>CM060243.1:15139573-15166894 GCA_030555515.1 Acutogordius australiensis
AATATATGTCTTTAGTTATTTATATCTCAAATAAAATATATTTGAATTATGAACTTAAGATAAATTTAGAAAAAAGTGCTATTTTTATTGTATATTTAATTTCTTTCTAATTTGCTAATTTTAATAGCCGAAGAAACTGTGACATTTAGCTTCTGTATATCTAAACAATAGGCTCGGCGCAAAAACAAATACATATGGACTTAAATATAATGATAATTTAATTTTTTTTATGCAAAATAGAATGTAATAGGTAGCAGCCTATGTTGGTAATATATCCAAAAGATTAATTACAAAAGCAAAAATACTGTCAAAACAGAATAATAACGAACATATTTGTCAACAGGCACGATTCTAGACCCCTTTTGGGGGGGCAGTGCCCCCCCAAAAGTTTTTGATTGCCCCCTCAAAAATAATTGAATTTGCCCCCCCAAAAATACATAGTAATTTTATGTTTGCCCCCCCAAAAAAATTGAATTTGCCCCCCCAAAAATACATAGTAATTTTATTTCTTCCGCATAATATAATTAAGTTTGCTCCGTCAAAAATATTTAAAAAATATTATCCCAAAAATATTTACTTTTTTTAAAAGTGTTTTTAATCATTAATACTTCTTATCCGCAAGAGAGATCAAACTAACAGAAATATATAGAAAAATTTGATTTTACAGAAAGCTTTATATTTGTGAAACCAATTCATAAATCTGATGCCTAAGAAATTTTCTCAGTTAACAACAATCTTTTGTTAGAATATAATCTAAAACCAAAGAACCTGATCCCACAATGCTACGATGTGGCGAACGTAATGCCCGAAAAAAAATGGTGTTCAAGTATTTCTAAGCAAAATAGCTGGACACCATGTCTAGTATATTCACTGCTTTAACCACCGATTGCGTCTTGTTGTAAAAGATTGTCTTATTTTAAGTGAAGGGAAAGATTTTTTTGATAACTTTTCTTCCCTTCATAAATTTTTTCAACATGATGCAATCAAGGTATTTAGTGAATGCGGGACCATACCCCGGCTGTTGCCCCATTGATGGTGTGGTCACTACCTGCCCATTGTTTTTTTTTTAAATTACACAGAAATATTTAATACTCTTTTAAAAATTAAAAATAAAAAAACTTTTATATCTTCAGGTCATAGGGCCGAATCGGGGTTTTTTGACCATATTTATAATCATCTATTTATTTTTTTGTATTTAATTGGAAAATTATTTTATTTATAAAAAATAATTATAGATCAATTTCAATGCAGAACGATTTTCTAAAACTTCTGATTTAATACACCATTGTTTGTTAGAAATTAAACAATTAAGAAATAAAAATACATTTGAAGATTTATTCAAAAATTGTTTTGATATTAATACTTTTTGAAATGACATTAATTTATCTATGGATATGAGAAAAACTAAACCTAAAGATTTTTATGATTTTTATTTATTTTCTACTCATAAGTTTGAAAATATTTTAAATATAAATGATGAAGTAAAAAGTATTTATTTTAATATTATTGATTTAATATTTTGATAATAGATTTTTTACCGATAATAGTTGTTTAAAATCTTTAGATTCCCTTTATTTGATTAACCTTTATTTTAAATATAAATAAATTAAAGCCTCTTTTAAAAATAATTAATATTGATATAAATTCATTATCTAAAGTATTTGACATAAAATTTTTTAATAATAACATTTTTCCTATAAGTTTGTTAATTGGCTCTTCAACGTCGAGTTGTGAGGCCACATTTTCTTCATTAAGAAGGATAATAACGGCTGACAAGTAGTGACCTGCTTAAAAGTGATTTGGTTCTTTTAGAACACGAAAAATCATTAACTAGGGGCGTTGAATTTTTATGAATATTGTAATTTAATTAAAATCCTCTAAGATAAAATAGTTTGATCAATACAATACACTGCTCATAATCAGCTAATCATTGCTTACTATTTTAACATGGTTGCAAACTTTTTTTATGCGCATTTAACGTTTATGTTCATGCTTTATTTAATTTTTTACCCTAATATTAATAATTAGTTATATATAACCAGGGTTTTTCATATATATTTTTCTAAATTAGCATACTTATACATTTTGTTTTCATGATAATCAATCTTATTTCACTTTTCATTTTCTAAAATCCAAAGTTTTATATAATTTATTTTTATCATTCATATATATCATATTTTTAATTTTCATGCGCAATGATACCAAATGATAAAATTATACTTACAATAATTCAAATCTCATATCTTTTAAAGCAAATTTTAGTGAAAACAATTAATTTTAATTCACATGTTCAATTTATAAACTCATTTTTTTTAATTTAAGAATATAATAAATTACTATTAATTTGTTAAAAAATTTTGAACGTGGATTCTATTGTTGTACATGTATATTTTTTGCCGTCAAAAAATTTTTTTTCTGCCCCCCCACGAGTTTTTTTTGCCCCCCTAAAATGGAAAAGCTAGAATCGGGCCTGTTTGTCAATCACAAATAATTTTTGATTAAAAACACTCTTCAAATAATCAACACAAACAAAGCATAAACGCCAGGTTTTGGCAAAAATTTTTTATTTTGAATGCCGACCTCTACTAAATAAATAATAACTTAGTGTATTCCTAGCCTTTAGTTAAATATCAACATTTTGTCATGCATCTTACTATTATTTCCCACTTATTTAAACAAAGAAAGCCCAAAACTCTTATTTTAAATGTTTCTTTGTAAACTGTTATTAATAAATAACATTTTTTTTTCATTATTTTGACCTGCTGTGTATTATGATTTATTTTATTTATATTAAGTTTCAATAACAATTATAATTTAGCTTGTTAGGCTTTCATTATTAAATATATGAAAATGTTTGTTTTTTAGAAACTTAATAAATAATTTTACAATATTTTTTAATCTCATCATGAGCTATACGATTTTTAATTACATTCTTGTTCAATATCAATCCTAAGCTTCAACTTTTGCCCGATTAAAGCTTTATCAATAGTCGATCCACTCTCGTCCACGATATACATTTTAAGGTAAGGCGTCGGACCTTCGTCTTTCAACAGGTTATCTTGGGATATCATTCTTAAGAAAAATTTAAATAAATTATGTATCTGTTTTAAAATAATTTTTATTTAGGTCATGTAACAACAACGAAGCAATGAACAGGCTCTATATACATCCACAAATAGGGTATAAAAATTGAAAAATTTAACAAAATGAAGAAATTAGCAGACGAGATGCCGGAAAAAAAATAGTTTTTCCCATTTAAAAAAAAGTTTAACTCAGAAATATTTAATTAGCAATTATTTCGTCTCATTTAAGATTTTTATTTTGGCAAATAATTGATATATGAGCAATTTCACTCACAAAACCGAATAGGGAATCGAATATACCTTAAACAGGATTAGATACTAAAATTTAAACTCGGTATTTACTTAATTTTTAGTTTTCACTCTAAACTTAATATCAACCCTGCGATTAAATGTACCTGAAAATGAAGAAATGGTAAAGTATAAACCAAAAAAGTAACTAGGCCATTTACAGCTAACTCAAAAATTTAGCTTGTATTTAGTAGCTGAAACCTAAAAATTTCTAAATAATAGCTGATAGCACTGAACTCTTTTAAATGTAATAAAAATTATACTTTATCTTCTGTGTAAGGATTTTATTATTGACAACCATATAAATAGACTTATACTTGACTTTGACATGGCTTGATACGTGGGTTTCAAGGTGATAATCTTTAATTTGGCACAAGCATTTGTAAGATTTGGCAGCGGTCGTGATTAATTTCAGGTGAGGTTGAACGACGATTGTGTAATAGATTCCATTTGATCTCTATTTCATTCAAAAAAATGAAAAATTGTAAATCGACAAATGTTTGAGGAATAAGCTTAAGGCAATCTTTCGATTTTCAATACTTTTTTTTTTGTTTTTGAAGTTTAGTTTATATTATAAAAAAAAATCCGGAAAATTTTAACGATAAAGTGTATTAGGACTATATAGAATATTTCAACAAAGCCAAAAAAAAGCCCATTTTTGGAATATCCCTTTTTAAGTATCTAAAGAAATACTAATAGCACTGTTATTACATATACCTAAAGCTAAAATCTTTTGCTTTTTTAAAAATTAGGGCTTGTTAAAAGTAGAATTATATTTTTTTTATAAAATTTAATAATTAAAAATATTTTTTCATTTTTTTAAAAGCATTTTTATAAAAGGTTGCGTATTAGCATTAAAAATATTCTTTTAAGGCACCGGCGGGTATGTCGCTCTCTCAAAGGACAAAAGGCTGGAGGTAAAAGGTGGATTTGTTTTATCATGTGAATGACTCTGATCTTTTGTTTTTGCCAGGGTTGTAAATCCTATGGGCTGTAATATTCCGGAGAAGGCAACGTCATTTTATGGATATTGTGGTATTGGCGGTGTCGAAGCATATCAATTTCGCTCCCACCCAAAATAAACTCTTTTTGAAAAAAGTTTTTTATATTCTAAAAACTTTTTTTTAAAAAATAGCTCAACTTAAAAGCGCTACTTAATAAAAATTGAGCTTTTCCTCAGTTGTAGTTTATAAGAAGAAATTAAAAAACAAATTAATATAAATTCTGAAATTTATAAAAATATTGTGAAAATTAATTTTACTAGTTTGTAAAATCAATTCACTAAAGTTTGTGAATTTTCATTTTGATATACTCATTGCAAAAAAAACATTATAAACCTCGTCTGTTAAATAGGGGCAATTTGAGTACGAAAGAAATAAAATAGCAGGTTTGGGCACACTCTCTGACACAATTTTACGACACGCTGGGTTGGTGTAAGCGTTTTTGGCATATATTACGCCATGAAAAGTTGTGGGCTCTCTCAAAATTATGTCCATACCATCGTTGTAGCACGAGACTATCATGTAAAAATAGGGAAACGATTCTAATTAGGGCACGTTCAAAGTCAATAAACAAAAAAAGGTGTTTTCATTTTTTTTTCTTTTTTATCAAAATATATAAAAAATAGACTTAATTAGCTTCGAAAAAAATGTAATATTTTGCATCTTATAACACAGGTCAACAAATTTGAGAGAATGAGCTAACTACAGAGATCAAACTTGCCATCTTTGGGATCATCAACGTTTACCGTTTTTTTAATCAAACTCAAGTCACCTATAAACTTCGATTTTAGAAAGAAAAAATGTCAAAAAAACAAATAAGATCTAAAAACAAAAAAAATTTTGCATATTCACAATCGCTAAACTGTTAAAATTAAATTTCAGATAAATTTTTTAAAACCAATAATATATCATGTTTTAAGTTTGGACGCGGAATATCCTGTATTATCTAAATGCTGATGTAAAAGCTTGATATACTAAAAAACTTTACTCATTATTTGAGATAATAAATATAAGTTACAAGAGATTTTTATATAAAAAAAAGATTCTTGAATTTTTTTAGGGTATTCTCGAGGTCGCAAAATCTGTCATTTTGGTCAAAAAACCATTTTTTTTAATATGGACTGATCTAAGGAGCCGAAGGCGGAAGAAACTACGAAAAACGGAATATATGTATAAGATAAGGCCATTATGGGATGTGTGCTTTTAGGTTGGCATTGATATTTGTTGACCTGTGTAATAAACAAATATAATAATTT
This sequence comes from Acutogordius australiensis, assembly GCA_030555515.1. Lineage (NCBI taxonomy): Eukaryota > Metazoa > Nematomorpha > Gordioida > Gordea > Gordiidae > Acutogordius > Acutogordius australiensis. Next base: position 15,145,202 of record CM060243.1, read on the forward strand.
CTTTCAAGCCCTTAGATTTAAAATAATATTTCGTCAAAGATTAACTACTTTAAACGAATTTAACCCTCTCTATTGAATAACATAGAAAAAAAATTAACATTTTTTTTCAAAATGCAAAAGTTCATTTTAGCCGCGCCCAAACATATAAAATATTATAAAAAACACCGTTGAAGGTCAATCATTTATCTATACATCAAATTATATATTTTTGTCATAATTTATAATTTTAATAATTTTTAATCCAAATATAGAAATATACTTGAAACGTCGCCGTTGCTTTGTGTTTTTGCGGGTTTTTCTGTGCAACTAGCTATATTTAAAAAAAATAAAAAAATTTATATGGATTGCTACAATCTACATGTTATTTGGCGGAAAGAAAAATTTTTTCCTGGATGTTGTAAGTCACGACAAAGCGTTTGGCTTGACATTAGAATGTACTCAAAATAGGTCATTAAATTAATATTTTTTTCATTAACTATAGATATATTGCGGCTAAATTTATACAAATTATCGAATTTATCTTCTTATCGGCGCGGCGCGTTTAGAGCTAGTTTATTTTTATTCAAAATATTTTATTAAAACTTTTTCTACATTTTTAAATTTGCGCCTCTACATAGAAAATTTTTAACCCATTGTTTTTCACAATAATTTCTTAAACACGTTGCAATCGCGCTAAGTACTATATTTAAAAATTAGATTAAAATTCTATCTAAATCCATATGTACATTTCTAATAAAATTATTTACACATTTCATTAGAAATTTTAACGCTTAAGAAATTTTCCAACATTAAACCACTATCTTTTTAAAATTTAAAAGTTTTTTTTTAAATATAGAGCTGTGAACGCGTACTCTGAAATATTGCGGGCTTTAAAATCTTAAGATGGCGGCCGAAAATAATTACGGGTAGACCAGGCCAACAATTTTAAACCGTTAGAGACTAAGACCTATTATCGAAATATTTAAAATATCTTCCAATTGAATTAACGTTAACCTGTTAAATTCAAATTGTTTAAAAACTATTTTATTTGTAGGGCTTATTCAAAACGGATAAATTATAATAATTTTTCATCAATTTTTTCTCCATTTTATTTGTAAACATAGGCTATTGCCAACAATAGAATGGAAAATAAATATCAAAGAACTTACAGCCTCCGTAAAGGTGCACGCACCGCTGAAAACTTCGTTGCCTGTAAATAATATTTTGTAAGTCATCAAATTACAATATAATTTTACATCGAGTTGTGAATAGTCAATAACAATTAAATTTAGCATTTATATTGTATTCAAGTATCGGCGTACCGCAGGGATGACCTTGGTAGCCACCTAGCCCCACCCTCTGTTAAATTTGGTCATTGCTTTCAAACGTTCTAAAATGCAATAAAAATTGGCCCAAATAAACCCCCCCCCCCCCCCCCATTTTTTGTCATAATTTTTTATATATTGTTACATGATTGCTTCAAACTTTTTTAATTTAATGCTGACTAAGCAATTTAATTTATTTTAGTTAGATTCGGATTGTATGTAATACATCCATTTTACTTGTAATTGTTGTTTTGAAAATATACGTAAGAATTATGTTATATTTTATACACTTATGTAATCAGATATACAATCCTGGTGTTTTTCTATTATATAATTTTTATATTGAGCCACAACAAGTAATATATCTATATGGTTATAATCTTAAGCCTTACCCCTATACTGAATGCTTTAACTAAGGAAAAAGGTAGAGTTGCCGTATTCTAAAGGTTGGTGTGCCCAATATTCTATATAACCTAAATGTTGATGTAAGAGCTCTTGATATACTAAAAATCTTATTCCTCGTTATTTGAGATGAAAAAATTATATCGGCCTATAGTGGAGTGGCAGAGCGCTTGCTTGTAGCCTGAATAAGCCTAGAAGGTTCGGGGTTCGAATCCCGGCAAAGGCAGATTTTATTTTCAGGAAAAAGTTTTAGCAAGAGAGTAGCCACATGACTACTGGTGACCTACAAGGCAGTAGGCCCTAAACGATGATGCCTAGGGAGTCCAGAGTCAAATCTGGGTCACCGTCAGCCCTCAGAAAGGGGGTGTAAAAATCCCGAAAACTCTGAACAAAAACATAATTAACACAACCAAACAATATGAAAAATCAAACGATAGGGCGTCCCCTGTATGCGACGCGCTTGGTGTATCTGGCCCGCATCAAGTGAGAAGAAACATTAGGGTCCAAGCAAAGCAAAAAACCCTTAGATTAGCAAGTTTAAACGTGGGAACGATGAAGGGAAAGATGGCAGAAGTGGCGGACATGCTAGCTAAAAGGCGGATTGATGTGATGTGTGTGCAAGAAACCAAGATGAAAGGCTCAAAGGCGTTGATGATGGGCTTAGGATACAAGATGTTCTACAATGGAAAGGACAACCATCGCAACGGAGTTGGGATAATACTAGCGCAAGAACTAATTCCAACTGTCGTTTAAGTTAACAGAGCTTCCGAGCGAATCATAGCAATCAAACTGGTTGTTGAAGGCAAAGTCACCAACGTTATCTCGGTGTATGCACCCCAAACAAATCTTACGAACCAAGAAAAGAAATGGTTTTGTGAAATGCTAGAAGCAGTGCTGATGGACATACCAAACGAGGAACTGACAATGATTGGAGGGGATTTTAATGCGCATGTAGGAGAAGAAAATGTGGGCTTCCAAAGAGTTCACGGAGGCAAAGGTTATGGAACGATCAATGATGACGGAGGGCACTTGCTAAGATTCGCTCAAGCTTTCGACATGGCCATTGCCAACACCTTCTTCAGCAAAAGAAGATCTCATTTCATTACCTACCAAAGTGGTTCCAATCAATCTCAAATAGACTTCATGCTAGTTTCGAGACGACTGCTTAAACGAATCAAAGATTGCAAAATCATCCCAGAAACCATATGTGCGCAGCATCAGCTCCTGGTGATGGACCGTTTCAGCGCCAGAAACATAGGCTCAGCAAAACAGAATTTCTTCCCCAAATCAAATGGTCAAAGCTCAAGGAGAGAAACGAAGCCTTCGCAATCACCTACAACCTTGACAGCGAATACAAATGCGAAATCATACCAAGTCCTACGCAGTTCTGGTGCGAGTTATCTTCAAAACTCAAAGCGGCCGCGAAAGAAATACTTGGAAGTACAAAAGGTGGGCGTGATAAGAGAAGAATTACATGGTGGTGGAATGAAAGAGTTTAAAGGGAAATATCAGAAAAGAAAAAGCTGCTCAAACGATGGAAAAAGAGTCAACTGACCCACGACAAGCTTGATTACAAAGAACAATGCAAAGTTGTGAGTATTCATTGCGGTGATGGACGTGATCTCTAGCGTTGCCACAAATCCACCGTGGCACATACTGTACGCTGACAACATTCTACTAATGGCTGAAAACCCGCAGGAGATGTGTGAAAGTCTGAATAATTGGATAAAAGCAATTGAAAAGCTAGGCCTAAAAATTAACAAAGACAAAACTGAATTGATAGTTTTCGGAGGCTCAGAAGGTGAACAACTGGTAATTAACGATGACTGGTCTCTCAAATCAAAGCCAACAGCAACCTACCTAGGTGCTTACCTACAATCCGATGAAAACGTCGAGCAAGAAGTTAGGAACAAACTCAAAGTTGGGTGGCTAAAATGGAGATTGTTGACAGGTGTCCTGTTCGAAAAAAATATACCAATAAAAGTTAAGAGCAAGGCTTACTCAAGCATAGTACAACCGGCAATAACATACGGCTTAGAAACAACAGCGTTAAGGAAAAGCGACGAAAGAATACTACAAACGATGGAAATGCGCATGCTACGGATGTTTTTTGGGGTGACTCGCAAAGACAAGATCCGCAACGATCATATACTTGGAAGTTTACACATAACACCCATACAAAATAAAGTCGAAATCAACAGACTCCGATGGTTTGGACACGTTATGAGGCAAAAAGACGGGTATCTAAGCAATCTGGTAAATGCAATTGAAATACAAAGCAAGAATAAAAGGGGCAGACCTAAACTCACCTGGTCTCAAAGAGTAGACGCTAGCATGAGATGTCACAACCTAAATAGAAATGAGTGTAGAGATAGAACCACACTGCCTCAATGGCAAAAAGCTAACAATGAAAAAAAAAAAAAATTGAGATGAAAAAATTAATCCACATATTAATATTATTATTTATGTTTAAATACAAAATTTTAGGCGAAACATTAAAGCTAAATTTATTAAAAGTATTACCACAACAAATATTATTATTATTTAATAAGTTTTAAAAGGAATAAAAAAACTGGTAAAATAACTTGACTGCTGAAATAATTTATACGTTTATCACGAAAGACCAAATTTAGCAAAAGGAGGTGAGCACTAGGTTCACACTTCCCTAGGTAAGATAATGTTGGTAAGCATTTTATTGTATTTAACCCCCAAGATCAATTTTTCTAACAAGAGGGTAATCAAAAAAAAGTTGATTTTAAAAATTTGGACGCACTTTATATATTTTTGTTTAAGAAAGTTTAATAAAATAATTACAAGACGCACAATTTTAAAAACCCTCACAATTTTTTATTAGGATTTTTAGCCAAAATTTAATTATAAATTTATTTATTCCGCACATTTTTTTTTAAATTTTTATTCTCGAAATTTATCTCAAATCTGGAAGCAGAGGCCTAATTATAAAACATATACCCGGCATTATTAATAGCTGAAAAACAGAATATATTGATTCCACGCTGCTCTGCGGTTGGATGCCATTCAAACGTAGCCATCCATATGGTCGTTCCGATTTTGATGACAGGGAAATGAAGCATGCCTCGTGGAGATATAGTTACTAGGTCTATGATGCTAAAATTAAAGCAACACACAATTTATCTCGCTAATGTGCTTTATTGCTTTAAACCGGCCAGGCCTGACTTAAAATATTTGTCATTTTAGATTTGACCATAGCCATAAATTAATTTTAGGTATGTACGGCCCCTAAATATTATCTTACAAAATGGAATTATCAACATAATTTAGACATATTAATTTTTATGTATGTACTTTATGCAGGACCTTTACCCGTGTATGGACGAACTTATCAATTTTTTCTAGCAAACTTTTTTTAATCATTAATAAAAAAGGTTTATATTTTTGTTTAGAGTGGTGAACTCTCTTTATTAATAGAAATATTTTATTGCATCTTCTTAATTTTACACAAAAAAAAAACAAATGAGTCTCTCCTCAAATCCAACTTCTGATTCAGAGCTAAATAGAGGGCAGATGGCCCACCTCTCCCGAAAAATTTTAGTATTAAAGGTATTTTATATAAAAATTGCATTACTGTCCCCTCCCCCAATTTTGATTAAACCTCGCATTTAAAAAAGTTTTTCCCCAACCAATTTCAGAAATCTGGTTACGACTCTAAAAGTCTACGAAATAGTAAAAAATGTTTGTATTAATTTTTAAAAAGTAAAATAATTAAAAGCGCTTAAGTTGAGTTTTTTTAGATTTAAAAAAAATGTTAGTAGTTTTACAAAAGGTTTCCACTCATTGAAAATACAATTTTCTTGTCGCATTTGTTGTAATTTAATCGACTTAAACCGACCCGGGCCATGAATCTAGATAAAAAGAGAAGAAAAACTTTAATATAGGCGCGAGACTATCAATCTCAATCTTGCCCTGATAGGTGGTTCCAATAGGCACAGCAATACAAGATTCTTCTTCCGGTGTTGGCGGACTCACAAATTCGGGCAGGCCCGTACAGGGCATGTCAGATTTTACGATTTCGGTGAGGAATTGTAACGAGAATTGACTCAAAGGCGTTCCTTCCAGGCCCGTTAAGTTACCTTGACTGGAATAGTCTTCAATGACGATGGCCACAGGTATTTGAGGAACCTCTTTATCATTCACGGCTGCAATGCGGAGTGGGTCAGCATGAAAATGAATTGTACAAGTCATCTAATTACAAGTCAAAAGTATAAAGGAATGAATGTATCAATGGTTTACTCCACTGTTCGACAAATTAATTCACCTAGGAGGGTATTGGTATTACTTAATTCTAATAGGAGTGCCCTATATTCGCGTGGTAACTCTTTCATATTTTAATGCATGGCCATGCCTTAATTCGTTTTAATTTTTCCAAAATATGAGTATAAAAACATTTTTATTGTTATGTTGTTTATTGCCCCAGGGGAGATATAAATGATACCATTTGTATTCTATAGAGAATAATAGCTCCACGACGTAAACGCGGTATCATACACCCGAAAGTCATCTACACAAAACTTTGTGCTTGTCTCTGCCCCATAACGCGTTAAACACGTTGTTATAGATCTGGAAGCCCATATTTTTTATTTATATAAAATCACAACACTTCCAATATGGAAATTGCAAAAAATATTTTGATTTAGATACTATATTTATTTCGCTCGATAATATTTATTGAAAAGTGACTGGTAGTTTGTCAAAAAAAATTTTAAACTTGTAAAGTAACGGCCACCTAAAAAGTCTAACATCTTAAAAATGCATGTAGTAGATACAATCAAAAAAAATTGTTTTTAAGCAAGTTTTGATATATTATAGAGAGATGTCCTAAATAAATAATAGGTTTTGCGAAATAAAAAAAAAGTAAACACATTTAAAAAGTGGACCCAAATTTTTTTACCCTATAGTATATATCATCATCTGGATAAAATATTGAAATTTTGTTTTTTTTTTGGTTTAAATTATTTTTTATATCGTGCAAAAAACCTTATTGAAAAAATTTACATCTAGACTGTATTTTTTAATTTTTACATTGGATTTACCTCGTCAATGGTTCCACCAATGTCCTGAAAATAGTGACAGATATCGCCACATTCCTCCCGCGTCTGACCGAACCGGCATCGAATTATGTCACTGTCGGGATCAAGCACTAGAAAATATAAATAGCCATAGATTTACTCATAAATGATTGTAAAAGTTCACTCTCCAATTTAAAAGGATTATAATTGTTTTCAATGAATTTCAAATTTTAACAAATCTTTTTTTTTTGAATGGGGAAAACCAGAGTTAAAAATTTAGTCATATCAAAATTTGCAGAAAAGGTTGCTCTAAAAGGCACGACACGACTACTTCAAAGAAAGTGAGGTTGTAAGATGGTGGTTTTTAGCAGGTATTTTAAACCCTACATTTTAAATTTTTAATTCAGTAGAAGCATTTATATTCCAATTTTATTTTATTTTCAAATCAATGTCATTCTAATCCATGCGTTTTCTTGATAATTATTGGTATGTTTGATGATATGAAACCTTGGATTTATTGGCGCTTTGAGATTAAATGAGCAAATTTTTCTACATTTTCACCAAACAAAAAACGTTTAAAGACAAAGATTTATATCAATTACGTCCACATACCCGGAATTTTGTATGAATGATCACATCCCATTTGAAATCGAATCAGAGGCGGAGTCCCAGTTATCGGTGGCGTGTTGATCTTTTTCGTGTCCGGTCTGACAGATAAGTCACCTTTAACTATCAGACTCCACCATTCTTTGCCGGTTTTGAAAGCGAGCCAACAGCACTCATCGTATCTAGTGACAAGAATAGATGGAAAATTAATGTAAACTATTAGGCGTGTTAATGGACATTTTATTAGAATAATAACATTTAGGTCTAATACGCGTGACATTAAGTGTTTGTGGACATTGGAAAAAGATTTGTACGAAATAATGATATAATCGATCAATATGCAACCAAATTTAGCAAAATTTTAAGGTTTTTTCTCGTGTAATATGTAAAATCATTTTTATTTATTCATTTTAAAGTTCTCACATTGCTACGAATCTTTTAGTCCCCGGGCTAAAAGTGTATATGGCTGAATGTGTCCCCGAAATCCAATCCGACAGGTAACTGTAATCCGTGCATTTTATCCTCAGGTCGCTTATCACACCTGTACATCCTTCCAAGCAGCGCAATGGCCCCATGCCAGGTATCAGGGCCTCCGATTCAACCGTCGAGCTATTGCAATAGGTACTCGGGCTGTATGAACGACGCCATGAGAGTCGATAATCAAATCTGACCTATTGTAATACAGTTAAATTGCTATATATTGGAGGGTTATAACACACACACGGTAATTATGGGTCCTTGAACTGGATTCAGGAACAGACAGCCTTCGTAACTTCCGTTTTTCTTATATTTTTGTGGCCATGTAATTTTTATTTCTATTAACAATTGATCTTTACACTTTACAAAGATCCAAACATTAAATAATTAATTTCAACTTTATATGTATAAATACAGATTCATAAAAATGGTTTTTGGTTCCAAGTTTTAAAATACAAGCAAAACTAAAGGGTAGATTTAGAATGCTCTCTCAATTAAACTACGTAATACAACTATTTGTTAGGTTTGAGCCCCGAGGTCGCAAATAACATCACATTTGTTACTATTAATTTTGACATTTAATGGCTCATGAAGAGTGATAAAAGATAAATTTTGAAAATTTAATAGATATTAGTCTTAACCTCATTAAATATTATTTTTTATTTGACAAAATTAAAATATTTAATTTTATTATATGGCCAAATCAACCAAAAACATGGCCTACGGAAGCAGCTGTTTTTGGAAATATATTTTTTTCCAAAAAAATTTTAGTTCAGCAAAAGCATTTTATGTGCATAAAAAAAATTGTGCAACTTTTAAAATTTGCATTTTATTACAAAATAAAATTATTAAAAATTTCACAAAAATAAAAACTAAATTTGCACGTGCCCTTCTAAACACTCGACGTTGTTCAACTTATTATGAACGTTTCCCATTACATGTTTTATTAATGCATACGATCAAATGTCAAGAACAATTACCTTCTCGTATGGTATTCGATAACTTCTAGCTAAGACTCAAAAAGTACAAATAAAAGTAAAAGGTTATGTCAACAAAGGCAGCAAAAGTTCAATTCGCAGTTCCGAAACCACTTTCATAATTGAAATAAGTGATCCATCTCTTTGTACCAATTAATTGCTTACTTTTGCTATTATTTTGGAGAGAAAATAATAGAATGGACAAAGTTTAACTTACCAGTTGGGCCAGATGGGTCTCAAAACTATTGAGATTTATAAATTAAAAACCTCTAAAAAGGGTCCGAAGTATTTAAGGCAAATTTTTAGAGCTCATCGTGCCCAAGGTTGAACCTAACAATTACGTGGAAAATAATTAGTGATCATAATTTTTAATAATTAGATTTTACTAAAATAGAATATTAATCTTACTAAGTGGCTTAATGGAGCTTTTTAATTATCAAGATTGACCCATTAGTTGTAGTAGTATTGCAGAATGGCCTTAAACGCAGAAAAATCTATTTTCTTTAAAAGGAAAATGTGATATACAGGGCCGAGATTTTCAGGCCCGATCCACCCCTTTTCAAAATATTTTCTCTTTGGTCAAGCAGCTTGTGTATGATTTTTTAGTCCGCCCGGCTTGTCCATCACCTGATTCAAAAATATTTAAAGTCTCTCCCCTACCTGATCGAACTTTTTAATAAGGCAACAATGTGATCTAAACTTTTAAACTAGAGGTAGCAAAGAAAAGGGGTGTAAAGTATTTGGACAAAATACACATTATAAAGAAGAAAAAAAAAATTCGTGGCATATTATTCTCAAACTGTTGGGCCCGATTCGTTTTATTTTCAGGTCCTGCAATGCCAATGGTTGGGTGAACGTATGCTGACTAAAACACCTTACCCAATTTCCTTTAGCTGCTAAGCTCTCTTAGTTTTTAGCCCGATACTAGGTGCTATAAAATCTAGGTCGCTAGTTCGTGATAAGTTAAAAAATTTAAATAGAATTAATACCGTATTTGACGAGATAGGAGTCCAAGTGATAAAGCCTCCACGGTAGTGAGATCCATCAACGTATTGAACCTTAGCGAATATGAGAATTAATGCAAGCTTAAATAGCCTTTTCAGTGCGAAAACCACTCGCGTATTCCACATTAAGTTGAGTACGGATGGATAATAATTAGTCGTTAAAAGTTTATATAAGATCACATTGTTTTTTGCCTTATTAAAAAGTTCGGTCAGGTGGGGAGGTGGGGGATATTTTATATATTTTTGAATCAGTTGATGGACAGGGCGGAGTAAAAATCATAAACAAGCTGCTTGTTCAAATCGAAAATATTTTGATTAGGGGTCGACCGGGCCTGAAAATCTCGGCCCTGGATCACATTTTTCTTTTTAAAATAGATTTTTCTGCGTTTAGGCCATTCTACAATACTACTACAACTAATGGGAAATCTTGATAATTAAAGCTTAAGCTCCCCTAAGCCACTTATTAGGATTAATATTCTATTTTAGTAAAATCTAATTATTAGTATCAACTAGGTTTGAAAAATATTTAAAAATTATGATCACTAATTTTTTTCCACGTAATTGTTAGGTTCAACCTTGAGCACGATGAGCTCTAAAAATTTGCCTTAAATACTTCGGATCTTCCCTTTTTAGAGGTTTTTAATTTTTAAATCTCATTAGTTTTGCGGTCCATCTGGCCCAACGGGCAAGATAAACTTTGTCCATTCTATTATTTTCTCTTCAAAATAATAGCAAAAGTAAGCAATTAATTGGTACAAAGAGATGGATCACTTATTTCAATTATGAAAGTGGTTTCGGAACTGCGAATCGAACTTTTGCTGCCTTTGTTGACATAACCTTTTACTTTTATTTGTACTATTTGAGTCTTAGCTAGAAGTTATCGAATACCATACGAGAAGGTAATTGTTTTCGACATTTGGTCGTATGCATTAATAAAACATGTAATGGGAAGCGTTCTTAATAATAAGTTTAATAACGTCGAGTGTTTAGAAGGGCACGTGCAAAGTTAGTTTTTATTTTCGTGAAATTTTTAATTTGAAAAATTTTATTTTGTAATAAAACGCAAATTTTAAAAGTTGGCAAAAAAATGCTTTTTCTGAAATAAATTTTTTTTGAGAAATTTTAAAAAATTTAAAATTTTCAGAATTTTTAAAATTTTACGAAAATAAAAACTCACCTTGCACGTGCCCGAAAAAAAAATATATTTTTAAAATCAGCTGTTATAATTCGTAGGCCATGTTTTTGGTTGATTTGGCCATATACAAACTTAAATATTTTAATTATGTCTAATAAAATTTAATATTTTAATGAGGTTGAGATTAATGTCTATTAAATTTTTAAATTTTATCTTTTATCACTCTTCATGAACCATTAAATGTCAAAATAGTAACAAGATGTTTTTTGCGACCTCGAGGTTCAAACCTAACAAATAGTTGTATTAAGTAGTTTAATTGAGAGAGCATTCTAAATCTACCCTTTAGATTTGCTCATATTTTAAAACTTGGAACCACAAATCATTTTTATGAATCTGTTTTTATACATATAAATTTGAAATTAATTATTTAATGTTTGAATCTTCGTAAATAAAGATCAATTGTTAATTAAAATAATAATTTAAACATTTGAGGCGGCAGGTTGTCATTTTTGAAAATTATTTAAATTACATAGATAGACAAACACGAAATTATAAAAGAACGGAAAAAAGGTTTGGAAAAAGGCTGTCTGTTCCTGAATCCAATTCAAGTACCCATACTTGCCGTGTGTTTGTTATTACTCTCCAATATATAGCAATTTAACTGTATTACAATAGGTCAGATTTGATTATCGACTCTCATGGCGTCGTTCATACAGCCCGAGTACCTACTGCAATAGCACGACGATTGAATCGGAGGCCTTGATACCTGGCATGGGGCCATTGCGCTGCTTGGAAGGATGTACAGGTGTGATAAGCGACCTGAGGATAAAATGCACGGATTATAGTTACCTGTCGGATTGGATTTCGGGGACTCATTCAGCCATATACACTTTTAGCCCGGGGACTAAAAGATTCGTAGCAATGTGAGAACTTTAAAATGAATAAATAAAAATGATTTTACATATTAAACGAAAAAAAAACCCCTAAAATTTTGCTAAATTTGGTTGCATATAGATCGATTATATTATAATTTTAAACAAATCTTTTTATAATGTCCATAAACACTTAATGTCACGCGTATCAGACCTAAATGTTATTATTCTAATAATCCATTAACACGCCTAATAGTTTACATTAATCTTCCATTCTATTCATGTCATACACTCATTAGATACGATGAATGCTGTTGGCTCGCTTTCAAAACTGGCAAAGAATGGTGGAGTCTGATAGTTAAAGGTGACTTATCTGTCAGACCAGACACGAAAAAAATCAACACGCCACCGATAACTGGGACTCCGCCTCTGATCCGATTTCAAATGGGCTGTGATCATTCATACAAAATTCCGGGTATGTGGACGTAATTGATATAAATCTTTGTCTTTAAACTTTTTTTGTTTGGTGAAAATGTAGAAAAAATTTGCTCATTTAATCTCAAAGCGCCAATAAATCCAAGGTTTCATATTTATCAAACATACCAATAATTATCAAGAAAACGCATGGATTAGAATGACATTAATTTGAAAATAAAATAAAATTGGAATATAAATGCTTCTACTGAATTAAAAATTTAAAATGTTGGGTGTAAAATACCTGCTAAAAACCACCTTTTTAAACCCTCTTTTTTGAAGTAGCCGCGCCTTTTAGAGCAACCTTTTCTGCAAGTTTTGATATGACTAAATTTTTAACTCTGGTTTTCCCCATTAAAAAAAAAGATTTGTTAAATTTAAAATCATTTAAAACGGTTATATAAGGACTTTGACAATCAATTTTGAGTGAATCTATGGCTATTTTTATTTTAGTGCTTGATCCCGACAGTGACATAATTCGATGTCGGTTCGGTCAGACGCGAGAGGAATGTGGCGATATCTGTCACTATTTTCAGGACATTGGTGGAACCATTGACGAGGTAAATCCTATGTGAAAATTAAAAAATACAGTCTAGATGTGAATTTTTTCAAGGTTTTTTGCACGATATAAAAAATAATTTAAACCAAAAAAAACCACAATTTTAACTATTTATTCAGATAATGATGATACAGACTATATGGTTAAAAAAATTGGATCTACTTTTTTAATGTGTTTACCTTTTTTTTTATTTCGCAAAACCTATTAGTATTTATTTAGGCCATCTCTCTAAAATATATCAAAATTTGCTTAAAAACAATTTTTTTTGTTTGTCTCTTCTACATGCATTTTTAAGATGTTAGACTTTTTAGGTGGCCATTACTTTACAAGTTTTTAAAATTTTTTTTGACAAACTACAAGTCATCTTTTGTACTTTTCAATCAATTTTATCGAGCGAAATAAATACGCATCTACAAAATATTTTTTGCAATTTCTATATTGAAAGTGTTTTGATTTTTAATAAATACAAAAATATGGGCTTCCAGATCTATAACAACGTGTTCAACGCGTTTTAATGGGGCAGAGACATGCACAATGTTTTGTGTAGATGATTTTCGGATGTATGATACCGCGTTTACGTCGTGGAGCTATTATTCTCTATAGAATACAAATGGTATCACTTATATCTACCCTGGGGCAATAAACAATATAACAATAAAAATGTTTTTATACTCATATTTTGGAAAAATTAAAACAAAATAAGGCATGGCCATGCTGCATAAAAATATAAGAGTTACCAACTCGCGAATATAGGGCAAAACTCCTATTAGAATTAAGTAATACCAATACCCTGCTAGGTGAATTAATTTGTCGAACAGTGGAATAAACCATTAATACATTCATTCCTTTCTAATTCTAACCCGTATTTAGATGACTTGTACAATTCATTTTCATGCTGACCCACTCCGCATCGCAGCAGTGAGTGATAAAGACGTTCCGCAAATACCTGTGGCCATCGTCATCGAAGACTATTCCAGTCAGGGTAACCTAACGGGCCTGGAAGGAACACCTTTAAGTCAATTCTCGTTACAATTCCTCACCGAAATCGTAAAGTCTGACATGCCCTGTACGGGCCTGCCCGAATTTGTGAGTCCGCCAACACCCCAAGAAGAATCATGTATTGCCGTGCCTATTGGAACAACGTATCAGGGCAAGATTGAGATTGATAGTCTTGCGCCTAGATTAAAGTTTTCTTTTTATACAGATTCATGGCCAGGTTTGGTTTTAGTCGATTAAATTATTACAACAAATGCGACAAAAAAATTGTATTTTCAATGAGTGAAGAAGACCTTTTGTAAAACATCTTATTACCATCAATTTTTTTGATTTTAAAAAACACAACTTACGCGCTTGTTTAGTTTACTTTTTAAAGATTAATAAAAAACATTTTTTACTATTTCGTAGACTTTTAAAATCGTAACCCGATTTCTGGGTTGGGGGAAAACTTTCTTAAATGCAAGGTTTAATCAAAATTGGGAAAAGGGACAGTAATGCTATTTATATATAAAATACCTTTAATATTGAAATTTTTCTGGGAGGGGTGGGTGCCCTCATTTTGATTATGGCTCTGAATCAGAGGTTACAAAAACTTGAGGAGCCCAAATTCATTTGTTTTTTGTGTTAAATTGAGGGAAACAGCTCACACTCTTCATTTATCAAAATCAAATTTTTAGTCAATTTGTTTAGTAATTTTATAAATAGCCTTAAATTATTTTGAAGTTCATAAATCAATACCCACTAAAACTGAAATAAATTTTTTCTCATAAAAGAATGGGTTCACCACTCTGAACTCAAAAATATAAACCTTTGTATAGATTATTAAGATGGAAACTAGAAAAAAATAATAACTTCGTCCATGCACGGGTAAAGGTCCTGCATAAAGTATATACATAAAATTTAAAATATCTAAATAATGTCGATAATGCCATTATATAAGATAATATTTAGGGGCCGTACATACCTATAATTAATTTTTGGCTATGGTCAAATCTAAAATGACAAATATTTTAAGTCAGGCCTGGCCGGTTTAAAGCAATAAATCACATTAGCGAGATAAATTGTGCGTTGCTTTATTTTTAGCATCATAGACCTCGTAACTATATCTCCACGAGGCATGCTTCATTTCCCTGTCATCAAAATCGGAGCAACCATATGGGTGGCTACGTTTGAATGGCATCCAACCGCAGAGCAGCGTGGAATCAATATATTCTGTTTTTCAGCTATCAATAATGCAGGGTATATGATTTATATTAAGCCTCTGCTTCCAGGCTTGGCATAAACTCAGAGAATAAAAATAAAAAATGGGAGGAAAAAATAAACTTTAATTATAATATTCGACTTAAAAAACTAATAAAAAATTGTAAAGGCTTCAAAAAACTGTGCGTCTTGTTTAAATTTTTTATTAAACTTTTATTGACAAAAATATATTAAAATGTGTCCAAAATTTTAAAGTCAACGTTTTTTTTGATTTTAAAAAAATATAATCTTTTTGATTAAAAGCAATAAAATGTTTACCAACATTATCTTGATAAATTTGGTCTTCCGTGTTAAACGTTTAAACTAATACAGCAATCAAGATATTTTACTAATTTTTTTTATTCCTTTTAAAAATAATTAATAATGATTGTGGTGGATAAATGTGGCTTTAATGTTATGCCTATAATTTTGGATTAAACATATATAATAATTTTAATATGT
Source organism: Acutogordius australiensis (assembly GCA_030555515.1). Lineage (NCBI taxonomy): Eukaryota > Metazoa > Nematomorpha > Gordioida > Gordea > Gordiidae > Acutogordius > Acutogordius australiensis. The sequence continues at coordinate 15,160,754 of CM060243.1, forward strand.
GGATTTATTTTTTCATCTCAAATAACGAGGGAAGATTTTAAGTATATCAAGCTTTACATCAACATTTAGGTTATATTGAATTGGCACACCAAACTAATTAGGACACGGCAACTCTTATTTTCTCCTTAGTTAAAGCATTCATTATAGGGGTAAGGCTTGAGATTATAACCATATAGATATATTACTTATTGTGGCTTTATTATAATAATTAGATTATAGACGATCAATTCTTAACAGGATTGTATTTGTGATTTCATATGTGTATTATAAAATATAACATAATTCTTACGTATATTTTCAAAATAATAATTACAAGTTAAATAAATAACAATACGAATGGTATTTAATAAAAATATATTATGCTTAGTCAGCACTAAATTAAAAAAGTTTGAAGCAATCATGTAACAATATATTGAAAATTATGACAAAAATGAGGGGGGGGGGGAGGGGTGTTCTTATATGGGCTAATTTTTATTGCATTTTAGAACGTTTGAAAGCATGACCAATTTAACAGAGGGTGGGGCTGGGTGTCTACCAAGGTCACCCCTTCGGTACGCCGATACTTAAATACAATATAAATTTAAACTAAATTTAATTATTTTTGACTATTCACAACTCGATGTAAAATTATATTGTATTTATGACTCACAAAATATTATTTACAGGCAACGAAGTTTTCAGCGGTGCGTGCATCTTTACGGAGGCTGTAAGTTCTTTGATATTTATCCATTCTATTGTTGGCAATAGCCTATGTTATAAAATGGGAAAAATTGATGAAAATTATAAATAAACCCTACTAAATATTTTTAAACAATTTGGCGCAAATATAACAGGCTAACGTTAATTCAATTGGAAGATATTTTGAATATTTTGACAATAGGTCTTAGTCTTTAACGATGTAAAATTTTTGGCCTGGTCTACCCGGAATTATTTTCGGCCGTCATCTTAAGATTCAAGAGCCCGCATGAAATATTTCGGTTAGTGCCCGTTCAGAGCTCATTTATTTTTATTAAAACTTTTAAATTATATAAAGATAGTGGTTTAATGTTGGAAAATTTCTTAAGCGTTAAAATTTCTAATGAAGTGATGTTGTGTAAATAATTTTATTAAATATGTACATATGGATTTTGAAAAAATTTTAGTAGAATTTTTAAATATACTTAGTGCAATTGCAACGGGTTTAAGAAATTATTGTGAAAAACAATGGGCTAAAAATTTTTTATGGCGTAAATTTCAAAAAATTTAGAAAATTTTATAAATAAAATATTTAAAAAAAATGAATAAACTATCTCTAAACGCCCCACACCCTTAAAATGAAAATTCGATTATTTGTAAAGTTTTAGCCGCAGTATATATATAGTTAATGAAATAAAATTTGATTTAACTGACCTTATTTTTTTAAATATATTGTAATGTCCAAAACCCAATATCGAACCCGTTAGGGTTAAGACTTATAAAAACACAAAATTCTTCATTCTACCAAATAACATGTAGATAATAGCAATCCATATAAATTATTTTATAATTTTCATTCAATATAGCTAGTTGCACTGAAAAACCCGTAAAAATACAAAGCAACGGCGACGTTTCAAGTACATTACCTTATTTGGATTATAAATTTATAATTAATTATGACATTAATATATAAACCTTATGTAGATAAAAGATTGATGTACTTTAAGCCCTGGTTTTTCACAATATTCTATATTAGGGCGCAACTAAAATGAATTTTTGCATTTTGCCAAAAAATGCTAAATTTTTTTTTTCTAAGTTATAAAATTACGAGGGTAAAATTTATTTAAAGTAGTTAATCTTTGATGAATTATTATTTTATTCTAGGGGCTAATTGAAAACGAAATAGGACATTTTTTACGAAGCTAATTAGTCTATTTTATTTTCAATTTTAACAAAAAAGGAAAACACATTTTGTTTATTGACTTTTAACGTGCCCTAAGGCGGTGTAAAAAGTGAAAAAAGAATTGTAGAGAATATTCCGAACTAAAACAGAATTTTTATAGTGTAAAAAGTTATCAGCTGATGAATATTGAAATTAGTGAATTTTCAGAAGCTGAAATTGAAAAGATTTACTTTTTAATTCCAATTCGGATAAAATATGGTTATTCGGTCGAAATTATAAAATTTTTTCATAATTGGTTCAGAATGTTCCAAACCATTTTTTCAAGATTTATAAAATTTTTCACTTTTTACACTTCAACTGATTTTCATTAATTCTATTTTTGTTTGGAATATTCTTTTTTGAGTTTTTACACCGCCTAACTAGAATTGTTTCCCTATTTTTACACGATAGTCTCGTGCTACAACGATGGTATGGACATAATTTTGAGAGAGCCCTCAACTTTTCACGGCGTAATATATGCCAAAAACGCTTACACCAACCCAGCGTGTCGCAAAATTGTGTCAGAGAGTGTGCCCAAACCTGCTATTTTATTTCTGTCGTACTCAAATTGCCCCTATTTAACAGACGAGGTTATTAATTTTTTTTCAATGATTATATCAAAAACATTTTCATTATAAAAAATTTATACAAATATGTAAAAAAAACTTGAAATTGAATTTTAGTGAATTTATTTTACACACTAGTAAAATTAATTTTCATATTTTTTTTATAAATTTCAGAGTTAATTTAATTTTTTTAATTTTTTTTTTCTTAATTATTTTGAACTACAACTGAGAAAAAGTTTATTTTTTATTAGGGCGCGTTTAAAGTTGTGCTATTTTTTTTATAAAATTTCTAAGAATATTAAAAATCTATTTATTTTTTTTTTAATATTTCAAAAACTTTTTTTTCAAAAAGAGTTTAATATGGGTAGAGAGCGAAATTGCTATGCTTCGACGTCCATGGGTAGGATTAAGTGCGTCTCTCTGTCGATATCATAATATCCATGAAATGACGTCTCTCCTAAATATTACATTATTTTTTTATTATTCCTTGACAAATTAAAATTCTCGAAAATTTTGGTTATATTTTAATTTTTTATATATAATTATTTATATGTTTAATACCGGAAAATACCATTCTTAAATAAATATAATGATTCCGGACTTAAATTCTTATTATATAGGATTTACAACCCTGGCAAAGACAAAAGGTCAGAGTCATTCACATAATAAAACAAATCCCCAATTTACCTCCGGCCTTTTGTCCTTTGAGAGAGCGGCATTTCTGTTGGGACCTGCTTAAAAAAATGGCTTTTATAAAAAGAAAAAAAAATTTTTAAATTAATAAATTTCATAAAAAAAAAAAATTCTTCTTTTAACCAGCCCAAAATTTAAAAACAAATAAAAGGTTTCAGCTTTAGGTGTTAGTAAGTAACTGTGCTATAATTTTCTCCTTAATATTTCTTTAAATACTTAAAAAAGGTATATTCCTAAAACGGGCTTTTTCTTTTTTGAAATATTTTAAATAGTTTCTAAAATATTTTATTAAGCCACCAGGCGTTTAACAAATCTTCAATATTTACGGATTTTTTTTATAATATAAACTAAACTTCAAAAACAAAAAAAAAGGTTGGAAATCGGATTGTCGTAATCTATTTCTTTGAAAATTTGTCAAATTACAATTTTTCATTTTCTTGTGCTGAAATAGAGATCAAATGGAATCTATTACACAATTGTCGTTCAACCTCACCTGAAATTAATCACAACCGCCGCCAAATCTTACAAATGCTTGTGCCAAATTAAAGATTATCACCTTGAAACCCACGTATCGAGCCATGTCAAAGTCAAGTATAAGTTTATTTATATGGTTGTATAAAATCTTTACTTAGATTGAATATAAGTTTTATTACATTAAAAAAGTTTAGTTAGATATGAGCTATTAGTTAGAAATTTTTAGGGTTCAGCTACTAAATAATGCTTAGCTGATGGCCTTACTTTTTTGGTTTACTATTCCATCCCTTCCTTATAAGTACAATTGATCTGATATTAAGTTTAGAGTATATAAACCAAAAATATTTAATAGAGATCAAATTTCTGTATATATCCAGGCACGTAGGCAGAACTTTTACTAAAGGGGGGCAAGAAATTTTAGGAGAAAAATTAATGAATTACATTGTTGCTTAATGAATGATCATATTATGACTAGCATAAAATATTTATTTATATTGCATCATAATTAAAAATGTATGACATAAATTCAAGAAAAATTTTATAAAGAAAATAAAAATATTTGAGAAATTGATATTCTTCTAGGATCTATTAAAAACCACTTTAGGGTTCGATCTATTAATTCAGTGTTATCTATTATGTCCTTATGTATGGCAAGCAAGCACAAGGATGATAATCGATCATCGCTCATTTGAGATCTTAAATATGTTTTTATGCGCTTCATGTTTACCGGTATTCATAGATTTAAAAAATCAGATGAAAAAACATCAGTTTTAATATATAAAATTTGAAAATTATTTTATTAATATGGGGTAACCTATTAACAAATAATTATCAAAATTTTCATATTAGATTATGCTTAAGATATTTTTAAACCCTAGGCGCATAAATTCAATAGTAAAATAAAATATTTAATTATTATAACAAAAAGTATATTACTATATTATATTTTTAATAGATAAAACATTTACAATTATGAAACATAATTATTAAGTTGTATATTACATGTTTATTTTATTATGACAAAAACACGTAATAGTACTTAATGATAATTCAGAAAACTTAAGCTAAATTTTGATATTATAATTGTACAATATATTTTATAAAGCCGCAAAATTGCCAAAAAATAATAAATACACCAGCATATATTCCGATTTCTGTTTAATAAATAAAAATTAGCATTAAATTGCACAAAAAAAAATTAAAAAGCTATTTCTAAAGGGGGGCAACGGCCCCCCTTTGCCCCCCCCCCCTCAATACGTCCCTGTATATCACCCTGTATAAGGTATATTCGATTCCTTATTCAGTTCATGAGTGAAATTGCTCTTAAACCATTTTATTCTATGACAAAATAGAAATAATTGCTAATAAAATATTTCTGACGACGTTTAACTTTTTTTAAATGGCAACTATTTTTTCCGCTATCCCATATCTTTATTTTGTCAAATTTGTTAATTTTTACGCAATTTGTGGATGTATATAAAGCCTGATTGCTTTGTTATTGCGAGATAACCTCCAAAAAAATCATTTTGAAGCAGATACATAATTTATTAAAATTTTTCTTAAGAATGATATCCCAAGATAACCTGTTGAAGGACGAAGGCCCGACGCCCTACCTCAAAATGTATATCGTGGACGAGAGTGGATCGACAATTGATAAAGCTTTGATCGGGCAAAAGTTGAAGCTCAGGATTGACATCGAACAAGAATGTAATTACAATTCTGATAGCTCTTGATAAATTTAGGAATTATATTAAACGGCCCCCATATAATTAAGCTTCTAAAGAATAGAATTTTTATAAAATTTTAACGAAAGTAAATTCACAATGTGCTAAATAAATATTTGCAAATTTTAATATTGAACTTATAATAAATAAAATTATTCAAAATATTCTCGGTCAAGATATTAAAATAGTGTCATTTATCTATCACTTACTGTAGCACGTTTAAAATGAACTTTGGTTCCTTTGTTTCAAATGAGTGAAGAAAAATAGTTCAAAGTCGTTTAATATTACAAAATGGCTAAACAAATTTAAGACGTATTAGCTATTTGTTTAATAACAATTAGAAACAAAAATTTTTTAACAGGCGTTTTTGCTAGTTTTCAATCAACAGCTGCTTTTTTGATGGTAATTGAGCTATTTTATATCATGTACCTCAAAAATTAATTTTTGTCAATGACAAATATTTTTGCTTTTTATTTTTAACAATATATTACTTTTGTATGTAAACCTTAGGTTATATATTTTATTAGCATAGGCCGCTTGCTTATTGCGATCTATATAATTAAACAAAAAATGTGTAAATAAAAATAATGAAACCCACGTGTATTTGTTTTTGAGCCCAGTGTGGATTTGTTTTTGTCCAAATCAAAAATTCAATTTTTTGTTTTTGCCCAATCGTTTAGATATCGTTTATTTGAAAAAATAGAAAATAAAACATTTTATTTTTATATGACTTAGATGTCTTGAATATATTTATTTAACGATACAAATAATTAAAAGATGCATATTT
>CM060243.1:15167094-15250276 GCA_030555515.1 Acutogordius australiensis
TTGCAGCTCATTACGGAGTTTGGGCCAAAGAGTGTTATGCGTTTAACGATGAAAGCAAATTAAATTATCATCTTATCGATGGAAAAGGGTATATTTTATTGTTTCGCTAAGATTTATCTCTAAGAATATATTTCTCGACAATGAACCGTTCAACAGGTGTCTTCAATCTACCAATGGAGAAAATAAATCGAAGGAAAATACACATTTTTAGTAGCTTTTTTTTTCAAGAACAAAACGATATTGTTTTTTAAGAACGTAGATGAAATAAGGGCACGTTCAAAGTGAGTTTATATAGAAAATTTAAAAGGTTTTTTTTTTAATTTTTCAGGAAAATTATATTCTGTACTTATAAATAAGTTTGGAAACTTTTTGTAAAAATGCGTTTTTCACAAAATAAATTATCGAAATTTTTGAATCAAGGTCAATTAAAAATTTTCGTCTCTAAAAATTTTTTTTTTAGATGTTCACTCGACTTGGACCTTATCGATCACATCAAACAAGAACCAAACACAACAAAGTCCGTTTCCGCTACGTTTACAGCTTTCAAATTTCCCATATCACAATCCCTTATATTCCATTGCGATATTAAACTTTGCGTTAATAAATGCACAGAGGTAGAAAAAACATTCAGAATTAATTATAAAAACATATAAAAAATTAGGGTTATGTCAAAGATTTAATAGTTATAGAAAAATTAAAAAAGTTAAAGGATTTGCAGCATTTTTGCTATATCTAAGTTGGCCGATACCAGGTAAATATTATCTTTTATTAGGACCCATGCTTAAATTACGGCAACTTTGATGGGGCGTATTTAGTAGAGTAGAGATTTCCTTAATTTAAATTATTTTACGAGGTTAGTGTAGATATATTTCGTGAAGGGACAATCACAAAACTGGCCCTGGCTAAAGAGTATAAAGTCATATATCAAAATTCTCTTTATGCTCAAAATGGAATCAAAAAAATATATAAGTGGCGATTTTTTTACGTTTATGTTTTTTATAAAGGCGCATTCCAAGTTCATTCATTTTTTTGGATAAATTATAAGATTCAATAATTTTTTAATAAAATAATATTAGTTTGTTGAAAATTTCGTAAAGCAACTCATGTTAAATGTTCATTATCAGCTATACATGGATTTAGATTAAAATTCAAATTAAATATAATATCCTTAAAGCAATAGCCCCGGCAGAAAATTTTGTAATATACAATGGTTAATAAATTTTTACTGTAAAATCCAAATTCAAAAAATTTAATATTTTTATAAATTATTAAATTTTTTTGATAATATAAAAGAACATTGACGACCAAAAATAGAATTAAGACTACTGCCATAATTATATAGATATCCATAAATTTAAATTTATTACATATCTCTGTTTTAAAAAGCCAAAATGTCAAGATCTAAACAAAACCAACAATTACAGCGATATCAGTACCATCAACTCAGATGTCCTAAATATTGTCAGGCGTAAAAGAGCTCACCCGGCTTCCTATTTCGTCGAAGGAATGAATTCTTATCCATTGGTGGTCGCTATCCCCAAAGAATCGACTAATCATCCTTCAATAACTAATCTATTAGTTATGGAAGACAAATGTATTATTTTTTCAGATAAAAAATTTTAATATATATATAAAGGTTGAATTGTATATTTTAGTTTTTAACAATATGTAGATATAATATAATACGAAGATATGAAAATAATATAATTTGATATTTAGTTTCAATCAATCAAAAATCGGAAAAGCAACTCAAAACCAAAGTATCTCAATGCATTCCGCTAAACATGCTAATTGCAACTTGTGCTTCTATAACAGTGATCGTTCTCACTGTTTTAGGAGCCATTTTTCTCCGCCAGCATATACTATATAGAATCAAATCAACATGCGAATGATGTTTTTTTTGCTAAATTGACTAAAATATATTTAAAGACTGCATTTCATATACCTTAATAAATAGATAATGTCTGTAGATATAGTTTTTAGAAAATGTAAGAAACTAGAGAAAATTAATATAAAAACTATGATTTGGTGAAACAAAAATGCGCTATTTTTGTATACCGTCGAGATATTAAAATTTGCAAAAAAAAATAATTTGGTCATAATTTGACAAGTCCGTGGCTGACGAAAGAACATAATTGTTTAACTTTATAATGAGGTATTACAAATTTATTTAGGAATGATACTGTCCCAACTAACGTATGACCGTGTCTTAATATTTTGGTGTTTTTTGTAAAATCAAAAACAATGGAAATTTACATCAATTTAAAATCGTTTTATCAGCACATCATTTGCAAAATTAGTTTACCAAATCATGCAGTTTCATTTCGAAAAAATGAAAACAAAATAAGAAATGGCCTATAATAAACTTTTATAAATTTGAATTTTTTGAACCTTAAAGTATTTCAACAAACACATAATATCAAAAAAAAGGTGCGATAATTTAATCTGCTTAAGTTTTACATATAAATAATATTTTAACAGATAAATAATAGCACTCTGACGCATTTTGTGTTATTTATAAATAAAGGCTTTTGCATACTTGAGGTTCATAATTGTAAGTTTAAGAAATATTATTAGTGAAAATTGTACCATAAAGTTGAACCGAGCCGTAATATACCGTCTACCCACCCGACATTATTTTTAATTAAGTTCGGTCAGGTCCTGCCTGAAATATGATTTATTTTGAGTCCGGCACGCCCTTACGGCCCGAAAATTAATTCAAACTAACATTTTTTGCTTAACATTTATCAATAAAATACAAGAAGTAGTAATACCCTTCATCATGTAATAAAAAGCATTTATTATTTTTAGTTTTTTATAGTTAAAAAAATATAAGCCAACATAATATTTAAAAAATCGGCCCGGCTTGTAAATCTTTTTTCCTAATTTAAGCTTACAATCGGCCTGGCTGTCGTCAACTTTTATCTCTAATTTCTATCTTCACCTTTAATTAAAAATTCAGTTCGTTGTTTTTTGCAATCTCTAAGTTTTGATACTCAAAAAGCTGTCCAAGTGGCAATTTAATATTTCGATATTCAATTATTTTGTAATAAAAGCTGTGTTTTATTTGATTTTTAAAATAAAAAAATTATTGATACTAAAATAAATAATTTATAAATAAATGCTGCCTGTTTAACGCCTCGCCTCTTTAAATTTTCTTAATTGATTATAAAAAAATTCTAAATTTAGCTGGACAACAAAAAAAAACTACATCCACGATTTTTTGAGGGTTTTGTAGAGAATTTTCTTGCGATAACGATCCTGGGTTTAGTTTTTTTTCTAAGGCCTCCAAATTTTATTAAACCGCGTCCAAAGTTCAGAAAAAATTTAAAAAATTTTTTTTACTCTTAATTCTACAAAAAATCTATTGGCATATTCAGATTCCTTATAAAAAAACATATCTAAAAAAGGTTATTACATAAATTTTTAGCAATTTACTTTCAAGTTATTTAGGATCAAAAAACGGAGTTTATGACAAAAACCACTAATTTTACAAAAATGTAAAAATAAAAAAAAATTAAATATTAAAAAAAAATTTAAACCCCTTACGTTAATAATGAATGTTTTCGTTATATAAATATATTTTTAAACTTTTGTTACTACCCATAGGTTTTATGATATAGAAGCCCAAAATTCCCCCAAAATTAAAAAATCTCAACTTTGACACCGAATAACTAAAAATCTGAGGCCTTGGCTAAAATTCTGATTTCATATTCGTGATCAGCGTCAAAAACTTGACCAAAAACCAAAGTTGCCATAAATGTTGCTTAGGGTCGCCCAAAATTTGTTGTCCAGTGTAATTTAGGCTAAAGTTATACCAGTTATTAAAATTTTTTGTTTTTAAATTAATAATTCTTCGCAGACAAATGTGCAAAAAATTTAAATGTGAATATAAAATTTAATTATATAGATTATTTATACATAAAAAAAATAATTTTAAACTTATAAAATTTAAATTAAAAGATAAAATAGTTTGGGTAATGGCCAAATTTTAGCTTGATTTGAGCCTGTAGGTCTTCAAACGCACATCGACATATCTCTCAAACTGGGTAATGTGCTTGAGGAAATTAACGCAATTAATCCATTATGCTCAATGTATTGTAGCAAACTTGATAACAATAGGGCATAGCAATTGTTCTGCTGATGTTGCCCTTGTTTAATGATGCTAATATAGCAAATATTTTTTAAAAAGGATCAAAATTAATCCTATAGGCCAAAATAAAAATGTCTTCAAATTTAATTAACTATAATTTATTTTATTAGGTTTATTTTGATAAACGGTCGGTGAGACACAATACTTTGGCTCATTTTATGCTTCCCATCTTGGGGGGAGACAGCCATCAATAAAAGACCAAAATGACATTTAAAAAAGGCTTCCACCAAAGGAATAAAAAGAATCAGAAAAGTGGTAAAATAGGCTCTCAAAAAGCTCACTTTCCAATTTTCCATTATTTTTTAAGAACTCTATAAAACATAATTTTAAAACATTAAAAAAAATTATACATTTCAACAAATTTTGGAGTTATGAGCTGACTTTACAAACGTCCTGCCATCATAGGAATTTTTAATCCATTACGATTTTGTTTTTATTCTAATCAAATTTTTTAAGCCAGCCAATAAAAGTTGAAAAATTGAAAAAAATATATTCAAAAAAAAAGATATAAAAACAAATTAAAACCGATCTCCGTGTTATATATATGTTTAAGTGCCAATTATCCTTTATAACCTAAATCTTAATGTAAAAGCTAGTTATACTTAAATTTTTCTTTATTCAAAAAAAAAATTTACAAGTGGTTAAAATAGAAAAAAAAATATTATTATTTTTTGTATTTTCTAGGTCGCAAAATTAGATTGGGTCTAATTTGGGTATATTTATATATACTTAATAAAATAGCAAAAGACTAAAGAATTTTTGGAAAACACTAAATATATATGATATATGACCATGTGTTCATTGATTTTTGTCTACCTGTGATATAAACAAAAATTATTAAAATCAAGGTGCATATTAACATTTTTTAAAATAATTTAAATTTACCTGAGGAATACCGTATTCTTTGCAGATAAACCCCCTGGCTAAGTAAATAAAAAAAAGTTACATGATAGGCTGCGGCTAATACTCTTTTCAAAATTGAAAAAAATTTTTTTTAAGGGCACGTGCAAAGTGAGTTTTTATTTTCGTAAAATTTTCAAAATTTTAAAAAAAAAATTTTTGTAATAAAATGCAAATTTTTAAAAAGTTGCCAAATTTAATATATGCACATAAAATACTTTTTCTGAAATAAAAAATTTTTAAAAAATTTAAAAAAAAAATTTTTTTTTTTAAATTTTCAGAATTTTCAAAATTTTACGAAAATTAAAACTCACTTTGCACGTGCCCTAAAATAAAAAAAAATTTAACGGCTAATATAAAAAAATGAGAATTAATGTTTTTTGGTCGTTTTAGGATATGCCTAACAAAAATTTTAAAAATTTTAAATTTTTTAAAAATTTTTTACACTAGCCGCCTTAATGTTATTCAAATGCGTGCAATTTTTTTCGTCAAACTAATTTTTTTACTAGCCGCAGCCATATGCATGGTGGGGGAAGAGCATACTTTAATATTTAATCCTATCCAGTATTAAATGAATTTAGTTTCAATTGAAATTTTAAAGGGTGCGCGTTTCTTAAAAATAAATGCAAATTTTGAAATTTATACTATTTTGTTTATTTAGCTAAAAACAAATTATAAAATAAGATTTTTAATTTTATTTTACATTAAATTTAAAATTAGCATAGAAAGTTGCAAAAAACGCACAAGTTTCTAGAAGTGATTTAACATTTTTGCAAAGTTAAAAAAAAATTATTTAGAAATTAAATTTTCATGTTTTTGCAAGCATAAGATTTAAAAACGTATGTAATAATTATAAAATAATATAACAAATTTTTCTGCTTAATAGTTAAAATTAATTGTCTATTTTGAAGGGTAACACTTTTTTTGCAAATTTCTTAGCTATTAAGTTTTTGATATAATTAACATATAATTCTATATCAACATTTGTAACGATATATTATTAGAAAATGTATTAACATAAAATTTAAATTCAAATGCATATCACTTAACTTGCCAAAGAAGGTCTAAGAAAAATAGTTGGTGTAGATGATAAGATGGCTACTCGTTAAAAAAATAGGGTATGAAAAATTTTAGTGTAAAATGGCTTAAAAAAATAAAGTTTTTTTTATTTTATGGGCTAGCAATTTTATATGAAAAAAAATAGGAAATTTTTTTATTTTTTAAATAAAACGATACATCTTGAATTATTTTAAAGGTTAAAAAAGTCAAAAATTAGTTATTTGCGTTAATATTAATATTATAATAATTAGCATTTTTATAATTTATTTTTTTGCCTACGAATTGTTTTGCTCTTCTCGTAATGTATATGACGGTAGCAATCTATTTTTTAATTTAATGAATGTATGATAATCATTTGACTTATAAACACAATATGATCCCGCGTTTTTCGAAATTACCAAAGAATATTGTGTGTTTTGCCATTTTTTTATGATAACCTCCAATAGCATCTATTCTTATTCTTACGAAGTTTGTCATTCTATATTTGTATTAATAATTTTATAATTATTGAATTAAATTTTGTATTTTAGCGCTCTCTTTACGATAATAAAGAAAACAAACCTCCAATAATAAAAGGAACATGGTCTAAAGAGGTCAGGAATTTAGATTACTTAAAATAAATGATCCTATATATAAAAATTTTTTAAAATATAAAATATATTAGACTCTAGCCACTAAGCCTATAATTCTATTTTGTTTTTATAGCATATTATACAATTTTGTTTATTCTATTTTATAATGCTTTAGGTTTGTTAATAATTAAACATTTAATGTAGAATTTAATAAATTTTTTTATTATCATTGATAGCCTTTAAATTGAAAAGTTAGGATTTTTAATGTCAAAACTTCTGTTGAGTTAGCCTGTTTTGTTTAATGTTATCAATGGTTTTAATCAACTTGCAGATGATTTTTCAAAACTTAAATATTTTTTAAGTGTGGTTTAACCATATTCATTGCAGAAAGTATATTATTTATTTGCAAATTGAACTTATGTGGGAATTATTTATATACTAGTTAATTACTATTTTTTGATTTGAGAAAGATTTGGCATGATTAATGCAATTCATTTGGCATAATTAACTTTTTTTGGCCTAAGTTTATTGTGCCAAATTTCCTGAATTTTTACTTTGTATTTAGCCTTGAGGTGAGCCTCTTCTATATTGTTATATTTACATCAAGAATTTTAAAAATATTTAAGGCCTTACTCATCCACAGCTAATTTTTTAACCCATGCTCCAATAGCTTGTTTCATATAACCCATCTTGGTCTAATAATAAATGCACAAGGAATAAACATGTTGAGTTTTAAATGAAGACAATATGTGAAAACAAACAATAATATTAAACAAAATTTGGCCATGAGCAATATGATTAAAAGAAAATATCTAAATTTCCCTGTTTTTAATAAAAGTTTTAATCAATAATAGTTATTTAAATTATTACCAATGTCAAAATAATTTTACAGAAATTTTTCATTAACAATATATTTAAATCATTCAACTAGACCCAGAGTATGTTTTAAGAATTGTGACTTGACCTACAGACTTAATAAAACTCTAATTTATTTTAACTTAGTTTGTTTATTTTGATGACATGTTTTCATTTGCAACATTTTTTTATAGTACATTTTCTTGATTTTAATATGAATAAATGCATTTTTAAACACTTGCTGAAGCTTTGGCATTTTGCTGTAATTGATTATTTTAAAGTTCATTTGATCTTTTACAGAATTATGGCGTTTGTTAATTAGTGGCCTCATTTTCAGATTCTTACTTTAATGTATAAGCTAGAATTGAATAACGTATGCAACTTTAACCCTTTTTTAAGAATAAATATTTAAAAATAGCTCCTGTTCATTCCAAAAAATATATTTAAAATGTGCATTGTCAAGGTTAAATAAATTTTTTGGGAGTTTTGAACTAGTTGTTTTCGAACATGTTCTTGTTGACCTGGCCATGAACGGTAAAAAGGGTTATAATTGATGCCGATAGTAGTTTTGGTTAAGCAACAAAATGTAGAATTTTAAAACCTGTATTATTAATTTATATATAAAATTTATAATTTAAGGCACATTTTCTCCATCGAATTTAAATCTCTCGATATTTAAACATAAATTTTTGTAATAGAAATGGATTGCCCTTTAAGTACCATAAAGTTTATGTAACACAAGGTATTGTAAAATAGTAAGTATTTGGTTGTAAAAATTAGATATTACTATTAAATTTGTCCCCATCCCCATTGCTCTAAATACACCTGGTGCTACGAAATGGCCTCTTAAATTACTATTTTAAATATACTTTTTATATGCTATAGGTTGACGACACCCTCCTTTATCCTGTTTTATTTTTCATTTACACACCTTTAATATTTTTTTGTATATTTACACCTTATATAAAAATCTTTACAAACTTTTTTCTGGATTATTATACCTTAAATAATAGTACCAGCCCCCGAAAAAATTTGGGGTACAATGTCAAAGGTATGTCATGAATATAGTCCATAAATTATAAATTTCGTGAGGACATAAAATAAAAATTATATGGCATTAACACCAGCCGGGACACGATTTTACTTAAAGGTGACTTTTATAGCCCAATAGTAATATTTTCACCCATTGTTCTTTGTTGTTATTCTTAGACATTTGTGATCTTAATTATATACATATAAGATGGCACACGTCTAAAAATACTTCAAATACATATATATATATATATATATATATATAGTTGGCGCTTAAGTATAAATATTAAGTGCACATGGTCATCTGTATATTTTAAAAGTACAAAGATTATGCATGCAATCAATATAAAAATGTGAAATATTATAGTTTTCATACACTAATCAAATCACAGGTTTATATATATAACGCCCAGACTCCATCAAACTATAAGTCCCTTTGATTTGTTTTGTTGGATAGGTAAAATTTGTCTACGGGCGCGTTCTGAGTTCTCTCATTTTAAAAATATTTGTTCAAGGTTGGAAAGGATTTTTTAGAGGTAAAATTTTTAAAGCTTGCAGATATTTTAATAGCTATGTATATATAGATTTAAATACAAATTTAATAAAATGAATATACTTACAGCCCCAATGTAAAAAAATGTTATAAAAATGATAATTTTCTTTGTAAAAACTCAAATTTTGAAATTAGGGATATTTTACTATTTTTTTTTGGTTTATCAATAAAATTTGTGGAGAAATATATTTTTGTAATTCAAAAACACGAATTTTATAAAATTGAATTCCACAAGCTTACTCGTTTTGATCTCTTAATTTGTCGTTCTATTGCTTAATCTTTAAACAAGTATTTTTCTTATTTACCTGTTTCAATTAATCTTTTGTGCATTTCTTATACCTATAAATGGTTTGATTTGGGGGTGGGGGGGGGGGGGAGTGACGCTTTTTGATATATCAATGAGATTGATTTAGACTTTAAACTTGGCCTTAACTATTAACACCTTTATGAATGAGATTTTATTACCCGCAGGGCACCTTTGTGTACCTATTAGAGTTCAAACCGGGCCATTAATTCCGGCCGTGCCCGCCCAACATATATTCCAATTTAGATCCAGCCCAATATTGGTCTTTAAATTTACAGAATATTTAAGTCATTGTGCGATAATTAACTTATCATTTTTTATAGTTGCCTTTGGATTCTGTGACTTTTACGATCGTACCTAAATATATCTAGGTTTTCATTTTAGGCATATAGTTTAGAGTTACTGCTGCCTTAGCGGACCACTCGAAAGTGGTTGTAAATGCAAATACATTTAACAATTTAAAAAATATAAAAGATTGGCCCAAATTTCTTCACTACAATGTTATGAATGGTATCTATTCATTAATAAATGAGTTTTTTGTTTACGATCACATGAAACAAATTTAATTACTTATACATTTTAGCGTCACCTGTATATGCTCCACTCTTCCAAATTTTTCTGATATCAATTTTTTTATAGCTTTTTTTTGTAATAATAATAATACCTTTTCATTTTAATAGATTATATGCTATTATATATATTAACGTTTTTTTTCACAACTATAATTTCATTAGATATGGTAAAGGACGCTTGCATGTTTATTGAAATAGTCGTCCTTATTACGTCTATAAGGTTACTTCTTTGCCCGTTTAATGGTCAATTTTCGTACATTAGACTATTTCCAAATTTTGTAAACATTTCAGCGCCAGATGCCATTTTTGTCACGCTTTATAGCCCTCACTTCAAATTATTATTCATTGAGTATTAAATAAATGCTCCCCCCCCCCTCCCTCTCCTAATGCCCTATTTTAAATGAACGTTGACATGACCTTTCCTTTACTTAATAATAAGAGGTTTAACCTAATTTCACGGGGCAATGTTTTATTTAAAATAAATTTCAATTTAATAGGTGTTTTTCATGGTTTTGTTACACTGGTCAACAAATTTTTGAGAGTTATGAGCTGCTGAGATCAAACCTGCCACCTTAGGGATTTTCCCGTTTACCGTTTTTTCTAACTTGGTTAGTCAGCTATAAACATTTAAAAATGTTAGAAAAAATGTCAAAAAAACAAAAAAATTCAAATCAAAAATAAATTAAAATTTTTATTTGCATATTCACAACAGCTAAATTTAAATTTAAACCTCAAATGATATTTTTATTAAAAACCGATTATCGTGTCGAATTTAAATTTGGACGCGAATTATTTTGTAAGAGCTTGATATACCAAAAATCCTAATTCTCATTGTTTGAGATAATATAAGTTGTAAGGGATTTTTATATAAAGTAAAGATTTTTAAATATTTTCTTTTTAGGGTATACTTGATCTGTCAATTTTGTCAAAAAGGCTATTTATTCGATATGAGCGGATCTTTTAAGGAGCCAAAGGCGGAAGAAACTATGAAAAACGGAAAATATTTATGCGATAAGGCTATCATGGAGATGCATGCCTTCATATTTTCATATCCTTGTTTTTTGTAACATTAATATTTGTTGGCCTGTGTTATTAAACGGAATTCCATTATAGCATTGGCGTAGGAGAGGGGGGGGGGGTTTGTGGATGAAACCCCCTCCAAGCATATCATATCCCCACCCAAATTAAAAATTTTTAGTGCATATCCCCCCCCCCCCCCCCTCAAACTAAATGCCAATTAAATATAAAATTAAATTACATTTAAAATTCCATTAATATTTGGCAAAAAATTTTTTTGAACCCCCCCCCCCCCCCCCCCCCCCCCCCCCCCCGCCCAAACTTTACAACTTGCTACGCCCTTGCATTATAGCACTCTATAGAATCTTTTTTAGCATTATAGCGAAATGGTATTTGCTTGATTATGACAATTTGATTGGGCGGCCTTTTACGGGTGTTTGAATATATCAAGTCGGCCACATTTATCCTATTCTTAAGGGCACGCGCAAAGATCGTTTTAATTTTCGTTAAATTATCAAAATTTTGAAAAATTTTATATTGTAATAAAACGCAAATTTTTAAAAAGTTTCCAAATTTAGTTAATGCACAAAAAATGCTTTAAAATATAAAATTTTTAACAAAATTTTGAAAAAAATAAAAATTTTAATATTTTTAGAATTTTCAAAATTTTTCAAAAATAAAAACTCACTTTGCATGTTGCCTATAGGATAAAAAATATTGCTACTCCCGTTTCTAAAACCATAGCTTAAGGTGTGAACAAAACAGAGTGATGGACAAAAATACTTAAAAATTTAAAAATAAATAGTTTGGAAATAATTTATTAACAATTTTAATATTTATGATCATGTTGTTGTTGTTTTTAACCACTGCGAATTTTCAATATGGATGAAGGTGGCTCGGAGGTGTGAGCGAGCTTAGAGGCGGCTAGAATAGGATTTGTCCATAGGTCTAATGGATTAATCGGGGTGCCACGTGATGGGCATGAGAGCCAGTGGTGTAGGCTGTCTGCGGATTTTTTGCAGTCGTAACACATGTCGTCAGATGCATAGACGCGGTTACGAAAATCGGCTAGTATGTAGCAAAAGCCAGATCTTAGTTGTGAAAGAAGACACCTCTCTCGTCTAGAGAGAGTGGTTTCGGAGGGTGAAATGGGAGGGGGCCAGCCATCCAGAAGAATGGGGCAAGGTTTGTATGATTGGATGGTTTCTTTAACAGCGTTGGTGTGGATTAGCTGGTGTAGTTGCTTAGTTGTAAAGTTGGTCAAATAGGTGTTTGACACGAGGAAGGCTGTAATTTATGATCATATTTATATATAACAGGTAGAGTTCAAACCGGGTTGTGAGATACCGGCTTGGTCCTCCCAACATATTTTTCAATTTAGGCCCGGCCCTGTAATTTAAGTTTTTTTAGTCCTGGCCCGATTTTTATAATACAAGCTCAAAATTTTGTTTCATCGGCACTGTCCGTAATTCATTTTTTCAAATCAGGCCCGTCTTGGCCTGTTTTTTTGGCCGCCGTAACCCGACCGGGCAGGCTTCCGAGTCCCGACTTTGAGCTCAAATAACAGGTCCAATTTTTAACACAGATTAGTGGGATTTTCATTTTTATATAAAATAAAAGGCAAAATTTGTTTTTAAAAAAAAATTTACATGTTTTTTAATACAAAAAATATAAAATTGTCCTGTTTAGATTTCAAACTAAAATTTAAGCGTATATAAATAAAACCTTTTCTTCCATTTATGCCAATTTTACCGACCACTACTAGCTCTATTTATCAATGCTTCATTTTTTCCACAAAAGCCATCTGCATGTTTTAAAATCGAATGGTGAACCTAATTCTCTTTAACAACTACGCCTACAATATTTAATTGCCATTCCTCAACTATTTAAAAATATAAAATGTTTTTCTAATAAAAAAGTATCATTTTTTTTATAACAGGAAGATGAGGCCATCATTAGGCTCGTTGAACAACATGGAGCTACGAAATGGTCTCGAATCGCTAAAAAGTTGGGAGGCCGGATGGGCAAACAATGTCGTGAAAGGTTGTTTATATATCACAAATTTAGAATTTCTTTGTTGATGATATTTAATTATAAATAAATTTACATTTTAATTATATGTAACTATGGGCGAGTTTAGAGTTCATTTAATTTTAAGCAAAATTTCAAAATTCTGGAAATTACAAAAAAAAATTTAAATTTTTTAAACTCTTATATCCGAAAGTGTTTTGCTAACAATAAAGAATGTTGAATTTTTTTTTTATTTTTATGAAAAAGACAAAAAATTTAAAACTTCTAAAATTCGCCCTAATGGTGATGAAAATTTTTTTTAAGTAAATGCGTTACATTCTTGTCTAACTCTATTTTTATATATTTATTTTAATCTATAACTTTGAGCTTTGCTATAAATTCTTGCTTTAAAATTTTATGTATTTTTGTACACTTCAACTTTAGATGGCACAACCATTTAAATCCGGCGATAAAAAAAACGATATGGACCTCTGAGGAGGATATGATCATATACAATGCCCGTAAGATTATGGGTAACAAGTGGGCCCAAATTGCAAAACTTTTGCCAGGAAGGTTTGTTTTTGTTAATAATTGAAACCCTAATTTTCAACAATTTTTTTCTTTAAGTTTTGTAATAAATAAACTAAATTTGAAATATTTTAATATATTTTATGAAATTATTTTGTATCTTTGAACAGAACCGACAATGGTATTAAAAATCATTGGAACGCTACATTGAAGAAAAAGTACGGGGACCCGTTTGAGGTATACGATCAGCCGAGCAACGTTGCAATCGATGACGCTAACAAAGTAAATATTGGGATTTTTGTCACTTGGTTTTTTGTAATTTTTGAATGCATCATTGGAAACTAAAGATATTTAACAAGCTTTTTTGGAGAATATTGTTTGAAATATGCCATGTTTTTTATTGAATTTTATATAAACATTTCTTTCAAACAAATTTAAATAAAGCTTGAGTGAATAAATCCCCAAACACATTTAATAAATTAACCTTTATTTCAATTATTAAGGTCCTTGATAGATTATTTTTATATAGTCTTCAATTATTTGCAAAAGTTAATTGATTTAAAAAATTGAAAATTTGTTTTTTTGGATCATCAATTTTAAATGCTTATATCAGCTTTACTTATAAATAATTGCAGGCGCAAAAAAGGTATCATGAACGGAATTGTTTTAATTTGTTACATAATTTTTCTCTAAAAATTTGTTGATCTGCGTAATAGCCAACAATTTAAAATCCAGGCTTTCGAAATTTATTTTTTGAAACACCATAATATTTATCTATTTTTTTTTAATTTTATGAAAATTGCAGGTCCAATTAATTTTTACATTAAAAATAAGTATTATTTGAGGTCGAAAATTACCTCTATCATTATTTCTAATAATTGGGAAATAAAAAAATAACAAAAAAATGGTTATATTTTAGATTTTTTATCTAAGTAGTTTCTTTTAACCTTCACATTTTATATAAGATGCACTCTTATTACGCAAAATCTAATGCAATCTCTCACTCCTCATTGCAATCATCACCACATGCTGCTTCAGCAACATATTACCAAAACCAGACGCCTTTTCGGCCAACCTTAAGTAATACGCCTTTTACTAATATTTGTAAATTAGCTTGAAATACATATTTATATAGTTTATAGAAACAAAAATATTAATTACTTGCAGCTCAAAAGACTTCAATGCTCCTCACCAAATAGAAAGATTTATAAACTATTCATTCAGATCAAGTCTTCTGACATTCGGATTTAAAATACTGTGAACCGTATCTTCTGGTCAACTTGAGACTAAACATATTTAAGCAAATAATATCAGAAATTTAAAATAAATTGGAAATAATTTTTATATAAAAAAGAGAACTATTTAATGACCGCCGTGTGTTAAATCTCATTTAACCATGCTGAGCCATCCTTTAGAATTAATAAGAGGTAATTCCTGGCGGGTGAGGCCGTCCACTTATAAGGAAAAACGTTTGGAGGAAACTTCTCTGCCACATTTTTTCAAATTTTATTAATATTATTTTTATTTTAAAATATTAAGAAGTTAGATTGCAAAATATTTGTAGCTAAATGTGTTGAACTTGATATACTTCTTTTATCTAATATGTTTTTATATCAGATAAAAAATTTAACTTCTTGAGGTCCCAGTGTCTGTCACATTTGCCATTGGTTCCTAGAGGTTAGGACCACGTCCCGATGTTTATAACAAAAACGAATAAAAAAAACTTAAGGCCACATTGTAGATTTTTCTGCAATTTCTAAAAAAATATTGATCCTTCATACAATTTTGTAGACTTGTATTATTAGATGTTCTATGTATGATTTTTAAGGCCATCTAATGTGTTATTAGCTTATTTTTAAAATAATTTTGACTTTTTTTTATCAGGAACCATAATTTGCATTTTTATAATTTTCTAATTCAATAATTTTAGCATCAACGACAAGAAAACCAAATGCTATTCAGCCTTCTTCAAATGTTTCCCTTTTGCACAACTTTTCACAACATCAGAGAAACACAAACGAGGTTTTGCGTTTAAATCCGACGTCTAACACTAATCGACCTGCTCCCCCTATGATCTCAACTCTCAAATTTTTTAATCCTGCGCCATTGTTGAATAATTTTGCAGCTCAAAAGCAACCCCAATTTGATCTCACTGCTCCAATAAAAAATACAGAGACATATGAAACCAATATGCCAATAGTAGTTAATAGATTCAATAATGATAAAAATTACTCACAACCTGTTATGAGCATTGAAAATATCGTTAAAAGGGAGACTGCAGAATTTTCATTGTTTTGCAATGGGACTAATACTCAGGCAAAGTAACAAAATTTTGTTATTTTAATTATTTATCTTTCTGTTAAATGTCTTTTTGTTACTCTCTCTTTACATTATATATATTTACAACCTTTGTTCGTACAAAATTCTTATCTTAGACAAATACATCTTATGTTTTTGCTTTTGTCGAGGACATTATATATATGTTATAGCAGACGTGATAATGCCTCGCAACTTTACATAACTCCGATTACCACGAAAATGCCTCTGGGAGCAAACGCCTTATCAAGTTTTTATAAGAATTTGTTTTAACTTAATACGATTCAATAAAGAGAAGAAGAACTAACTTTAACGATGGCTTTTTTTGGACATAGCTATTTTAGTTAATTATTCTTCTTTTGACTTAATTTACAAATTTTAAATAGTTTAATGTATTGTACATTGAATGTTTTTTATTTTACGCTGGATTTTGTAATTAATGACTCTCGAGGTCTATTTTACTGTGTTTTTTTGGCATTTAGATGTTCTTAGCGGCTTTAAATTTCATTGAATATCCCGGTATAAAACGGGAAATTATATTAAAATTGCTTCATATTTCCAATATTTATACTCATTTTATTTATTTGTTTATATAAAGCCTTATACAAATTTAATGAGCATGGGGTTTCAAGCGCAAACATTTATTCACCAATAAATGATACAGCCTTTTACCAATCATCACCACTTTTGACCTCCCGGGTTTGTATCAATTTTTTATTATTGTTTTCCTGTCCATTTTATTTTATTTTTATTATGAATTCCTTAGCTGTAATGTATAAAATAACATTCTCTTTTGTAATAGTTAAATAATCCCATAATTATTGATAAATATTTTTTTAATGTATTCAACAAATTTTTAAATGTTTTTAAAAATTTCCTATTTTTCGTATAGCAGACGAATTCGAAAATGAATCCTATTAGATCTCTCCCGTTCTCTCCTTCAACTTTTCTCAATGTTCCTCACACCTCGCTGATGCAGCATCTTACCGACCCTGCAAATATAAATGCAAATACGGCGTTACTTTGGGATTCACCTAAACCGGGACTGTTTAGCACAACCAATAATATCAGTTTCCAAAGTACAACTGATAATATCGATCGTAATGCCAAACACCCTCAATCTTATTATCTTGCTTCGCCGTTGTCCACGGCCAATGTTGACCAGACATACGCGGACCTTTATACAGTGCCCCCCTCAAATAATCTCACCCAAAATGACCATGCTAGTTGCTTTGCCAACAACACCCTTAATACAGCTTCTCAATTAATTTCCCCAATCGCTCCATCTCCGGCAGCTGGCCCTTCATTTAATCGACTCATGGTCGATTCAGGGTTTGTCGATTCACAATTCTTACATTTGAATGAATCGGTCGGCAATCATCAATTAGCGGAGACTAAAAATGAAAGTTTAGCTGCTAAACCATTATATAAGCAAGACCATAATGATGTTTCTCACAGCGCCCATTACAGAGAGACGCCTAACATGCGATATTCAGGTATTATGTGGAAAAATTATTTAAAAGAATATAAGAAGCATGTCTTTTAACTTAAATTTCCTAAAAATTATAATTTTTCTGCGCTATTAAATATATATTTACCGTTTTATTATAGGTTTTATAGATCGAAACAGCTACCATGATAATACTTATAAACTTAATAAAAGTTTCAATAATGATGGCTTAATTCCTGCCTCGGAAAAACTCCCTAATTCGTTTTCTGATACCCACCCTACTGAAAATGTTAGTGCCAATATGAGTAGGACCAACAATACTTATTTTGAGGATTCGATGTCCTCTAACCTAGAAGAGCTCACTGACATAATATACGAGTGTAATAATGGGAATAATCAGGTAGGCGCAGCACCTTGCAACTTGAATTGGCTCGCCGTAGATGGAACAGAATTTGAAGCTCATGTTGGCTTTAAATCTGTATTGCACCATGACTTCTCGTATAAAAGTCCCGGAGCTCTGACCCCTAAGACACCGACGCCTCTTAAACTGGCCCTAGCCTCTATGAAGGAGAAAAATTCGAGATCTTTTGCCATGGACAACAACGATGTATAATTGCGATAGTTTTTATTTTTGGATTTTTTTATGTTACCTTTCATTTTCACTTATTTTTATATCTAGACGACTCTTGACGAGATATGCGAACTCGTGAATTTGGATAGCGACCACAATACTACCGTTTTAACACCGAAAGAACACTTAAATGAAAACAAACGCACACCCATTTTGCCAGACGTACTGACCTTAATTTATTTTATGTTCAACAAACTTGTTAAGCTTTTAGCCTTTGCGGCTGTAAAATGATTTTGTTGGTTAGCTCAATCTCACTGTTCCTTGGGGATTTAAGGGTATATGACACATTCAGTAACTTCCAAGTTAGTTAAAGGCCTTTTTAAACGGCAAAAATCCGAGGTTGCAATACTTAAGGAGCTCAAACCTGGTGATTATCTATATCTGGGTGAATTGAGTGAGCCACTACTCTTTCAACAAAATCGAATTTTTCGCTAATTTCATTTTTTTTGATTTTACAAAATATAATAATTTGATTTTCTCAAATTTATTTTGAAAAATGTTACAATATACATTGCTTAAAGAGTACCACTTGCATTGCAATGATTTGCGTTGCACATACTTCAAAAATATGCTCTAAAATAATAAACTACATGGCCGGGATTTGTACTCCAACTAACTTTTTACGTCGTAAGCCAGAATTCTACCACTTAGCTAGTCAGCCAAACCATAGATTAAAATATAATCACAAGTTAGGGCGCGTTCAGAGTTCCATTAATTTTTTCAAAAAATTATAGATAAAATTTTATTTCAATTATTTACATTTATCTAAATCATTATAAACATAAGTTAATTATGACTTTTGAAAATAGGATTTGAAAAATGTTTAAGCCTTAAAAAAAATTTGGAAAAATTTAAATTTGATTAATGAATGAACTTTGAACACGCTCTTCAAATGAGTCAAATTTTTATAATCCCATGGAATTATCTCTAAACATGTAAATAAAGATTATTTTATTTAAATTTACCTAATTTTTTGAAAAATCATTTAGCCTTCAGGACTAGTTGAAAGGGGCTAGAGGATTACCACCAATTAAATTGCAAATCAATGATTTCCCTTCAGAGTAGAAGACAAGGGTTTTGCCATTTGGTCTATGACTTTTAAAAGAAAAATCATTAGACACAGTATCTTTGCCATTTTTTATGCCGTTACAGTTTACCTTATTTTGCCGCCTGATTTTTGAATATGAAAGCCAATATAGTGAATGCCGACTAAATAAACTGATCAAAATTTTTGATTATGCTTAAAGTTAAAAATCCAAGATGTTTATAAAAAGCGTAATTTCATAATTATTATATAAAATATTTTCAAATATTCTCATTACTGATATAATTCCCTATATTAAAATTTATTCAATAATCTATTTTAGGTGGAAGGCGAAGTGCCAATTACACCTCAAAGCGGGCAATGGATGGCCAATAATAATAATAATCAATCGACAGGAATGATAATCAACAACTACAATACTGATTTAATTGTTGGAATAGATCGGAAACTTCTAGGTTCCAGCCGGAAATATAATTTTCCATTTAATAAATCATTACCTTACGAATGCAATTCCAAAGGGTCCCGTTTGAGCTCGCATAGAAATTACAGTGGAAAAACTTTAAGCTCCAATGGACTTAGTAGTTGCACCTCGCTCGGCAAAATTGAGACTCCCGTAAGTTTATTTAATTTTACTTTTTCAAATTTTAAATTTGTCTTAGATAAACTCAACTTGTTAAACTTCTAGCGGGAGAGAAAATGAAAGAAAAGCGTTTTTATCATTTAATAAAATAATTTTTTGGTTTGGGACATCCAGATAAAAACTTTTTAATGTTAAAGTATATTTTTGTAAGCTGCTTAAAAAATGAGAATGAGCAAAAGTTTCTCTTTGAGCTTCTGCTCCTCTAAAATTTGAACACTGGGTGTAACTATGTATTCTAAATTCTAGAAATTTAGAATTTGCGCAAGCTCGATTATACACATTATGAAAATAATAATATTGATTCGTGCAAATTACTTTTTTAGATTATATTGTAAACTAAAGGCTTGGAATTCTGATCAAAGTTAATCAATATGTAGGCAATGTTAATTACACAGGTCAACAAATTTTTGAGAGTTATGAACTAACTAAGGATATCAAACCTGCCATCTTAGGGATTTTCAAATCCGTTTACCGTTTATCAAACTTAGTTAGTCAGCTATAAACATTAAAAATTTTAGAAAAAATGCCAAAAAAAACAAAAAAAAATCAAAAACAAAAATAAATTGAAATTCTTTATTTGTTTATTTACAACAGCTAAACTGTTAAATTCAAACTACAAATATAACTTCAATTTACCGATAATTTATTTCGTATTTGAATTTGGACGCGAAATATTTTGTATTATCTAAATGCTGATGTAAGAGCTTGAATACTAAAAAATTTTATTTCTCATTATTTGAGATGATAAATATAAGTTACAATTATATGAAAAAAAGAATAAATTTTTCTAGATAGGTCAATTTAAAAAAGGCCATTTTTTTGATATGGACGGATTTAAGGAGCCGAAGCCGGAAGAATGAAAAACTAAATATATATATATGAGATAAGGCCATCATGGGGATACATTCTTTTATGTTTTCATAAAATTCACGATTGTGCCATTGATATTTATTGACCTGTGTTATTTACCCCTATTAAAAATCGGGTTTTTGCTTTACCGGTTGAACAAATAATAAACGAATGTTTTGTTCAATTTTAGGATAAAATTAGTTTGATAATGAAACATACCTCGGTTATATTGACTCCATCTTTTTATATTTGATTGAGTTCAATCTTTTATTTTTTATGTATATGTATTTTTTTGACATATAAATGTTTAGAGCAAATCCTTAATGAGTGACAGCGATTTTTCACTCCTGTTCTCACCAATCCTCCCAACCGGGTCTGCCTCATATCCTACGAATCACTGTTCATCACGCAAAACTCTACTCCCCTCTTTCCCATCTTATGCGCCGAATTCGGACAATTACCAAACCACAAACGTAAATTCTCTTGACCGCAGCCCTCGGGAAAATAAAGGCGATCTCTTTGATGGTGATGATTGTGAATTGAATAAGGAAAACAATAAGCCGGATACACCTCTTTCCATCAATACACGCATTAGGGATCAACTTAAACGGGAGTTTAAGGAAGCCCTGATTACCCGAAAAGTTTGTTTAATAATTACTAAAAGATAATATTTCCTATGACTTACCATCATAAACAAGTTTATATTTTCGAAAGAGTATATTTCTTAGCAAATCCATGTAATCTAGTTTTGTCATATTTTATGCAATTTTCTTGGGCTCTATACAAAATTAAAAATGTATGAATCATAAATTAATTAGATGATTTTATATTTGTTTCATTAGGTCGATCATGTACCTTTACGGAATGCTCTGTCGGAAAATTCAAATCACGAAAACTGTGCAACAAACCATAAGACTCTAAGTTCAAACAAATCCAGCAGTTGGCAGGAAATTGCTTTTAGCCTTTCCACCGATCACCAAAAAATATTTGAGAGAGCCGAAAAATTGGTCAAAAAGTCTAAATGTCATAGAATACTTAGTTTGTAGGCACTGAACATAGGGCGTGTGTCATAAACGTTTACAAGAAAAATCTATTATGACAACATGAATTGACATATATATGAATTAGAAAATGAACCTTATTTAAAAATTTAAAAAAATATTTCGACTATTAAAAAAAAATACAAAAAAAATTTAGAATTTTTTTTACTTCCATATAATAGTGTACAGAAATATGTTTTAGCGAAACTAAGTAATTAAAAAACCTTTTTGTTCGGCTTAGGCAATAACGATATGAGATTACAACGTATATGCCTCTTTTTAAATTCGCTTTTCAGATTTTGTTATATAAAAAACCAAACTCTAAGACTTTTTACAT
Source organism: Acutogordius australiensis (assembly GCA_030555515.1). NCBI lineage: Eukaryota > Metazoa > Nematomorpha > Gordioida > Gordea > Gordiidae > Acutogordius > Acutogordius australiensis. The sequence goes on from CM060243.1 coordinate 15,188,958, forward strand.
ATTGCAAAAATTCTTAAATAATGTTTAAATTAAAATTAATTCATTTAAATTAGTTTTACAGTTTTATTCGGCCAAACTTGTTGAGTAAATTTTACTCAATTTGAGATGTTGCTTTTTAACAAAAAAATATTGCCGATAAGTAAAATAAAATTTACCTCTCGTACAACTTGTAGTAATTAAAGTATTGTGTTTTGATTGTTAAGATCTCTATTATTATTTCATTTTATATTAATTATGTATTTGATTTATCTTTTTAATTCACAATAAACTTTTTATTATACTCTCTCACAGTAAATAGTAAATTATATATATTTTTTGTCATTAATTACAATTTTTTAATTTAATTTTACCTGTTTTAAAATATAGTATTGCCCTTGATTATTTTTAAAATAACCGTGATTTTTATTTCATATGAATCTCAAAATTTTACAACTATGACGTTAAGTTGTTAATAACATCTATAACTGATAAACAATTTGAGGAATTCATCTATTAAATACTCACTGAATTTTTAATGTTTTGCCTTCACCTAATTTACCTCAATCATTTGTAGGAATACTTTTAATCATAATTTTAAACATTTTTTTTATTACACTAAAGTTTTTTTATAATATTTCACTCAGTGTCTATATAGTGAATATTTTATTATTGCATAATGTATATGTGTCTCGCTTATAGTTTTTGTGCCCATCTGCATTAATGTACACTGTATTATAATAATTTTAATGTTATTAAATCATAATATTTTACCCTTTTAACTTTAGCTTTAAACCATTGAATGTATGATATATTTATAAAATATATCCTGTAAATAAACATCGTAATATATTATTTATTATCAATTTAAAAATAAATATTATAGTGCACACCTGAGGTAAATTTTTTAAAAAATTACATGTAATAGGGCATCTAAATTATTTTTTGCTTTGAGAGGCCGCTGCATCTTACGCCGTCGAATAATTTGATCAAACGTTTAAGGAAATTAAGGCTATCAATATTTTTTTAAATTTAATTAATATTTAAAAATATTATGTTAAAGGAATAAATATATTATTAAAAGTGTAGATTAAAATAATAAAACTAAGAGACAGGCCCGATTCTAGCTTTTCCATTTTGGGGGGGGGGGGGGGGGGGGGCAAAAAAAAAATTGGGGGGGCAAAAAAAATTTTTTTGCCGCCTTCGGCGGCAAAATTGGCCGTGACCTTCGGTCACGGCAATATACATGTACAACAATAGAATCCATGTTCAAAATTTTTCAACAAATTAATAGTAATTTATTATATTCATAAAATAAAAAATATAATTTGCTTTGATAATTTGGATATGTTAATTAAAATTAATTGTTTTCACTAATATCAATTGCTTAAAAAGATCTGAGATTTGGAAATTAATTTTAAGTATTTTATCATTTGGTATCAATGCGCATGAAAATTAAAAATATGATATATATGAATGATAAAAATAAATTATATAAACCTTTGGTAGAAAATGAATAGGAAATAAGATTGATTATCATGAAAACAAATTGTTTAAGTATGCTAATTTGGAAGAATATATATGAAAAACACTGGTTATATATAACTAGATATTATTATTAGGGTAAAAATTAAATAAAACATGAACATAAACGTTAAATGCGCATAAAAAAAATTGCAACCATGTCTTAAATAATAAATAATTAGCTAATTATGAGCAGTGTTTTTTATTAATCTAACAATTTTATGCTAGAGGTTGTTTTGATTAAATTATAAAATTCATCAAAATTCAACGTCCCAGTTAATGATTTTTCGTGTCCTAGAAGAACCAAATCACCTTTACGCAGGTCTCTACTTGCCAGCCTACTAAAAGTTATTATCCTTCTTAATGAAGAAAATGTGGCCTCACAACTCGACGTTGAAGAGCCAATTAACAAACTTATAGGAAAAATGTTAATAGATTAGAAAACGCATCTTTGTAATTATAAAAATTTAACAGCCAATACGGCCCGGAAATTTTATATTGCAAGCTATAATGGTTGCTATAAAATAATTATCTAGGATGTGTCAAAACATTACCCTTTAATATGATAACAAGGTTGACTAGTGTCAACTATAGCTTAAAGCAATAAGGCAATTACGAAAAAGAAAAGATCGGCTCGGCCCGTTTGTATTTTTGGGTTAGGGCAACGGGATGGGCGAGTTTTCGGGTCCATCCTGACTTTTGTATCTTATTTATTCAACTAATTTTTATAGTGTTGTTTACATTCACTTTGAAGTTTAAATCATTTTCCTAATTTAATTTTACATTTTTTATAAAATGATCGGATAATCCGAAAAATTCTAGTTAAGATGACCTTGAATTTTGTTCTCAAAATATTTCCAGACTTTGCAGCTGTAATAAATTCTGTAAAACAAAACCCTATGCAATAAGAACCGTATTGCATAAAATGTATAAGTTTGGAATATTGAGAATTTAAAATTGATGTAAAAAAAATCTTTATCATTTTAATTTGAATATTTAAGAGATTCTAAACATTTTTTTGTTAGGGGCCCCAAGTTAAGTGTTTTGCCATTTGAGATATTTTGTGTCCAAACAAATCCTTTAACAACCTAAAATAACACAAATTTTAAAGTTTTAAAGCATCGTGTATTTTTCCGGATAAAATTTGTATAAAATGTATGTAGCTTGTGATAAAAAAAATTTTATTTAGCCTTCATTTCAGGTCAAGGTCCAAATAGGCCATGAAACAACTTATTTTTGATCAAAATTTTAGCACCTGATGTTCAGTAATCAGATTGTTAATTTTACTTGTAAGAACTTCTTTGTAAATTGAAAATAATCTTTGAAAAATGAATAATGATCTGGGAGGCGTATAATATCACATTAACACACAATCTATTACCGTCAAACTATTTTTTTCAAAATCAAGCCCATGGCAAATGAGTCGCATAGATCCGGCGCTTGATGGAAAAAAATGCCGGCAACAAAAAATTTGAGGGTTGACTCATTCGGCTCGACTCTAAAAATTCGATGTCAATATCGGTTATAACTCCCTGAAAGAAAATGTTAATAACTTCCCCCGCCCACACATTTTTTTATTTTACCGGGCTTAGATCAAATTTATTTAACTTTAACATATATCTAAATTTTATCAAATTTTAAAAACTTAAATTTTTTTTACCCCCTTATCGTAGTATAAGTCTCGCCTTCCCTCCCCAATTCCTTGAAGCAGTTGTAATAAATGCATTAGGCTCTTAGTTTACAACTAACAGTACAGTTATGAAGCGAGCTGCAAATCTAATCATTAAATAATTTCCCCATAAGCAACCACACATAACCGAAAAATCATATGTTTTTACGCAAAACCAAGGTTTTTTCCTCGCTTCTTGTGCGCTCTGCAACATTGGCAATATATTTTCTTGATAATTTTCGTTGGAAAAATATTCACTCTAATCCCCGGGCCAACCCTACTGATCCCTTTTTATTTCGAATCATCATCGATTTTCACTGAAACACGACACATTCACATTATTTTCATTTATTTATTTTTATTAGCAATTTATTTGCCCAAAAGTCAAATAAAAAATAATTTGTCAGCCCAATTACTTCTAATATTTTCATAACAACAATATTGCTATTTAAGAAACATTCGGAGACAAGGTAAACTAATTAGTATTTTTCGCCTATTCGGGGCTGGTCCATTAACGCCCCTAAGCAAACTTTGACCGCTTAAGTCTAAACCCCTATTATTTACTAAATATTTCCCGGCGCCTTAGCCTTGCTTTGAATTATTTTAACGACGATAACCGCCCTACATCGACTCATATATTCGCCATAGCTAATTTGTTAAACAGGATTTGCCATCTGAGACAAATAATCACACAAAGTCGTTGTTTACCATTCAATATAAATATAATATTTAGAGCTTTGCTAAATCCCGCCAGCATCATTATATCACATCGAAAGCCATTGATGAATTACTTAAAGAATTTTTAGAAAAATCTGAAAGAAACTAGGAGGCCTATATAAAAAAAATATTAACCTGGCTTCGTTGATTTATTAGGATAGTCGTTCACTTAATTTTGGCAGACTGTTGCAACTATTTTGTAGCCCGTACCAGTTTATAGACACTTTTTAACCGTTCTAAGAGTCGTTTTAGTTACGTTGTATGCTCTAGCTAGATAGGGCCAACTTAATTCTTTTATTTAAAACCAATGTCGTCAAATTTTATTTGTTCTATAAAAAAATGTTGAAAATTTAGGTGCTAGGTAAATATAATACATTAAAATGAAAATTTTGACCTGGCCATTTCCTACTAATTTTTTTTTGATATATCTACCCGATTAACATGACCGGGGAAAACTATTATGCCACTGGGAAGGAGATAAAAGGCTCAAAATTTCAAAAAGGTTTTAGTGATTTTCACGGGCCGAAATTAATAGGTCCATTTCTTGTATAACGAATTAATGCTGTGCCCAACAGTACGCCAACTATATGTTCCAAATTCAAGCCCCACCATCCACTCGGCTAATTTTCCGGCCAGCGTTGGACTTTTTCGTGAACAAATAAGTTATTAATAAAAAGTGTAAACATCATTCAAAACATGTTTATTAATATGGAATTTATCATAATTTTAAGAAAAAAATTATACCGTGCCCAAAAAACTCTCCATTATCTAGGCGTGGCCCGCCGGGCCAATTTATTTTTGCTTCGGACCTTTAGGACTGGTCTAAAAACACGATTAAAATCAAAACAATGTGACTTAGTATAATTTTTTTCTATTTTGCCGTGCTGTTCCAGGAAGCTGGGGTAATTTAAACTTTGAAATTTAAGCCCTTATATGGCAAAATTCACCCATACGAGTGGAGGAGGAGTTATTTTCTATCAACATCCCTTATTTATGAATGCATTTTATAGAAATTTATTTAAGCCAAAAAATAATTACTTTCAAATAACAAAATTTATATTAATTATTTTTAAATAGATCAAAATACTAAATATTAACTGCCAAAAGAGTCCAAAGTATAAGGGAAAACACCTGACGACACCACTCTAGTCTCACAAACCATTCCCTAACAACGCCGGAGAATGGTTATATCGGAAGATATACCACCAAACATCATCAAAAAACCGTGGATAGAGAAGAGCAAAGATGGCCGAGACCTGATTATAAGGGTCGAGATAGTAGCGGGCCCCGAACCCGTTGTGACATGGAGTAGAGACGGAAAGGATCTTAATTTGACGGGCGGAAGTGGGACTCAAGTGGAAGGTCCATCAACTTCCGCCGGAGCCCAATTTTCGTGCCACCTGGAACGATCGAAAGGTAAAGATGGCATTTTTGTCTATACATTGCTTAAGGCTGTCATATGTTAAGTTATTTTTTTTTTTTAATTTTAAAATTTTGATTTTTTGCGCAAATAGCCCATATGACTGCCAACATTGTTTAAACGTAGAAAACACTTTTTTGACATAAAATTAAAAAAAAATTTTGAATATACCTGACAAAAGAGCCGCTCCCTTATTTAATTTTTCCATGCAGGGAAGCGTTGTTATAAATATACATCGATAGTCAAGACTTTTTTGCAAATAAAAAACTTGAGGAATTTCAAAATTTTGTAGATAGTTTTATATTTCTGGTAAAAATAAGCCGTGTTTATTTATATATTTGAATGGTCATAGCCAATATAAAATATTAATGAAACGCGTTCATTTTAAATTAATTTAAATGTTAGGAAACAACTACATAGCCTCCCTGACCATCAGGAACCCTGATTCAAGATACGACGCCGGCAGTTACCAGATCAGAGCCACAAATCCACACGGCACTGCCCAAGCCCGGATTGAATTAAATTTTGTCAAACCTGGAGGTAAAATAATAAAAACATAAATTTCCTTTCTCTTTTGGATGTGTTTTCAAATTAGGGCATGTCAAAACTCCCGGAGTCGGGAAGGAGTCCATCAACTCAGGAGCTCTGGAGTTTTTTTTTGAATTTGCTTGTTAATATAAGCTTATTGGAAATATTAGAATTTGTATTTTTGTAGTCCAAACTCATTTTTGTTCAATGAAAGTTGTAAATAAATGAAAGAGCAGCTAATTATGTAATAATTACATATATTAACTAGCAAATTTAAAAAAAAACTCCAGGGTTTATGGACTTCTCCCCGATTCCGGAGTCGACATAATCTACTTCGAAATAATTTAATAAGGTTGTTTAACGAAATAATTATGTTTGTTAATATGAAATTATTATACGAACATATAGCAATTATTTTGTTTTGCGAAGAAAATTATTTTATATTTGACGACAGCTTTTTTTTTTATTATTTTTCATTTTAATTAGAAAAGTATGAAAGAAATAATCAAATTAAAATACATTAGGGTCCTTAATTTATAATTAATTAATTTATGTTAAAACTCTTTAAAATTTATTTTAAATTTAAACAAAACGCTTTATTTGTTATATAAGAATTAATTTGTTTCTGATTTTTTAAAAAAGAAAAATCACAAAATATTTGTTGAAATCTCTCTTTTGTCTTTACATTTAATATATGGAGAAAATTTAAATATTAAAAATTTTTATAGATCGTTTAAAGACAAAATTTGACAATTATTTCTGTTTTAACTTACACAATAGAACATTCGAAAAACAACTGTATTTGTCTAACATAATCATAATTTTTTTTATGTCATCTTTATAATGTATTTATTTTATTCGACAGAAAAACGAGCTGACAGCCAAAGGTAACCTTAAATACATTTTTACAATTAATTGCACAAATGTGGAGATTCTTTGGAAGATTGCCTTGGGATTGAGCCATAACAAATTTTGGGGGCGTATTTATAGGCCATCTCCCCTTTAATATTATTACTTACCTCTAGGTGATCTAAAGTTTTAACCCAATTCCCCACAATCCATAACGTTAAATATAAGCAACAATAAAAACAAATTTTTTATAAGAGCGCGTTCAGACACATTTTATTTTTTTTAAAAATTTTTAAAATTTGGAATTTTTTGAAATTTTATTTTTTTTCTTCAAATTTTTTTAAAAACTCTTTTTTCAGAAAAACTATTTAAATGCTAATAACAAAGATTGGCGACTTTGTAAAAATGTCAAAAGGTAAAAATTTTAAAATTTTTTATAAAAATTAAATGAGTCTTAATGCGCCATAAATTAAAAAAATATATTTTACTAATTTTCGCCCCACTCTCCCCGGTTGTCCGGCCCACTTTCTTAATTTTTTTGTTTCGGAACGGGCCTGAATAATTTCAATGTAAATATACTTTATGTATTTTATATAGGGACGACAAGCATGTATCGCCCTATTTCAAGAAAAAAACTACGGCCAAACAAACGGACCACCAAATGGTCATCGAATCCATCATATGTTCGGATCCTCCACCCGAAGTCCTGTGGCACTTTAATGACCACGAGTTAAAAGGTAGATGGATAAATAAATGTGTTTTATTGAACGATTTTGTCCCCTTAAATATTTATCTACTAAAATTCATTTTATTTTTTAGCATAATCATTAGCATTTATAGCTCTTTTCATTATTCACTTGTATTTTTCTTCTTATAATGCTTCTCCGTTTAAATATAATGTTTAATTTAATGTAAAGGAAATTATAAAATATGCTTTGATGTTTACGTTCTTTGACAAAACATAATTTGATTGGTATTATATATTTATTGCGTAATTTAAAAATATTCACGAGTAACAGATACAACATATAAAACAATAAAAAAGGAATTGTCTGGTTAAAAGGGAAAAAGATTTTTTTTCAAAATTTTTTTTAAATTTGGACATAAAAACTCACTTTGCACCTCCTTGGAATAGCTGGTTAGGTTTGAAAGAAATGTTAGATTTATAAAATTTTGGTTTGATTGCTTGTTATTTATTTTTTTGAAAAAAAATAAATTGATTATAAAATTATTCCCATCTGGCCAAAATAGTATATAAAACAGTTCAACGGAAATCGGATGGGGTCATAATATGGATAAGGTGTGTAAAATTGGTGGGGACATTAAAAAAACAATTCATAAGTCGATTGTATATTTAAGAAAAATTTCAAAAATCATGCTGTTTCATTCAATAAATGGAATATAGGATCACGGACAATATAACATATCGCTGACGAGACTCGAAAACAATACCTACCGAGCCGTATTAACCATCAATAACCTAAACGTCGAAAACACGGGGACCTACCTGGTAACGGCGCGAAACCCAAATGGGGAATGTAATTCCATCGTTGCAATAACGTTTGATGGTAAAATCTATATATTTTTATATTACTGGTACGTTCAAAACGAACTTTTGTTTTCCTAAATTTTATAATTTAATAAAAACATATTTGTTTTTTGTCAAAAAACATTTTTACAACAAATTGCAAAATTTTTAAAAAAAAAATATTTGTATGGCTACAAAAAAGGAACAAAATTTTAGAATATTAAAGATCTAATATACTATAACTACACTTTTAACTTGCCTGACTCAATGCAAATGGGAGGATTTCTAATTTTGCACTTATCTCATGATTTCACATTTTTTGAACGTATAAATTTACTAGTTAGATCTAAAAATTGGGGAGTTCTTAATCCAAAATGATTTACAAATATTCTGGTTTGGCGTTTTTATGCATAAATTCTGTAATAATATATAAAAAAAATTTAACAAAAGTATTCTAATTTATATATATATAATAAAGACATTAAATTAGAAACAATTAAATGTATATTTTCTAAGTTTTAATATCGAGGTCACGCGGTAAAGAAAAAAAAATTAGTTAACATTTATTCACAAACAAATATGATTCTTAGGATGTTTTTATTAAAATGTCGTAGAACGATACATCCCCCGTGAGCAAGAAGATCTTGAGCCGACGTACACCGAAAAGTTGCACGTTCGACAGTCCGAAGATGGAAGCGTAGTATTTTTCGAATGCAAGCTGTCCGCCTTTCCACCACCTGATTTTCAATGGTACTTCTTCTAAGTTAAATTTTGTATGACCTATCCCAGAACAAACAAAAAAAAACGTATTTTGGGTCAAAACTGTCCTTAAAATTTAGGATTTTGAGGTTAAATAACGGACCTAACAATAAAAAGTTAAATCAATGTATAAAAACAAAAATTCAATTTTTTGAATGGAATCCTCCTAAAACTTTTGAATTTTGAGTTAAATATGCACAACAGTTACAGAGATATTAAGGATGTTAAAACATGAAAGTTATTCATTTCAATTCACTTCGACGAACTGTAAATATTTTACTTTTCGATTACATAAAATTTTAAGGTACATGGGTAACAAGCTTCTCCAAAATGACAACAAATACCAGATTAGGCAAACACTCGATGGGAAAGATTACACCTTGACTCTGCAGGTGGAAGACGTTAACTTGGACGATGCACAGGAATACAGGATTGTGGCCAAAAATAAGGTCGGTCGAGCCGAGGATAAATACAAGCTACAATTTGGTAAATATATATACATTTTAAACATATGAAAATATTTTTAATTGCAAAGTTGAAAAGATTAAGGAATTAAAATGCAAAAAATTTTGAAATTTTAACCTGTTTTGATTTTTTTATTAAATTTAAAGATAGATTTTGGCTTTCACCTTTGATTATAATTTATGAAAATCTAAACTCGGAATTTGTTTGTAATTTCTAAAATTACGAATTTACCTCTATATTTTTTATGAGAGCAAAATTCTCAAACTGAAACGTTATTTTTTTTGCATAATTATATATTTTAATATTCTATAGAAAGCGCTGAGTATAAAATATTTTCAGTCATTTTGAAAATTTTATAAAATTATTGAAAAAAATAAAATATATGAATTTTGAGGACAAGAATGAGAAATTTTTTTTATAGTTTTTTTATTTTACAAATATTTGATAGCGAAATGCGTTTGAACAATGTTTTTTCTACGTGATTAACTTGAAAAACACTTACATTGTAATTTTTATTTTAATATCTCTTCGATTTCAGGAGATTTTTGCTCTCTAAATATTATGAATTATTTAATAAGTTATTTGATCCAATCTATTTTTATTCGTAGAAAAGACCGATGAGAAACCACCCAAGTAAAATTAGATATCATGATTTTTATTTACCCAAAGTGACTATAATTTAAATAGATTTTTAAATGAATTTGTGCTTCTTTGATATATTTTTTTATTTAGGAACTATGTTTTACTTAAATTAATATAATTGATTATATCGTTTTTTTCCATGAATACGTTTTCTGAAATAAGATTTAGATTTTTATAAAATTACTGAATCCCCCTATCAAAAATGGATCAATTTAATTTTTTATTTTGTTTTAACGCTTTTTCTCAACCTACCCCAAATTATTTAATTATTGCTGTCTTTATATAACACATATCAAAAATTATAACTTCCCAGATAATGGACTTTTACAATATGTGAATAATTTGTGCCCTTTCTTTAAATCCTTTTACCATTATTCTGTTCCAATATCCAATTTTGACAAAACTCTAAAATTTTTTTTTTTAAAAATATGGTTAAAAAATTGTTTTTTTTCTCTCTCACAAGGATTTTCCACGGAATTCCTCCGAGGTTTCACAACAAGCCGATCGTAAGGCTAGAGACGAGTCTGAAGCTCGTAATTGAATGCCTGGTTGAGGCCAACCCCATGCCCGACATTACTTGGTACTGCGATAGCGCTAAGATAACTTCCCAACGGTACGAATCTATCATAGCCCTAGTACAAAAAAATTTCTACAAGGTCGTGCTAGAAGTTCAGGTACATATATCTCGTATTTTATTTCAGGATTTATGTTTACTCACCTTAGACGCAGACATTTTGGGTTAATATGATTTGTAAAATGATTAACAACATTGTTATTTATAATTATGTTTTTTTTACACATTGTGCAATTGCGTTGATTATATTTATGAATTTTATTAAAATTATATCTAAATCCATTTTAACTTAACTAATAATCATTTCTGATTCTATCGAATAATTTACCACTTAAATAAATTTTAAACATCGAACCTTTACAATTTGAAATTTTTGAAAGTACCCTGAAAGCGCCCAATTGAGCCTAGGCCTGGCTAGTGTACATGTGTATGGGTGATTTTCAAGCTTATTTTATCCAAATCTGGGCCTAAAAGTTTAGCTTTCCCTTCCCGGATTTATAATAAATGTCGTCATGATCGGCACCTCAATATAGAAAAAAATTTGTAAACATTTTGTCATTTATAAATTTTTCTTGAAAATTATCTGCTTATTTTTACATATAAAATTTTTAATATTATTTAAGTCAATCGACATTTAATGTAATGTAGTTCTAATATTTAATGAGGTGCATATAGATTTTCTCTTTTTTTATCTCACTCTCCATTCTTGAATTTTAATTTTTTTTATTTGGGCAGAATCCTACCATGATTGATTTTACCAAATATCGGTGCCTTGCGCTCAATCCCTACGGCGAAAGTGCTGCTAATATCCGACTCAATTTGATAGGTGGTCTATTATAAACATATAAAACCTTTTTATAATAATATAATACTACAAACAATAATTCTCACAAAATCGTATAAAAATAAAACAATAAAACTCGAATTGAATTTAATTAATTTTTTTCAAAATTTTATTTGAGTAGGTCCACGTCGTGGCTCTAAAGAAGGTTTTGGTCCTAGGTTTATCAAACCAACTGAGATTGTCGAAGTCAAAGATCAAACCGTAGTTGATAGTTTGGGTCGGCAAAAGGTGTTGGAACTAATCCTGGAAAACGAAGTGGAAGCTAACCCCCGGCCCGATATTTCGTGGACTTTTAAGGGCGAAACTCTACGCGAGTCAAACGACGTCACCTTTGAAACGCGGGAGATTAAGGAGAAAAAGAATACGTACAAAGTTATCATCAAAATAAAGGTTTTTCTTAACAAATTTCAGTCTTATTAATGGTTTTCAATTAAAGGAATATTTTTAAATATTTAATCTAAATTATTTTTCCCAGTGTAATTTAACCAAAATTGTATGCTATTTTAGAATTTGAATCATACTATATTGTGCATTTATTAAATTGTTATTAATTTAAGACATTTTTTAAGCCACTCGTCAGATTAATTCTTATGTAACCATGGTTTTTTTAGTTAATTTGGGTAATAATATATATATGATTTATCGTATAAAACTAAATTAACATTGCTCTTTAATCTAAACCTTATTTAAGCTCTTTTTTTTGATTTAAAATATTGATGTAAAATAACCTATGGCATCTAAAATGCAAGTAATTGAAAATTAACTAAGTTATTTTAAATATCAACATCCAAATAGCTATTAAAATTAGCTAGTTATAATTTAATTTATTAATTTATAGTTTTTGACTAAGTCAAATAAACAGTTGCATTAAATGAATCAGTATTTCGTAGACTTTTAAATTTAAATGTCTCCAATTGGGCACATAGGCTTTACTTTTTAATAGATGCAAACTATTTTTTAGTTAAATTTTTAGTATTATTATAAAGATAATTTTTACACAGGTCACAAATTTTTGAGAGTTATAAGTTAACTGCAGATATAAAACCTGCCATCTTAGGGATTTTCAAATTCGTTTACCGTTTTTTATAATCAAACTTAGCCAGTCAGCTAACACCATTGAAAATTTTAGAAAAAAGGTAAAAAAATCAAAAAAATTAAATAAAATTTTATTTTGCATATTTAACATCTAAACTCTTAAAATTCAAACTTCAAATTATATTTTATTAAAAAACGGGTATATCATGTCGTATTTAAGCGGACGCGGGTTCAGTTTTTCTAAATGCTAATGTTAGAGCTTGTTATTAATAATATTACTCATTATTTGTGATGATAAATAAAAGTTACAAGGGATTTTTATATGAAAAAATAATTTTTATATATTTTTTCTTATTAGGGTAAATTAAGTAAGATCTGTTAATTTGCAAAAAAGGCTATATTTTGTTATAGACGGATCTAAGGAGCCGAAGGCGAAAGAAACTAAGAAAAATGGAAAATATTTATGAAATAGGTTATCATGAAGATGAATTCTTTTACGTTTTCATAAACTTATTTTTTGTGACATGGATATTTGTTAACCTGCATAAAATATTAAACGAATCATTTTAAATTATTACCCATGTCGCACTTATTTTTTTCTACTTATAATTCATGTAAAGTTAATTCGGCCAATCAAAAATGGTAGATGAATTAAAAATAATACCTAAATGGAGTTATTAACGAGCAAAGGTTATTAAGGATTGTATGTATGGGAAAAATTAGTTTAAATCCATATTTATAGCATTTTGTATAAGTTTGCATCAAAACTAATTGAGCTAGAATTTGAATACTATAACGTTTAATGCCGAATTCTACAAATAAAAATCTAAGTTTGAAAGCTATAAAATTTGGTGTCACCTCTTGTGAATATTTTAATTGATCTAAGAAATTAATTAATGTCACGTATAAAGTTGATTTTTTATTTTGGTAAAATTTTCAAAATTTTGGAAAATTTCTTTTTGTATCAAAACGCAAATTTTTTAAAAGTTGCCAAATTTTGTTTACGCTCATAAATTGCGTTTTCTGAAATAGAAATTTTTAAAAAAAAACGAAATTATTAAAAGTGACAGAATTTTTAAAATTCTACTAAATTAAAACTCACTTTGCACGTGGCCTAATGTAAACTTTTATAAATTTACCAAAACCTAATTTGTTTATCAGAGTTTTTAAATATATAGTATTGTTAGTATTTTTTAAAATTATTAAATTTTGTGTTTTGATTATAATTAATTATTGACTTTGCACAGAACGCTGATGAGAGATGGCACGGGTCTTACAATTGCATAGCCAGGAACGAGTACGGTGAAGCCTCACAAGACGTCCTTTATCCACGTAAGTTTATTAATTGAATATTAATTTAAGCTAGTTTTTAGATAAGTTTTATTTTTTAGAGTTGACCCTGTAAGCGTCTCCAATGCCATATTTTAGTAAAAAAAATTTGATTTTTTTTAAAAAAAATTTTTCTCTTTTTGCGAGCATAATCACAAAATTGGCAAATTTTTGTAAAAATCACTTCAAATCAAAAAAAAATCAAATATTTTTGATTTTTTATTTTTATATAAAAAAAAAATAACATAACAAATATCTCACGAAGCGCTGGCACGAGATGGCACAAAAATGGAAAAAATTATATTATATTTTTTTACCTAAATGATATTGAACTTGAAATAAAAAGATTTTCTTTTGACGAGTAAAATTCGAATAAAACATTAGAATTCTGTATGAAAATCGTTTGATTAAATATATGTTTGATTTATGACCATTTTATTTTAATAATTAAAAATATTATCAACGATTTCTAAAAAACTGAAAAATAGGCAAACTGAAAAAAACTTAAGTTAAAGAGATTTGATTTATCCCTCTTTTAGCGATATCGTAAAATGTTACTGTACACAACGCTCTAGTAACTTCAATTTATAAAATTTTTAAGAGACGGATTAAAAAAATAGAAAATTAAAAATAGACTATCCAGAAAATTATTGTATTTAAAGCGGATTACTGTAATATTTTTGTTTGTTTAAATACTTAAAAACTGTAAGAGTCATTTTCTTGAGGATTTCGTTTTTTTATTTTTCATTTATTTTGTATTAAAAAAACAAGTAAACTTCTCAGCAAAATTAATTATCTGTATAATATTAATTATAACAAATTTTTTTAAAATCCTTTATAGGGGTCCCTGAGCCGCCAGGTAAACCTAGTGTTAAAGAAGTCAGACAAAATTCGATTATTATCACGTGGAGACCACCTGATCATCTTGATCACGAGTTTCCAATCATTGGGTACAAGGTTCAGAGAAAACTCTTCTCCGAAACGGATGAAAAATGGCGTATTGTATCACAAGACTGTCGGGTATTTGATTTATGTCATTCATTACAATCACAAATCTCAGGTCGTGTCCCATTAAAACTTTTAAAATTTAAACTTTTTTGTATTTATTTTTAAATTTTTTTTTATTTTTCAAATTACATGATAAATGGTCTATTTGATTTACAGAGTGTGTTTTTTTTTATTTTTTTTATTTAAAAATTTTTTTAGGAAGTAATTAAAGTTTTGATCATCAAAATTTCTCATTTGAATGTAAGAAAATTAAAAATAATGGAAAAGATTTTAAATGTGAGCAAAATCAATTTTGTAAATTAAGTATGCACTTAATCTTCTCTCGTAGAAATGTAGCTAATAAAAAAGCAAAGTTCAATTTTCTTCTTTTTTTTTTCAAATTAAAAAAATAAAAAATATGAGGGGTAAATTAAGAGGTACAAAATTTTTAAACTAAAAATCGGGGATTTTTATAAATATATTTTCTTTTAAAGCTAAAACACTTTAATTAAAAAAAAAATCATTTAAGTCCAAACAATAGGTATAGTTCTTTAAAATAATTATATGAAAATAAAAATTAGTATAAAGAAAATATATATAAATATTGGCCATTGCGAAGTTAATCAAGTAATATGAATATTAGTTAAGGGTTGTTTTTTATATTCAAAATGATGTATGATATTTGGATGGAAATATGAAATTGTATCTATATGGTTATGAGTAAATTGTTAAAGAGTTATGCAAATCTTGGATGGTTGCAAGTAAAATGTTAACGAGATATTCAAATCTTGTATAAGAAAGAATGGAGGTGAAATGTTAAGGTTTATCCAAATCTTCATAAAAGACATTCAAAATTGGGTTTTTTTTTCAGCTGCTTGCTTAGAAGGGTGAAAATTTTGTAATCTTTTGTAAAAAAATTTTAATTATATATTTTTTTTTATATTTATAGGTATATCAATCATTTTTTTATTTTATTAGGAAACTGTTTATGAAGATAAAGAAGTCACCACAACTGATATTTATCAATACCGCATCCTAGCGTTCAATAAATACGGCCCGTCTAAACCGGGGCCACCTTCGGATAAAATATGCATATCTGATTACTTGCGTAATTATTTCCATTTTATTAAAATTAATAATAAGGAACCTTATTGTAAGGGCACGTTCAAAGTTATATTTTGAATAAAAAATAATATAACATGGTTAGTTGAATATATATTTTACAGCTATAGATATAAACGCATGTTACATTAGTAATATTTATTCTATATTCCTATGTTGAGGGAATTGTGTCAAAAATATAAAGAACGTACTACCATTACATATGAAAGCACCAAAAAACAAAATTTTATTTTTTTGTAAAAAGAAGCTTAATTTGAACGTGCCCTATGAAACCCGAATTTTTTTTTAAATATTTTTGTATATAAAATTATTTATGTGATATGTTTCTTTGTTATCTTTATGTAGAATTACTTATTTGACATAATATTTATTATTGTTCTACTTAATTTTAAATTTAAACAGGATTTATTAAAAACAATCAGTTTTTTATCGTTTTGTTATAAAAATATATCGATATTGATAAAATTTATATATAATTTTGCATTAATGCTCATGATTTAGGTGTACCTGAGCCCCCAGGGAAACCAACAGTGAAAGAAGTTAAGTCTAATTCTATCGTTATAACTTGGAGACCACCAGAAAAACTTGATCACGAATTTCCGATTATTGGATATAAAATTCAGCGGAAGCTCTTTTCACAAAGCGACGATGAATGGCGTTTTATCAATCAAGATTGTCGGGTACACATAATTTATTTAGATTATATTTTGTTATCCATTTGAATGTAATTTGAATAAATTGTTTCTTAAAATTTTTTTCTATGGTGACAATTATTTTTTTCAAGTATATCTGAATCTTAGCCATTTATCTATTAGCCTTTTAACCAAATAGCATAAATGTAAGGCCAGTTAAAAAAACAGATGCTGCTTTCGGCATCGGATAGTTAAGGCATTGTTTAATTTTATAGAAATTGACATGAAAGGGCAAATATAGATTTAGATTGAAGATATGGAAGTCACTTATAAAATTACAGTTTTATGTTGTGTCTTGCAATTGGTATTTGTTCGTAAAATTGTTAACGCGAATTTATATCTAACAAAAAACAAGTTTTAATGCGTATTAAAGGCCCGAAAATGTGTTTTTTTTAATCATTTTCCAAAAATTAAAACGAAACTAGATATGGAACTGGAAATTTAATAAAAATAATTGTGAACTAAGTTTTCTTACTTATTAAAGGAATTGGTGTATGAGGATAAAGACGTTACCACGACCGATTATTACACCTATCGGATCATCGCTTTTAATAAACATGGCTCGTCGAAACCTAGCCCACCTTCGGATAAAATTTCTATTTCTGATTATTTCCGTAAATTTAAGATCTTGTTTTCTTTTACATTCGTTTTTTATTATCTTTAATCATTTCCAAATTTTAATATTATTTATGGATTAAGGAGAAAAGTTTAGGCATTTTAATGGGTAAAGATTTGGAATATTAGAAATAAATCTTAAAACAAATGTGCGGTATAACTCATATTTATTAGACGTAGTTTTTTATTTATAATTTGGTTTAAAAAGAAATAAAATAATGGTATATATAGGCATTCACGCATTTGTCTAACTCTTACCTTTAAATATTACATGAATTAATTAAACCATATCTTTTTTTTGTCTTAAGCTCATTTTATGAATTTCCAAATATTCTAGAATTAATTTTTGTTAAAAAAAAACAAAATAACAAAAACTTATTAGGATAATTATGCGCTAGTACAATAACAATACCGCTTGAAATTATTTGCAAACCCTTCATTTTTTTTAAACAAATCCATTTTCTTGAGATTTTTGATTTTGTGCTTTTAGAAATTATGGAATATAATTGCGTGATTGTATTATAAAAGTTTTTATATGATTTGTGTCTCGTTTTAAGTGAAAGTAGTGATGCATTTGTCCCTTCCATAAAAAACAAAATTTTAAATTATCTGAACATTTTTTGGCTGATCAG
Source organism: Acutogordius australiensis (assembly GCA_030555515.1). Classification (NCBI taxonomy): domain Eukaryota; kingdom Metazoa; phylum Nematomorpha; class Gordioida; order Gordea; family Gordiidae; genus Acutogordius; species Acutogordius australiensis. The sequence goes on from CM060243.1 coordinate 15,206,865, forward strand.
TCGATTTTCGACTGCAATATGTGTAATCTTAAGACTTTGTGCAACAATTTATTAAAACTGATAAAAGCACTACAGCCAAAAAACCAAAAATAAACTTAAAAAATAAGCATAATGTTTTTGATATATCAGAACGTAATTAATTCTTCTCACAGTATACTCTATTTTTTATCAAAATAAGTTTAATAAAATTCAGTGAAAATTTTTCAAATTTTGTAATAAATTGACGATGACAATACATGTAACTTGTTCTATATTTTTAGGTGTCCCGGAGCCCCCAGGTAAACCAACAGTTAAAGAGGTTAAGTCTCATTCTATCGTTATCACCTGGAAACCACCAGATAAACTCGATCACGAATTCCCGATTATTGGGTATAAGATTCAACGGAAGCTCGTTTCTCAAAGCGACGACGAATGGCGTTTTATCACGCAGGATTGTAGGGTATAACATATGCTTAATTCGAGAATACAGATTTTGCGTTATTTCATACTTTACCAATCTATAAAAATTAGTGGTTTCTTCCATCATGATATATAGCTAATTTTATGGTTTTCCCGTAAGGGCATGTGCAAAGTGAGTTTTTATTTTTGGAAATTTTTAAAAATTTTAAAATTTAATTTTGTAATAAAAAAAAAATTTTTAAAAAAATAACCAAAACAAATAATCAATAAAAATTTTTTTTTTTTATAAAAAAAAAATTTTTTAAAAAAAAAAAAAAAAAAAATTTTTTATTATCATTTTTATATTTTAACAATTTTTACAATAAAAAAAAAACCCTAATATGCAATCGTGTTATGCTTTATGCCCATTCGCCATCAAATGAATTAGAGAATAACCTTTACATATTTTTGGATATCGTTATTATAATCTGGCAAAATTAAGTATTAAAAACCAAACCCAATGGATTAACTTTAGAGTGAAAATATAATTGAAATTTGATTTTTTTTAAATTCACCGTTAAATTATAAAAAAAAATAACTTTTTTTTTGATTCTGTAAGTAATACTGGCCACACTCTTAAACTCAAAATAAATGTATAATTTTATATTAACCTTTTTGAAAACTCTTTTGTGGCAAATTCGAATCCAATCATAATGTTTATATAATTACAACTTAATATTACAATAATATGACATTCAACACATTTGTTAAAGGAATTGGTATATGAAGATAAAGACGTTACCACAACAGATTATTACACATACCGGATTATCGCTTTCAATAAGCATGGTTTATCGAGACCCAGCCCACCTTCGGATAAGATTTCGATTTCCGATTATTTCCGTACATATAATTTTTTTAAGCTACAATATAAAATTCAAATTTTGCTTCGTAACTTTAACCGACTGTTTTGTATTTCCATAACTTGGGGAACTTATAAAATTATTGTGTATTACCATTTTTCAAAATACTTTTAAACGTGCTTTTAAATTGTAATGAATTTGGTTAAATTGATTTAAAATAGTTATTAAGATTTTTTTTTGCAAAAATCAATTTTTAGTTTATTTAAATCGGAATATTTATATATTTAGGCAAAGAAGCAACTGCACCTGGACGACCAGACCGCCCGGTGGCTACAAAATCAGGCAGAAATACCGTCAAACTTGATTGGAAAAAGGTCAAAGAAGATGGCGGATCTCCGGTTACCGGCTACATTTTAGAGGTAATATTTTTGTAAATGGCGTTTTTTGAAATCCCTTATTTTTTACTTTTTTTACAGGTATAGTTTAAACTTTTAAGCGAGAGAAGAATTTTGAGTTATCTCATCCCTATTAATAAAAATACCTCTTTTCCCCCACAGCTGGCTATTTTTTTCTTTATCGACCAGAAATTAAAGTTTGGCAAATTTTTTTTTATAAATATTAAAGTAATTTTAGAAATAATAATTTTGGTGAAAATAGAACAAAAAATCAAAGATAAGTTCTATCAAAAAAGGCTAAAAATAAATTATATGTAGGGCTTATTAATAAGGAGCAAGTTTTATAAGCCAATTATAAATAAAGTAAAAATTTTGAAAAAAGGTAAAAATGTCAGTTTTTAACTTAAATAAATATTCCAAAAAAATTTTCTAGTTTTTGTGCCAATGATTTTATGAAGTATGTCCATTGAGCTATCTTCCCCATTTGAATCCATTGGCTGGTGAATTAAGCGCTTCTATACAATATTTGGAATATAACACAGGTCAACAAATATCAATGGCACAACCGTGAATTCTATGAAAGCATAAAAGAATTTATTCCCATGATTGCCTTATTATGTATTTCGTTTTTCTTAGTTTCTTCCCTTGGCTCCTTACATCCGTCCATATCGAAAAAACGGCCTTTTTTTACCAAATTTACAGATCAAGAATACCCTAAAAAAAGAAAAAATTTAAAAATCTTTTTTGCTTATAAAAATCCTTTGTAACTTATATTTATCATCTCAAATAATGAGAAATTAAATTTTTCAGTATCTCAAGCTCTTACATCAGCATTAAGATATTACGAAATATTTCGCGTCCAAACTTAATGACACAATGAATTATCGGTTTTTAATAAATGTTTTATATAAATATTGAATTTAACAGTTTAGCTGTTGTAAATATGAAAAAAAAAACCAATTTATTATTTTTTTTGAATCTTTTTTTTTGGCATTATTTATAAAAATTTGTATGTTTATAGCTGACTATCTAAGTTTGATTAGGAAAACGGTAAACGGATTTGAAAATCCCTATGATGGCAGGTTTGATCTCCGTAGTTAGCTCATAACTCTCAAAAATTTGTTGCCATGTGTAATAAAATTAAAGTTCATTTTTTCCTCGATTAGGTATGCATCCCAAGGTCTGAAACGATTGACGAAAGAGAATTAGACAATGAATCCTGGCAAACTTTGAAAGATATTCCCGATGCAAACACGTTACAAGCTATTTTATCCGACCTGAGAACGGACACACCCTACGTTTTTAGGATTAGGTAATTATGAGCAAGTTTGAAATGATTAGTTTCGAATTTTGACATTATATTTTGTTTTTTTTAAACGCATCTTTATAAAATAATGCCCTATTTAATTAGAGGCACATAAATACTTTGTCAGATATAAAAATAAACAAATTTTGAAAAAATAGCTTGATTAATACGTGAATTCATCCATTTTTAGAGCTTATAATACCATCGGTATTAGCGAACCCAGCTCTCCGTCTTTCCCACCAATCATATTTCGAGATGAAGAAAAAGCTGAAAAGGTAAAAATGAATTGTTTTGTTTATGATTAGAAAAATATTTTGTCAACATTATCTATATATTGAATATAAATTTTGTTTTTTGGAGAAAAAAAATGTATTGGCCAATGGCTTTGAATGAACTTGCGAAAATATTGTAATCTTTAAGTTTATCTGTAAAAAACCATTATATAATCTTATTTATATGATTGCATATTATAATTTTATTCGACATATTTTTTTTTCATTGTTAATTATTTTTTGCAAGTTTGTGGCAATGTATAATTTGAACGTTTTTTTTTGTTTTCGAATTTACTCTAATATCATTTTTTTATGAATAGGTTGGTGAAAGAAAAATTAAGCCTTGAAAAGGTAAATTATGAAATTTTAAATTTTTATATATCTTTCAATTCAACAAATATTCTAAAAAAAGGGTATTTTTTGCATGAAAATTACAAAAATTTGTTATATGTAATACTTTGCAATATAGCCCATCAAAGTCGAAGAAGTCAAACCCTCTAAGCCTGAAGAAAAGCGACCTAGCATAAAGGAAGAGCCTAAAAAGGTGGCTGAGGCTAAAGCGGAAAAGGGTGAAGAAAAGGCCGAAAAGGTGGGCGAAAGAAAGCCCAGCCTTGAAAAAGTTATATATATTTTTGAAAATTTACGAAGAATATTTTAATTTTAATTACACTTTCAAATCATTAAACTGGACACAATTCCACAGCATTAACGATTTTTACAGGGTGTTATTAAAAATTTTCTTGGGCTTACCCCGGGTCTCTCAATGCCCAATTTTTTCTATATTGGGTCCAAAGTTTAGAAAATAGTTTATAAATTTACTAAATTTTTAAAAAATGTATTAGCATATTTAAATTACTTGTAAAAAACCGGCCTATAAAAATTAATTTTATAAAATTATTAGCGAATAACTTTAAAATTGTATAAATTTAAGAGCGAATTTTATTACAAACCTCTGATTTTAGAAAAATAAAAAAATAAAAGAAAAAAAAATTATAAAAAAATTCAAACGATTACGTTATGAATGAATGTTTTGTTTTTCCAAATATGTTCTTTAACTTTTATTTCCACCCTTAGGTTATATAATAAAGAAGCCCAAAATACCTAAAATAGTAAAATCTCGCTTTTGACGCCTAAATCTAAGGCATTGTTTATTTATGATTTCATATTCGTAATCAGTCCCAAAAACTTGACCAAGAATAATGGTTATCTTAATGCTTAAAGTCGTCCAAGTTTTGTTGTCCTGTATGTCGCCTTGCAATCTTGTTTGGTTTTTCAGTTATTATTTTAAAATGTTTTACAAAATTATAATGGGGAAAAAAATAGAAAAGACCTCCTGAATAGTAAATTTTTTCAAACACTAAATTCTTGCTATGGATTTGGTATTAAAAATTATTTTTATAGGGGAAGGGGAGTTAATTATTTTGAACGTAAAATTCTTGCAATTTGTTTTTGTATTATTAATCTTTCTTTTTTTATTTAACAACAGCCTTCACGTGTCGAAGAAAAACGACCAAGCATAAAAGAGGAACCCAAGAAAATGGCCCCAGAAAAAGGGGAAGAGAGGGCTGAAGAACCGGAAAAAGTTGGAGAAAGAAAACCGAGTGTTGGGAAAGTGGAAGAGAAACGACCGAGCATTAAAGAGCAACCAAAACAAATATCTCCCGGAAAGGGCGAGGAAAAAGCAGAGGCACCTGAAAAGGTTGGAGAAAGAAAACCAAGCGTTGGGAAAGTTGAAGAGAAACGACCGAGTATTAAAGAGCAGCCAAAACAGATATCTCTCGAAAAGGGTGAGGAGAAAGCAGAAGCTCCGGAAAAAATTGGAGAAAGAAAACCAAGTGTTGGGAAAGTGGAAGGTAAACGCCCGAGCCTTAAAGAGGAGCCAAAAAAGATAGCTCCCGAAAAGGGGGAGGAAAAAGTAGAAGCTCCAGAGAAGGTTTCCGAAAGAAAACCCAGCGTTGGAAAAGTATTATTTTTTTGTTTGATTATAATTTTAGCCAATGTATAACACAGATATAAAAAATTTTGATAAAAAAAATAATATTTATATAGACTACTCCAATTCAAATTCCATTTTTTTATGATTCGATGAATCAGGGCTACTTTTTTATAAACATTATTATTAAAATTTGATAAAAAGAACATTGCAAAGTAATAAACACAAAAACCTTCACGTTTTTTTAGTTTTTAAATTTTATAGTTGTAAATCATTTCAATGTTAAGAACGAACCACTTGTTCTTCCAAAAAAAACAGAAAAAGCAATTGAAAAGCAGACAGATAGTATTTTCAGTTTTGCTTACTTTCAATTCATTCAACTTTAGTCAAAAATGTATAAAAATTAATTAAAAACCTTCTTTGGTTTCGTTATAAGAATTTCTGCAATATAATTAGCACCAAGATCAAGACTTTATACAACTAATGCAAAATTGTGACTTTTTTTCTATAAGGACTTTTGCAAAAATAACTTACCTCTTGTTTGGAAAATACGGCTTGATTTGTTTTCACTTTTTTAAAAAAATGAATAAGAACAAGTGATTAATGTTGTTTACCTAACGTTTTTTTGCATTTTCTTTTTAGCACCTGAAAAAGCGCGTTCAAATTCCGTTTTGATAATTTTTAAAAATTTAAAAAAATATATAGTTTTCAAAGCCTGTGAATTCGTTTAATTTTGATATATATTTTATTTTGGAAAAAGGTTGAAGAAGCCAAACCAAAAAAGTCGGAAGAAAAAAGACCCAGCATGCGAGAGGAGCCAGCGAAGTTAGAGGAACAAAGAGGAGAAGCGGAAAAACCAGGTATAAAAAAGAATTTTCAACGTTTTATTAATTAAAAGATTTATATTAATAGAAAAAATATAGATTTGCTATTTGCATAAAGATATTTTAAATGTCAAAAGTAAAAAAATATTAAAAAAAAATTACTTAGATATTTAAAAATTAATATACAGGGCTAAGGCCATGCATAATTTATTGTGTTTTCATTTTTACAAAAAACTATTTAAAAATACCAGATTCATGGTCATTTGATTAAAGTTTTGGCGACATTTAAAAGCGTTTTTTTATGTTTGATGATGTTTATTACCTGAATAAATGATTTGTATACATACCTTGAGCAAAAGCACATTTCTGAATATAAAATTTTTTTTGACCAAATTTAAATCTTTTTATTTGTAGAAAACTTAATGTTTTCTATTTTTATTTGCTATAGAAGAGAAAGTTGTGGGAATAGCACCATCAATCGATTTGTCCAAGATTAAGGATCAAACGCTTAAAGTCGGCGAAACACTAAAAATAACGGCACCGTTTACGGCCCAGCCCTTACCCAAAGTCGAATGGAAAATGCAAGGTTTGTATTTTGCATTCACACATAAAATTCTATGGGATTTTTAAATGTTTAAATTAGTTATCAAATTATTTTGTCTAAGGTAGCTTTTATCACCTTTTAAATACAGCAAAACATGTTTAATAAAATATGATTTGAAAAAAATTATATGAATTTTGTTCCACAACAAGGAGCATCGTAATGTCTTAGATTTTTAGCAAATAATATTAGTTTTTGTTTGGACACCATCAACTAACCAATTTTAGATTTCAATTGGCCAAGGGTTTGGTAAATTGTAGACACCTAGTTGAGATTGACAAAAATAGCATTCAACAAAATATCAAAAAATATAGATATATAAAGTTGTATAATTTGATAGTTGAATAATTTCTTTGAGAATTTTTTTAATTATTATGGTGAATTTGCTATTTTAGGGTATTTTACGGTGAACTTTAATTTGCAAACCCAAAGCACAAAATTTTGTTAAAAAATGATTTTGCTAATTTGAATTATGTGTTCCGTCTCATTTATGTATGATGGAAAATTATTTGAAACTATCATAAGGTGTCGCAGTTGTTAGTGAAATATATTAATGCATTTTTTTATTCATCTCTACACTATATTTTTGAAAATTTTGAGATTAGCATACAAAATTAATATATATTTTTACATTTTTATAATTAATGATTGATATTTTTCACATGTTTTTACTTACTAAGCTAGATTGATGTTAGAATTACTAATTAAAATTTAAACCATTTGAATATTAAGCTGATTTTTTTATTTTATTTACGCGGAAAACGTAAACTAGAGAATTTTTATTTCTACTAGCATTACAAAATTTATCAATTTTTTTATTTGATTTTACCTCTAATGTTTAAACACGTTTATTTTGAATTCCATCTTTTAAATTGAAAAAAAATTGTTTTGAGGGTAGTATGAAATTCATATATTAAGCATTGGATAATAAGTGTAATTTGTGAAATTAGCACACAGCCCCTGAGTTTGATATCTGTTTTAAGATGTAATATTTTTCCGCACCCAGGTGAAATGATTGGGCCCGAAACTGATTCGAGGATTGCTATTCAGTTGACACCTAACGTGACACAGCTCGTGATGAAGGACGTCAAGCGCACGGACCAAGGGGAATACGAAGTCGTCCTAACTAATATGGCAGGGGAGGATGAGGCCGACATGAAACTTAAAGTTGTTGGTAAGTATTTATCCAAGGGAGAAAATAATTTACTAAATATTGTGTGCTAGTGTTCAATATTCTAGCCTCTGTGATGCGAGCGTTGATTTTGTAATATATATATTGCCTTTTACATTTATTGGGATTCGTGTGGGTCAAACACGAATCCCAATGGAAGTAAAAGACAAGTTATACAGCTCTGTAAATTGATTGTCGTCTTGTTAGGAAATTGAAATCCGACGGCGATTTCTAAGGGATTAGGAAATGAGACAAAAAATTTAATTATCAGTTTCTCTGCCCCTAAATTGTATGATTGTGTGTTTATTTTATGCTTCGGACATTGTACGTTCTATTTTTTGTATATGAATGTTTTTATATCCAGAATTCCGTTGCTCTTTTAATCAATGATTTATTTTTCTCTGTTAAAAGATCGTCCATCGCCGCCACGTGAACCATTTAAGGTTAAACAAGCCGAAGGTACAACCGTAAAACTAACCTGGGTCGAACCCGAAGACAATGGTGGAAGTCCCATCACGTAAATTCAATATACCCATTTTATTAATGTATATAAGTGTATTTGATTTTTTTTAGTTCTTGGTCTAGATTTATTAGTTGCCTAATACTAGACAGGGTCTTGGGACAATGTCCTGAGGGGTATGCCGTATATTTTTAGGGATGTAGGGCAAGGGGAGCAGTGTTTTAGCAGATAAAGCTTGCATGTTACCCGAAAAGCTAAATTATTTTAATTGCTATTAAAATATTGGAGAGAGGCACTTAATTTTTGACTAGGGGCTGTATAGGTTGTCGCTTAGCATTGCTTACCCAAAATTAATATTTTTATAAATTCTTAAATTTAAGTCATGCATAACTTTAATTTTAAATATAATCGAATTTGCAAGGTAAAAAATGACATCTAAACATCTTAGCTCTTATTAATTGTCAACCAAAAAATCTTTGTATTTCTGTTTAATTTTCCCACCTAAAAGCGCATTCCTATGAGTTTCAAAATAATAAAATAAACATTTTCCTTGCATTTTTTTTAAATTTTGTTAAATCGATAATATTTATAGATTTAGTAATTTAAGATTTTAAATATGCTTCTTATAAGATTACTAAAATAAATTGAGGAAAGATATTGTGAAAACGAATATCTTTGCAATTATATTTATGCTTTATCTTTTGCTGTAGCCTATACTACCCTAAAAAAAATATATAAACTGCTTGTTTAGAAAACTGAAAAGATATTTTGTCCGTTCATAGCCTTACAAAAAATGTTTATACTTTAAAACGATTACTTTAATGTTAATCAATATTCCTATTTTATACAAAATTTTTTCAACAAAACGGCCATAGCCCATAGGGAAATTTTGTAAATTTATTTATTTCTGCAAACGAATTCACAGGAATTACATAATCGAAAAACGGGAAGCTAATAAACCGAACTGGGAAATGGTGAACAATTTGGTTCCGGATACTGAAGTTGCCGTCCGAAACCTGAAGGAGGATCAGGATTACCTGTTTAGGGTGAAGGCCGAAAACAAATACGGTGTTTCCGAACCACTCGATATGAAGGAGCCCGTATCAATCAAGCGATTATGTAAGCAGTGCTGGGAAAACAATGAGCCAAATAACTTTGGCTCATTTTTTCCCCCAAAACATAAAAAAAGAAAGGGGGCTACAAATAAAGGGCCAAAATTTAAAAAGCCCTTACTAAGAAAAGGGGTAAAAAAAACTCCACAAAAAGTAAGCCCATTTTTTGTTTTCTTTATAATAATTTTGAAAAATTTTGATTTTTTCTTTTTTAAGATGGGTGGGTTATTTTTTCTTAAAGCTCCTAGGAGGTTTTTTTGAAGAAAAGGGGCTTTTTTAAGCATGCCCCTTTTCTTTAAACAGAAAAGGGTTTTGCCATGCCAACGAGTTTGTGGGCATTTGGGGGGAAAAACTCAAAAACTTCTTAAAAAAAAGCCCATTTAGTTTTTTTTCCCAGCCCTGTATGTAAGTATATCGCGATTAAATCTTTTGCACATTTCCATAAAATGCGATAGTATTATTACTTGTGAATGATATCACAGGTCAACAAAATTATATGTCAGAAGCGGGAATTTTATGAAAACATAAAAGAAATCATCCCCATGATAGCCTAATCTCATATATTTTTTTCGTTTTTCTTAGTTTCTTTCGTCTTTGGCTCCTTAGATCCGTCTATAACAAAAAATGACTCTTTTTGACCAACACAGATCTAAATATACCCTAAAAAGAAAAAATTTAAAAATCTTTTTTGCATATAAAAATCCCTTGTAACTTATATTTTTAATCACAAATAATAAAAAATAAATTTTATTAATATACCAAGCTCTTACATAGGCATTTAGATAATACAAAATATTTCGTGTCCAAACTTAAATACAAAACGATATATTATCGGGTTTTAATGTAGATATTTATTAAAATTTAAGTTTAACAGTTTATTTATTGTCAATATGCAAAAATAATATTTCAATTTTTTTAATCTTGGTTTTCCTTTTTTCTAAAATTTTTAATATAACTGACTAACTAAGTTTGATTAGGAAAAACGGCAAACGTTGATATTCCCTTAGATGGCAGGTTTGATCTCTGTAGTTAACTCATAACTCTCAAAAAATTGTTAACCTGTGTATTTAGATAGTGAGTATAATGTGGTCTATTGTGATTAGAGATGCGTGCAATAACTATTATATTAACTAAGGTATAGCAATAATTCGATTTTTTTTCACTTAGTTAAATTTGTATAGGGGTTGGGATCACACGATAAATATTTTCTATAACTATGGAATTGCATATTTTTAGTATTAGTTTTAAATTTTTGAAAAATGGCCTGCCATGGCAAGCGGTTTTTAGCTATAAAATAGTTTTTGTGCATTCATTTTAAAAAAAGTTTAAATAATGAATGGTACAGGATTAAAAGTAAAGTTAATATTTATTTAAGCCATAATAGAATTTTTATATTATTGTTTGCCAAAATGGATTATAAAGCTAGTAAGTTAAAGAACCTTAACATATTTTGAGGGTTAAGGGTTTAACAATTAATATGCTCGAAAAAGAATTTTGATTTGTCAGGTATTGCTTGTCCCTTGTTGAAATATATGGGTGATTTTTAAATTTATTGACATTAGTCCATGTTTTTCTAATTTTTCTTTTATAGGGCTAGTCCAGGGCTGATTCATTTATTGGAAAATTTTATTAGTTAAATGTTAAAAATTTTCTAAGCGTTAAAATATTTAAAGGAGTTATGTTGAAGCTATGTTTATATGGATTTAAAATATCATTTTAATAAAATTTCTGTACACACTTAAAGCAAATGCACACCGGGTGTAAGTACATATTGTGAGTAATAATGGTTGATTCGATTTGAAACTCCAAATGTCAAAAATTTAGATTAAAATTTTTTGAAGAAATGACTGAACTCTGAACGCATTTAAGTGGGATTTAAGTTATACACTAAATTTTCTAATTTACTATTTTTAAAACATGTGTTTTTCAGCGGTCCCCTCACCGCCAGGTAAACCAGAGCTCAAGGACAAAGACGAAGGATACATCGAAGTGGGTTGGGACAAACCCAAAGATGAAGGTGGGAAACCTCTAAACGAATACATTGTCGAACGACAAGACGCCAAAATCAATAAATGGGGAGAGATAGCACGCGTTGAACCCGAGGTTTTTGCATTTTTTGCTACAACAACTTTGTACGATTCAGTATTTTATCTATGGAAAATACCTTGAAAATAGGTCGGACGACCGTGAGCGCATGTGTAAACTTGATTGTATTCTGCGCCAACGAAATTCAAATCCATCTAGTTTTCTAAGAGCCCAGAGCCTAAAAACCTAGGTCACCGGCGCGTGTTAAATCTCATTTAACTCTGCGTCTGCTGTAGTGTTAGAAGAGTCAAAGCCCTAATAAGCCGTTCCCTAATGGGGAAAAAGGTTTGGAGGAAACTCCGTTAACACAGATTTTTTTTTATATGGAAAGAGGCGTTTTTTAAGCTCAAAATTTTTTCTATAAATTTAAAAACATATGATTAGACTTTAATTAAATGGATTATTGATTTGACTTAATATTGAGGGCATAAAAAAATTTCATATAAAAAAATTTGGCAATTCATTTTTTTGTATCTTCTATATTCTTTGCTAAATAATGAAATACCTAAGAATGTTGTTGCACAGAAATTGTTAATTTCTCAACTTGGGTTTTTAATAATTTATGCCTATAAAACCCAAACTATCTATTATCTTTATAGAATAAAAAAATTGACTTCCGTTTCTTAATTTTTTATTGATTAATTTTTTTTGATAGGAAACGACATACAAAGACGTCGATGTAAAGCCCGACCGGGAATACAAATATCGAGTGAGCGCAGTCAACGACATTGGAATCAGTGAGCCAAGTCCACCCAGCGATAAGATTCGGGCTAGCTCTAAAAAAGGTCGCAATATGAATTTATTTAAATTAATCTTTAATAAAATATTTGTTTACAGCTATGTAATTTAAGATGGATAATTCAAGATCTGAAAATTTGTTTGATAGAAAGAAGAAATTATGTTTTATGTTTGATGCATCCACTCTGGGTATTAAATTTCTGTTGCCAAAATAAAATAGAAAATGGTCCATTTTTAAAAATTTAAAACTAATTAATTTTGCCCGTTTACCCTAACAAAAAATTTTAAAATTCTGGTTTACCCTCATAAATAATTTTAAAAATTATTTTTATTTTAGAAACAGGCCCTTCTAACGTTAGTCCATTGTGTTCAATAATAGGCCGCAGCCATAGAAATACTTTTATTATTATATGTCAATGTAAAGCGAATATTTTTCATTCGAAATCAAGTCTATGCAGCCCTCTACAAATTAAATCCTTCAATTTTTTACTTTACAGGCTGGACCTATTTCATTTTTAAAAATGAAAAATAATTAAAAAAACATTTACTATTTTTAAAGTTTTATTTGAAAATTGTTTGATTTTCGAGATATATAACAGATCCAGGTTTCTAGGTTATATTATAATAACAAGCCTCAGTTACCTAAGCATTTGCCATTGTACTTTGAATTCCATTTCTTTTTGTTTCGCATAATTTTCAGCACAAATTTAGAGATCAAATTTATAATGTTGTAGAAAAGCCAAGATTCTTGCTTGACAAATTTCCCGGGCGTATCTTCAAAATTAAGGCCGGTCAACCGTTTGATGGAAATTTCCCGTTTGTTGGGTCACCCGAACCTACTGTCACGTGGTTTAAAGAAGGCGATATTGTTGAAACTTCTCCTAATTTTGATGTAATATAAAATTTTTAAAAGGGCACTTTGACAAAAAAAGAAAACGTCTGCCCAATTTTAGACTTAATTTAATTTCAAAATAATATTAGGATTAGAAAAGGCAGGAATTTTAATCTTACAATTATATTTATGACCGTTTTGACATAATATATACAGTTTACTATTTGTTTCTGACTTAAACTTTATAAGGGCACGGCTAAAATGAATATTTGTTTTTGTTTGATTTGCGAGGGAAACTGTTGAAAGCTGTTATATGTTTTTAACGGTATGTTGTCTTTAAAAATTAGGTTATATAACTAAATTATTTTTAATATTTTTTGTTTAGTTCTATAGATGCAAATAATCACTTATTTTTGGCCAACTTGGTTAATTTTTTTTTTGAAAATTTTAAATATACCGTTGAAAAATAAACAATTTTTTTTTGTCATTCTAAAACTTAAATTTTCCCTAGAGGCACATAAAAAGAGTTTTTATTTACAAATTAATATGAAAATTCTCAAAATTGTTTTAACATTATTTTACAGAAAAATTAATTTCCGTGGTTTAATTTGACAACCTGTTGTAAAAATGCTTTTATAAAACAAAGTTTTTAACAATTTTGGAAAAAGAAAAGTAAGCTAATAAAAAGACAATTTTTAGCCGGCCGACGACATTTGCGGATTTATAAATGTTTCAAAATTTGGGCCCGGAGAATGGCTAATTTACGTAAACCAATTTACAGAATGTGCCATTAGCTGGGCTGCAAAACTCTTTATTTATTAAGCAAATTTTAAAATATAATAGTAATTTAGACCTTATATATACTTACTTCTAAATGATTAGATCGAAAACACTGAAGGTAATACCCAGTTATTGATTCCCAAAACACAAATTTCTGACACTGGTGTCTACAAAATCCGTATCGAAAATGAGGTTGGGAGCGATGAGGTGGAAATTAAATTTATCATTCAAGGTATTGCAATCATTTGTACGTTCACCGTTGGTAAATTTATTATAATTCTCAGGATATTTACATGTAATTCAGTTTGATATACTATATAAAGATTATGAAAGTTTTAAAATTGTATAAATGTGTCATAATTTTGTCTTAAATATGTACATACATTTAAAGTTTTAAATATTTTTTAAGAGAAAAAACTTGTAGTGAATTTTGAATATTTACCTCACAAAATTTTTTGAAAATTTGTTATTTGCGTAGGGTAATATACGCGTGTGCGAATTAAAAAAATTGTAAAGCCTTACAAATATTCTATTTTTTGACATACATAAGTGTATTTATTGCAATTTTTAAATTTTACAGATCGACCGGGACCACCCCGACCTCCGCTCAAAATTAGCGATGTTACGGCTGATAGCTTAGTGCTTTCCTGGAATCCACCTTTGTATTACGGCGAGGATTTCAAAGACTACGGTAAGTCTTTTGAGGACAAAATTTTTTAGAGGCAACTTGCTCCTATTTTAAAATTTTTTTATAAGTATAAGTCCAGATTACTGAAACCAAGTATTTTAACTAGTTCATTTTTTTTCATTCTAAGGCTGTGTGGCCTATTCCATTAGAAATTTGAAAAAAAAAGGATAAAATGAATTATAATAAAAAAAATAACATGTCTATTCTAAATTTTTACTACTACCCTAGCAAAAAAAAATTAAAAAATTTTGCAAGTATATTAGTCTAATGGCAATTCATTGGGCTTAATTATTTGTTTTCAAAATATATTCAATAATAGACCTCATAATTAACAAATTATAGACGTTGATTTTGCCAATAACATCCAATATACATCTTTTTCTCAGTTTTCAAATTCTTGGCTATTTAATTTTTTTTTGTTAATTTTCCTCAAATTTATTAATCACTTTTCCAAATTTTAAAAATTAAGATTAATTATTTCCAAGGCGCGAATAATCATTTTTTCGAAAAAAAATTGAATAATTTTTTTTTAATTTTTTTTAATTTTTTTTTAATTGTGTAAAAAATTTTATTTCGGAAAAAGTATATTTAATGATAATAATTTGAACTGGCTGCTATTTAATGAGCTTTGGGTTAAGAGAATTTTAAAAATTCTAAAATTTGAAAATCGGCACTAACTTTGAACGCGCCCCAACCTGGAATTGACAAAAACTTTTAAATTCAATGTGAATCTTTTTAGGTTTTTTAAACCTTTCCCATTGTGTGTTGCTTCCTTTATTTTTTTATAATTTTACCTATCTATTAGATATGCCACCTATTGTTGGATACCACGTGGACATTATGGATATGGCCGATAAAAAGTGGATGTCGGTCGGTAAACCCGTGAGTGGCCTCTCTAAAAAAGGTATTTTCATATGTTATCTATTTTATTAACCTTGAGTAGTGTAATTATTTAATACATATATATCATAAAATATAATAAATGCAGAAATATATAATATAAAAGTGCTATAAAATTAAATTAAAAGAGCAAAATGCAATGTGAATTGTAAAAAATGGAATACATTATTAATATATAAAAAGGAAAGAAGAGCTGGAAATAAGAATAATAAAAAGAATAGCTTTAGGGCGAGTTTAGAAATTATTCAGTTTTCAAAAATAACTTCAATTTTTTCTCGTCATGAAACACATTTTTTTTAAAAAGCTAATTATAATTTTTAGCATTACAATATTTTTTCTGAAATAAAACATTTAAGAAAAAAATAAAATTATTAAAAAATTTTAAATTTTTACTTAAGAAGAAACTTCTATACGCGCCCTTAAATACAAATTATTCATTCTAGAAGAATTTTATAAGTTTTAAATTATTTGTGGATTAATGTTTTACTTATTCTAATTTTTTTAGTCCCTGATCTGAAAGCAGGAAAGACGTATAAATTTCGAGTGAGAGCTGAAAATATGTACGGCCTCAGCGAGCCTCTCGAGGGTGAACCCTTTATGTTTAAACCACCGTTTGGTAATTTTACTTATAATTATATTAATTTATGCCATATTTCTATGTTTAACCTTTACTTTCTAAAAAAAACGCTAATGTTTGTTTGTCTAGAATAAAATTTTGAAAAACTTAATTTTTTTTAAAAATTTGCAATTCTAAACAATTTGTTAACCTGCTCTATTAAGTACAATGATTCTTTTTTTTAGACAAATTTGATAATTTTATATTTTTTTTTTTAATTTTAAAAAAGACTTGTATTTCAGAAAAAGTGTTTTTAATGCTAATAAATAAGTTGACTTTTTTTGTTTTTATAAAAGAGAAAATTTTTTTGTTTTTAGAAATTTTTAGAAATGATACAACTTTGTAAGCGAGCGACCTTACATGAAATGTTTAGTTAGTATACAAAATATTAATATCCGTAACAAATTTCTGTTCTGGGAAAAAATTGAATTTTTTTACAATGTGGTTGAATTGAAAAGAAATGCATTCTTATCGTTATTACTGATTATATTAAGTCATTCTTATTTGCAGATGTACCAGGTCCACCTGGAAAACCCACAATCAAAGATTACGGAACTAATTTTGTGGCTTTGGAATGGGAGCCACCAGCTGATGATGGAGGAAATCCGATTAAAGGTGTCAAATATAATTATAAAAAAATTTTTGAATTAAATGAAATTTTATAAGTTTAATATTGGGTAGGATCTGTATTAATTTCAATCAAATTTTTTATTTCTTGTTTAAAATATTTTGCATATATATATTAATTAATGAATTATAAATAATGAATTAAATAATAACAAAAAGATTTATTTTTATGTCTACACACTAATTGTTAAAAGGACAAGATCCTTATATGAGTTTATATGAAATTTAATCTAGTTAGAACACAGGTCGATAAAATGTTGAGTCATGAGCTAACTGAGATCAAACCTGCCATCTTAGGGATTTTTAAATCCGTTTATCGTTTTTTCTAATCAAACTTAACAAGTCAGCTATAAACATTAAAAATTATAGAAAAAATGTCAAAAAACAAAAAAGATTTAAAAACAAAAATAAATTGAATTTTTTTTTTGCATATTCACAACAGCTAAACGGTTTTTAGATTTATAATTTTTTTATAATAAACCTATTATCTATCGTGTCATATTTAAGTTTGGGTGCGAAGTATTTTTTGTTATCTAAATGCTGATGTAAGAGTTTGATTTTTTCCTTATTTGAGATTATAATTATAAGAGACAAGGGATTTTATATGAAAAAAAATATTCTTAAATTTTATCTTTTGATGTTTTCGAGGTCGCAAAATCTGTTAATTTGGTCAAAAAAGACCATATTTTGATATGGACGGATCTAAGGAGCTGAAGGCGAAAGGAACTACGAAAAACGGAAAATATATGGGAGATTAGGCCACCATGGGGTGTATGCTTTTATGTTTTCATAAACTCTTTTTTGGAAATGATATTTGTTGACCTAGTAATAATAGAAAGAATTTCACATACATTTTCAACAATTGCGAATATTAAATTAAGGATACATTGTCGAAAAGCAGGATAAAAAATATCCGGATTGGAACAAATGCAACGAGCAACTGGTCAAAAAGACATCCCTCACTGTTTCAGACCTTCCGAAAGGTCAGGAATTCCGGTTTCGAGTTTTAGCGGTAAATGACGCAGGCCCTGGAGAACCGAGTCCACCGAGTGATACAGTTAAAACTGTAGCTCCACCAAGTATATTGAGCGTTTAAGGAGATGTTAAATATACTTTTGATTTTGCTCTTTTTTAAGTGCAATCTTTCTAAAACCAAAAAAAATGGATACATTAAAAAAAAATTAATTTTTTTTTACACTATATTATATAAGTATGCTTGCTGCAAAAACTATTTTTTAATTTTGAAGCCAGCCTTAGAAATTGAAAATAATAATAAAGCAATATAGTTAGTAGGTAAGGTATTTTAATTCTCTAATTTGTTTATTTAGCTGCGCCTAAACCTCCGCGGAATATATACGGCAAAAAAGCCGGAACTGATACGATTGATTTAACTTGGGACAAATCGGAAGATGATGGCGGAAAACCGATTATTGGATACCTCGTGGAACAACGAACTCGGGTATTTAATAATAAACTCTTATTTTTTTTATTAGGGCATGTTCAGAATCATATTTTAAAATAACAAAAAAAAGGTGTTTTCTAATTGTTTTTTACTTCTGTTTTCGAAATTTTTAAAAAATGGAAGTTGAAATATTTTCATTTAATTTATTAAATTTGTTCTTTGTTTATTTTAATAGGATGGTAACTGGGGACCGGTAAACACGGAACCCTTAGACGCCCTTAAAATGTCCGTTGGAGGGCTATCCCCCAAGGAAGAATACCAATTTAGGGTGAGAGCTGTTAACGAAATCGGGCCCAGTGAAGCCAGCAAACCGACTAATTATATCAAAATGGAAGAAGAAGGATGTAAATATATTTTTTTTTCAAATCCGATTCGGAGAGTAAAGCCGATGTAATTATGTACATTATCATTTGGCTTAAAAAGTGATATATTAAATAAAGGAATTGAATATTTTAACGTTTGCATCAAATTTATTGGTCTAGAAATTTTTATTTATCATTTAGTTATATTTATTCACAATAAACACAAAATTTTATTTTTAACAAAATATTTTTAAGTTTAAATGCGTTTTTATTTTTAGCTTGGCTTAGATTTTATGTTACCAAAATATATGAATTCTTTAATTTTTTAACCTTCGTGAATTTCTAAATTTTTGACAATTTTATAACCTTGTTTACTTGGGTTTGAGACTAAACGGGCATTTAACTACTCGCAAAAAATTTTTTAGGAATTATCCGCTGCCACATAAAAACATTTTTTAATAGCTCTAATTCCTTTTATAAGTGTGAGAGATTAATATATTGAATTATTACATTTTATATATGTAGTAATATTGGGAATGTTTCGGCTGACTCACGAAAGGAAAAATCCATTTTCCTAATTATACCGTTTAATAAAAAAAAAATTTAAATTACACATACCTTAATTCTTTTTCATCTTAATAGATCCACCTAAGATCGCTCGCGAATTTTTCAAAGACACCAAGATAGGAGCCGGGAAGCCATTGTCGTTTGCCATTCCTTTCACGGGTTACCCCGTACCAACTATCGAATGGTTCTTGGACAACAAACCCCTGTCACCGATCGAAGGTGTCCTCGATGTTTGGGACGATGGCAAAATCGCCCATCTCGACTTCACGCCGGTCGATAAAAGTTACGATGGCAATTTGAGGATCGTAGCTACCAATCCTCTCGGGTTCGACAAGGCCGCCATAACCCTCAAGATAATTGGTAGGCTTTTAAACTGAGTATAAGGGCACTTTCATAACCATATTATGAAAACATATTTTTTTTTCTATTTAGACAAAATAGATAAAAATAATTAAATTAAATATAAAGAACTAATATATTGTTTTTCATATAGAATTAATAATTGATTTATAAAATTTTTTATATCATTTAGTCTAAGAAAGGCTCATTGTCGAGATTATAAAATTAGTTTTTTTCTCCTCTCATGAAAACATAGGAAAACCAAATTTCATCGTTTTTTTCGAAACAACACAACTTTTCGTGGCATGGCATAAAATGCATTCAGACAATTAGATTTTAAAAATAGGTTTTTCCAACTTTCTTCCATTTTTTGCAATGTATGTTAGCCTTATATAAACAATTAAAATTTAGAAAATACATGCGTAAAAATTAAAATACAACAAAAATTATTTTTACCATTAATTTAATCTAAAACTTTAACCTTCCATTGTATACATATCTTTTTTCTATATTGGTCATTTTTTGTATTGGACGCAGAACATTTTTAATGATCCAAATGTGTACATTAATTAATTAAATAATTTATATTAATATGACAAAAAGATAAAGATTTAATTATTTTGAATATTAAAATTTTTTTTTAAATTTTGTTTTTTTTTTTAATATTAAATGATTTAAGAAAGCTAGGCTGACCTGAGCGCTCATAAAATGGAAACAAAAGATTTTAAAAATATATAGAAAATAATAATAATTTTGTGTTATACAAACATGACCTTTCATCTATTGTGTGTACATTTTATTCTTGACCACCATTAGAGAACCCAAGGCATGTAGTAATTTTATTTGGGATTCTGTATTTAAATTGATCACTTTTCACAAAAAATCTTTTTTTTTAATATACAATTAATTTTTTTAATATTGATAATTAATGGGAATAGGTTTGTCGCGATATTCATATATAATTTTGAAATATATTTAGATGTACCAACAGCTCCTCAACCTCCATTTAAGGTTTCCGACATAACTGACAAAAGTTGTTCTCTCTCCTGGAGGCCTCCGCTTTCAGACGGTGGATCGCCTATATTGTAAGCTAACAAAATTTTTAAATTGAAATACAGGGTGCTTAATTAAAAAATGGGCTATAATAACTCAAATAATACTTTATTTAAATTTTATTAACGTTTTAAATTGGTTGGATCATGCTAAAAAAATTCAAATAATAATTTATGTGTTATTGAACTCTGTGTAATATTTAAAAATCGTCCCTAACATTTTATTTGAGTTCAATAAAACTTAAGAAGTAGTTTTTTTAAATTTTTTATTTAGAGAATTTTTGCAAACTTATAACAAACCATGGAATTTAGGCAATTTCTTCCTCAGACTTTTGGGGCACACGCAAATCTGCAATTAAATTTTGCATATATTTTATATTTGTACATATTTTATCCTTATAGATATAATATTTACATCCTTAATTAATCTTTTTTCATATTAATTCATAAATTACATATTACATTATCACCAGTTGCAATTAAAAAAAGGATTGAATTTAAATTAAACTAGGCCATAGATTTTTTTTTCGTTAAAATTTAACTATTTGTTAACAAATTCTTAAAACATTGTAAGTTCGTTTTAAGGTATAAGCTCCTTTTAATAAATTCCATATAAATGTTTGTTTTCATGATTCATATATCAAAAATTTATTTTTCATTATCAACTTTATAGGTGTTATGTTGTTGAAAAACGGGACCTTACCGAAGGTGAAGAACGCTGGGAAAATATCGGGCCGGAAATTTATTCGACCAATTGCTCCGTCCCACACCTTTCCAAAGGTCACCTGTATGAATTCCGCGTGCGAGCTAAAAACGCGGTTGGCCTCTCGCCCCCGCTAGTGACAGAAAATCCTGTGAAAATTCGAAAACCTTCTGGTAATTCTAATAAAATTTTTAAAAATATTGTGTGTACAGCCATCTATTTTGAATGTAATTTTCTCAATTTGCAAACTAATTTGATGCTGATACTCATTTAAGGCGGCAGCATTTATTTGCTCTTCTCTATCCTATTAATTGATATCTTCAAAATGCATTCAAATGTGCCTATTAGGACGTGTCTTAAGATAAGTGTTTTTTTTTTCAAAATTTATAGATATTTTATCCTTAGGCTCAAAGTCACAAGGTTTCTAATCTTAATTGTAAAAACCAAAAGTACTATCTTGCATATTTTTCAATATTTAAAAATAAGTTTTATTATAAATTTGTGATTTACAAAAGTATGGCATAGACGCGAACCCAAAACTACTTTAAAAATACACTCCTTTAGAAATTCCTTCAAGCCCTAGGGACTTGAAAATAAAATCCCCCGACCTTAACCGTGTCGAGCTCACCTGGCTTGAGCCCGAAGATGATGGGGGAGCCCCTATTACAGGTTACGACGTTGAACGAAAGTCACTCGAAACCGTGAGAGATAAATGGGAAACGGTTAACAAGGAACCCGTCCAAGTATTGATTTGATATACATTTAAATCTAAAATTGGTTTATCAATCAACGATTTTTAATGCTTGGGTCCGTTCAAAATTGAATAAAAAAATAATTAAATTATTAATAATATTTACTTTGTTTTAATTAAAAATGAAATACTCCACCTTAATTTTTTCTCGAATTTTTTTTTAGTTATATATGGATAAAAAAAATGAGTCAAATTAAAAATTTTTTAGACGAAAATGATGTTTTATTTAAAACAAAAATACAAGAGGAGAGGGTTATTGAAATCATGCGAGAATTCAAATTTTACATTGTGCAATAGTTAATTTGTAATTTAGCATTAATTATATTTTGTGCCCAATTTCTTTTAATCATTGATCTGACATATGTACATGTGCCTCCCTTTTATTTATATAATTTTGCATATAAAAAATCGAACACAATGGACTAACGTTAAAATGGCCTCTATGCTAGATTTTTTAATTATTTAACATTTTTAAAGTTTTAAGGCGTATTTATTTTATATGCAATTTGCAGTAATACATTATTGTTTTTATTAGGCTGTTAATTAATTTTTTTTAAAATAGATCACAGCCCATACGCGATATAGATATTTTATCTGTGTATCTATTAAAAACCTTGGCGTATTTTAACTTAATAGGATACTGAATATATTGACGAAGCGTTCAATCCGACTCAGCCTTACCAATATAGGGTGCGTGCCATCAATGAATCAGGAAAGAGTAAACCTAGCAACGTAGTTGATTACGAACCCTCCGAAATGATCGGTAACCTTGTTATGTTTTTTTTTTCAATGACATAGAAAAGGTTTAACTCGAATTAAATGTTACTAATTGAATAATTAATTAAACCTTGTGTCATTTAAAACTCAATCATTTAATAGTTTGACTGGTTTTATGGTGTCATAAACCTTTGTTTTAGGGATGTAATTAAGTTTTGATTGAATCACAGTAGTCATAAAAGCTATATATAAATACATCTATGGGACAAAATTACAATTTATACCAATTTACAGAAAAATTTTTCTTAAATATATTCAAACATGTGAATTTTTTGCCTTTAACTATTTTTAACAACCTAATTTTATATCATATCGGCTAGCACGTCCCATGCGACCCAACC
Source organism: Acutogordius australiensis (assembly GCA_030555515.1). Taxonomy (NCBI): domain Eukaryota; kingdom Metazoa; phylum Nematomorpha; class Gordioida; order Gordea; family Gordiidae; genus Acutogordius; species Acutogordius australiensis. The sequence goes on from CM060243.1 coordinate 15,229,740, forward strand.
CACCGCTGGTTGTTAAACTCGCCCCCGGGGGTGCCGATTTAGAGGTGACCTCGCCCGAAATTCCTTACAATCAGGCCGAAAAGTATTGCCCTACCCGTTACTACGTAATCGAAATGCGCAATATTACGGCCCGCCGGCCCTCCATAATTTCCCAGGGGTGGGAGGAATGCGGCGTTTCTGATTTGGAAGACATCCATCACATAACGATAGATCAGCCCTTCAAACCCGACAACGAATACCAATTTCGGGCTATAGGCATGAACGATGACCACAAGGAAAAGGGAATCGTGTTAGAGAGTGAGCCGAGCCTCCCGTCCGAGGCTGCTAGAACAGCTGCTAAAGGAGGTATTATATTAATATCTCCTTTTTTATGACAGGTTTCAATGACTAAATATGGGAAAACTTTATTTAAATGTATTAAATAAATAGGCCGTTACATACTAAATAAGTCTACTAATTTTCAGGAATCATAAAATATACTGAGTGTGAATAAAAGTAAATTTTTTTTAGTTTAACTATAAATAGCTATGTAATTTTTTTAATAAGCTAACTAACATTTTTATGTTCGATAAAAATTTATACGCTATTAAATAGCTTTAATATTTCAAATGATGCTTTATATGCTGATAAAGATTATTTTATTATTTAATGCAAAGTAAACCTTTATATACAATAAACACATTAAATTTTTAATTATTTACCCATTTATAGTTAAAAATTTTAACTTGAAGTAGTTTGAATTTTTAAAAATTTAACTATAACTATACGTTTGAACGAAAATAATTGCTTACATCCTTGCTTTTATGTCAAACTTTTTTTCTAAATTTGTTTAAAATTTTTGTACCTAAGTTTGGCTGCCGAGGTTTTAGTTACGCGAACATGGGTATGTAGTCCTCTTTGAGAGTTTGTCATTGTTTAAGGGTGCTTTTAGACTTTATTCACATATTAATTTTAATATTCTAAATTTTTTAAAAAATAATTTTTTATTTGTTAGAATTATTTTAGGATTCTTGTTGAGATGGTTATCAGCTATGTTTATATTTAGATATAAATTACCAAGATTTCTAAATATACTTAGAGCAAATCCGAGTGTTATAAAATATTGTAAAAACATTGGTTAAAAAATTTTTATTTTAAAGATTTAAATTTTAAAAATATTAAATTTCAGAATTTATAAGAATTTTATAAATAAAAATGAATTCTAAATGCGCCTTATATATAAATTTTTATTATTACAGGAAAACCTAAAATTGATCGAGAAACTTTCCACGACATAAAATTAATGGCGGGTGAAGATCTCGTCTTCGATGTTAAATACCTGGCGATTAGGCCTCCAGAGCCTACCATAACTTGGAAATTCAACGATCACTCTCTCGACAAGGAGGAATTAGCCAAAGGACCTGACGATAAATTTAGAAGGTTAATTTAGGCACCTTACATATGTATATTTATAAAAAAAAATTTGTTGTTTATAAAAACAGAGAGTTGTTGTATCCAACGAAATAAGGGGAGATATGATTGATACCATTTGTGTTTTTTATAGAGAACAATAGCTCCACGACTTAAACGCGGTATCATTAGAGCCAAAACAGAGAGTATTTATTGTGTGTTTCGCAAGGCACCGTGATTTGAGATAAAAGCTTATTGCCTTAAAGTATATAGCAATTTGGCCGCAATTAAATTTCAATTCATATGTTACAAAACACCGTTTAGCCCACATCCAGAATTTCCTGCTAAAAACATTTGTTAAAGTTTTACCTCCCGACAGGTACCAACGTAACCTACAGGTTATGCCTACTTTGAAGGCCTATATCTCAAATAGTATTCAACCAAAACTAAATTTTTAAACTTTATTTTAAAGCCCTCATTCAGCTAAACATCTGATTCAGCTCTTTCCTTTTCCTCTTTTTTTATTCTTTATTTATCACATTCTAAAAATCCGAAAAATTTCACTTTAAATATCATTCTTTATATTCAAAATTTATGGATATTTACAAGTATATTTAATTTTATTAATTAGCATATTTAAAAACTACACATTTTAAAGATTAAATTTGTTAAATTATTTTTTTTCAAAAATAATTATTTATATTTTTTATTTACATTTGAATATGAGTACAACCTACAGGTTACATTGGTCTGGAAGGACCTATTCATTGTAATTTGTATTTAAAAAATTGACTTATTTTAAATTATTTTGCCTAGATTCGGAACTTTTAACCGGTTATCTTTAATAATTTATGATTTTTAGGTCTATTAATGATATTATTGAAAAGCTTGATGCCCAACCTAATCGAGATATTGATAAAATTATTATTCTTCCACCATCCAATGAAGTCGATACGGATATGGAAAGTGGAGATGAAGAAACAATCGTCGATCTTCAACACCTATCACGTTCTATGTTGAATTCTTCAGTCGAAATCGAAAAAACAGGATCATGCGATGATTTTCATATTGAGATAAATAATCAGAGATGTTATGATGACGATAAAATATTTAAATCACATGGCTGTGGTGATTTAAACGAAAGGATTGTTGACAACCCAATTGTCCTAGAACAACCCGAGGATTACTTTGAACAATTTTTCACAAACGATGTTTTTTCTTTAATCGTAAATATGAGTAATTTATACGCCAAGCAACATAGTCACGACCTGAATTTCGCAATCCCAGAATGCAAAATATTTATTGCGACCCTTATTTTGACGGGATATTTGAACCCAATAAATTTAAAAAGGTTTTGGGAACTACAAGCCGATGCTTTTAACAGAATGGTTTCAAATGGCATACGACGAAATAGATTTCAAGAAATTACCCGATTTCTACATTTAGCCGATAATTATAATTTAAATAATATGGACAAGTTTTCCAAAATCAGACCTTATTTCGAAGTGATCAATGATAGAATGATTCAAAATTTTAAATACAATAACTCGTCCCACATTTCTATGGACGAATCAATGGTTCCGTATTATGGACATCACACAGCCAAACAATTTATAAAGGGCAAACCTATTAGATTTGGTTATAAAATGTGGTGTGCGGCCACTGCAAGTGGATACCTGATAACCTTCAAACCATATCAAGGTTCAACAAAGCAAATGAACAGCCACAAGGAATTTGGCTTGGGAGGTTCTGTTATTATAGACTTAGTTGAAAAATTACCTGAAGAATATAAACCATATAATACCTATTTTGACAATTACTTTACTAGTCCTAAATTGTTGCAATTTTTATCCAATATGAATGTTGGAGGTACAGGTACAATACGTACTAACCGATTGAAAGCTCCATTAATAGATTTAAAACTAATGAAAAAGAAACCTAGAGGGTTCATTTCGAAAAAAAATACCTCAAATATGATGGCGGTCCGTTGGAACGATAATAGCATCGTTACAATATTGTCCAACTCTCATGGTGTAAACCCAATTACCAACATATATCGAATTGCCCAGGTCGATAAATCAAGGAAAAAAATTCGAGTTCCTTGCCCTAACCTCATTCAAATGTCAATATGGGCGGCATTGATAGATTTGATCAAAATGTAAATGCGACAAGGATATCATTACGCGGAAGAAAATGGTATTTTCCGTTATTCGCTTTTGGCATTGATTCAGCATGCCAAAATTCTTGGCAAATATATACAAAAAACAAAGAAAAAATAACTTTTTGCAACTTTAAAAGAAATATAGTCCAAAAATTATTTTAGAAAACACGGAATACCTCCAAAAAGAGGTATAAACCCCAGAATTGGGCGAAAATTTAATAGCCCGGTTGTTCACACTAGTGAAGAATGCACCCAAAGAAGATGTGTCGTATGCGGCAAAGCGACTAGAAAACTGTGTGCCTACTGCCAAGTGGCCCTACATATTCATTGTTGGTCCAATTTTCATAATATATGATTAATATTTTTTACGAATTTTATATACAATAAAATTTAAAAGCATATATGATTTCTATTCACCCAATGTAACCTCTAGGTGACCCCCCATTATTTCCGGAAGTTGTAAATTTTTTTGAGTTTTTTCAACGGATTAGGTTTATTTGGACTATAAGAAGGCCCAGAATTTTTTTTTGTAAAATTTCGCTCGGCCGAAACATTAGTGGTACCTGTCGGGTTAATTTTAACATACATTTGGATGGTATTTCTTTTGAAAGCCTCAGGTATTTGAAAGAAAGAATTATATATACATATAGCAACATGATTGATACTTATCATGGGATATATTGTCCCAAATTGCTTAACGCTTTTTAACATACTATCTCTCAATGTTTATCAAAAGATCATTCATACTTTTCGTATTTAATTTTTATTTCATATTATTTAGGGAAATTGACGTTAGCAACGATGATACAACTGCTCATCTTAAGATTCCTAACGTTTCAAGGACCCTACATCACGGCATGTACAACCTCACCATTTCGAATGATTATGGGAAGGATTCTCATACAGTCAAGGTTACCGTTATTGGTAAGAACTTTCGTTTTGAGCTGAATATTGCAATATTTAGTAATCTTTGTTTGAATATATGTCCTAGGAATTAGCTAGTATCATATAATTTATTGTTAGTTAAATACATAAGTTGCCATTTTAATTTATGAAACATAATCCAATTAGATAAACCATCACCGCCTCGGAAACCGTTTAAGGTGGAAAAGGATGGCAAAAAGACGGCTCGGCTTTCCTGGCGAGAACCGGAAGATAATGGAGGTGCGGGTGTGGACCACTATGCACTTGAGCGCTCAGATGATGACGGGGCCCACTGGCACGATATTGGCGATGTTTACGATACCAATACCAAGGTTTAACTAGCCTAAATTAGCTTGTTTTTTTTTTGTAAAAAAACGGATTATTTTAAAAAATCGAAAAAGACAAAAAAATATATTTTTTTGTTAGGGCACGTGCAAAGTGAGTTTTTATTTTCGTGAAATTTTCAAAATTCAAAATTTTATTGCCAAATTTAGTTTATGCACATAAAATGTTTTTTATAGAATAAAAAATTTGAAAAAAATAAAATTTCAGAAATTTTAAATTTTACGAAAATAAAAATTCATTGCACGTGCCCTTATATAAAAATTTGGTTCTGAATAAAGCCTAGTAATTAAAGATTTTAAGCAATTGCTAGAACTGTGAATTATTCTTTGAACTAACATATTTTTCGTTACTTTTCGTCATTCAAAAATTTTTTAGGTTGGAAAGAGGCAACTTGAAAATTTAACAAAAAAAAATTAGAGACTTTGTTTGGCCCGTCCTTTAAGGAATTTGTGCAAATTGTCTGAAGATTTTTTTTTCTGGCGAAATAACCGGATTTGTGGCTAGCGATTTTAATCCGTTCCATAGAAAAAACTCTTATTCTGGCTTTAACTTATATTTAAGAATGTACTTTTAAATTTCGCGTTTTTAAAAGGCATGTGAGGGTCTGGTTTAAAACTATGTACTATGTCGTTTCGTGTTATTTTTAAATTAATCTCGCCAATTCAGCCGGACGTGAAAATATATACTTTGATATATACATATTTATATTTTTAATCTTTTCAGGTGTATGACCTTATCCCTGGTACTGAATACCTATTTAGAGTAAGTGCCGTGAATAAAGTCGGCATTTCAAAACCGTTGGTCAGCGAACCGTTTAAACTCGAAGAAACTCCGGGTTCAAATTTCATTTTTAAAATTATTTTATGTATTTTGGTGCTATTAATGTTATTATAATTATTATGATGTTGCTTTTCATATTTATTCAAACCCACATTTTTTTTGTCAAATGGCTATTTTCTGAAAATTGAGGCATCCAACATTAAGGATTTTTGTGGTCTATTAACATTAATTCGGATTGAATAGTTTTGTATTACATTTTGCGCTAATTCTCTAAAAAAATAAGAATTTGAAATAGTTAGATTAATTTTAAAATGTCTAAACCCTGAAAATTGGTGCAAGACTGCTTTAATTAAAAAGGTTTTTAACACATATTATTACCCCGTGTGAAATTCTTCTATATCAACATGATTAATTTTTAAAAAGAAATTTGAAATTTTTTTAATTGTCCCCCAATTTTTTACCTCACTTAGATGTATTATTGAATATGCTTCAAGGTATCTGTCTTACAAAACTAATTAGACAAATATCTGGAATTTTATATTTTTTATACCGATATTATAGTCTTTTAAAATAAATTTTTATGCTTTTATTACCACGTAGAAGAAGAACGCAAACCCGGTGAACCCAAAATAACCGATTTTGGGAAAGATTACGTTGATCTGGAATGGGAACCTCCAAGGACCAAGGAACCAAAATACATACCCAAGTCGTACGACATCGAAAAAAGAAAGAGATCAGAAGACGCCTGGACTCCTATCAAGCATATACCGGGTATGGATGGTCCTCTAATGTTTTCTTATACCTTTCAAAATCTGTTAGATTGTATTCGAGCAGTGTGTTTATTATGGTATATTAATAGTGGATTAGATAAGCTTTATTAAGAAAATGGTCGATCCAATATTGTGAAATTAATTGTGTAATAAAAGTATAAAAGAAGCAAACATTGTAATATATCCAAAAAAATCTTTCTTTTACAGAACCAGTCACTAGAACTCGCATACCTGACTTGCATGACGAAGATGAGTATATGTTTAGGGTCGTGCCTCGAGGTTCATACGACGAAGGACCGTATCACAGTGACATTAGTCGTCCCGTTGTTCCGACAGATAAACCACGTAACCTATAAAATAAAACTTATGGCTTTAATGGTACTTAGTATACCTCACATAATATCTATCTGATCACGTATAAGGTTGGCATACGTTTAAGATTTGAATCCGTGCACAGTAGCTTTTTTCTTCGTGAAAATAGCATACATGTGCAACCACTTTAAAGCTTCTGAGTGGCCTGCTTAGGCAGTAGGTCTTAAACGATATGTCTAAAAGTAAGAGCCTAGGCTAAAAACCTAGGTCGCCGGCGTGCGAGCAAATCTTACTATTTGACCCGTCGGCAATATTAATTGCTTTGCTCGGGTTAAAAAGTCAAAGCCCTAACGGGTATGGCACCCCTAAATGAGGAAAGGTATGGGGGAAACCTCAAACCAATTGTTTGTTTTTACGTTTAAGAGTTAGTCTGTTTTAGTCTGCAACACGATAAGGTAATTCGGTGCTTAATAACGAGCTCGCTTTCAAGAATTAATCACTGGTACTCTTGTAAATTTAGAAACATTTTTAGGGGGAAAAATGAATAAGCTAATTTATATTTGAAAAAATGTTGCCCTACATACTCATCATATTTGAAGAATTTGATATCTTTTAAATGATATCGAACGCTTAGGAGCTTAATGTTTAATTAATTTTTTCAGTTTTTTTTTAAATTCTACTATATATCATAGGACTTACCCATTAATTTGAACCTTTAAACTTTTGTTGTAGAATTACAGGAGCTCAATTTAATTTCAAAGCTTCATTTTTAAAAATGATCATAGACTTGATTTGGCTCACTTAAGCAAATATATTTGTTTTCCACAGGTCTTCCCGGACCACCGGAACCACCGTTCAACATTGATTTCCTTTCGGACAAGGAGATGAAACTAAGTTGGCGCCCGCCCAGGAATGATGGCAATTCACCCATCCTTAACTACGTTGTCGAAGCCTACGACTTGGATGGCAGGACTTGGAAAAAGATCGGGTCCCCAACGGCTACACATTTGACCACACCTAGGTTTCAAAAACATATTTCATTTATTTACAATACAATAATTTTTTTGAGTTAAATTTTAAGAAAATTTCAATATAGGCTGCGGCTAGTGGAAAAAAAAGTTTTGACGAAAAAAAATTCCACGCATTTGAATAACATTGAGGCGACTAGTGTGAAAAAAAAAATTTATAAAATTAAAAATTTTTTAAATTTTTTGAAAAAAAAATTTTTTTAAAAATATTTAGTTAGGCATATCCCAAAACAACCAAAAAACCTAAATTCTTGTTTTTTTATATTACCCGCTAAAATTTTTTTTTTATTTTAGAAATATTTTTTTAACAATTTCGAAAGAAGTATTAGCCGCAGCCATACACACAAGATCTAAGCAGATATAGCAAAAATTTGTCTTAATAAGTAGTGAAATTAAAAGTAAAATGGAATGCTATAAGATCTCTATGAGAGTTTTTATTATTTTGATTTAAATACTTAATGTATTACAATTTTATTTTTTTTCCCCTTGAAAAAGACCGAAGAGGTTAAAATATACTGTTTTTAACTTCTATTCCTTGGTTAACTACTAAGTTTTTTAAAGTAATAATACATTCATTTTGTTCTTATCATGCTGTATAGTATTGTTTGAATAAAATAAAATTATAAATTTTTATAATTTAAATAATCTTTTTTAGGTTACCAGGACGCTACCGGTTCCGCGTAAAAGCCGTTAACAAAGTCGGCGAATCGGAGCCTTTGACTACAGATTTTGTTGACACTAGCCCACCCATACGTAATATTTTTGTTTTTATTAAATCTACCCAAAAAAATTTTTAAAAATGAAATAATTTTTTTACTTTAACAACGCTTTGACTTAGAACTCCCGCGAAATAAAATAGAGGTATTGCTAAGTAAACCGATGCTGCTAAGTATGAAAAATTTTTATATAAACACCAGAAAAAAACTTTAACAATTTTTTTGCTCATTTTTCTTTAGCCCATAAATAACCGGATTACAATCGGTTTAGCCTTGACAAGGATTACGCTAATTCTTGCAAATTTTTATTTTAAAGCTCTTTGCCTAACTTATTTTGAATGAGGATACAACAGAAACATATGTCTTTTCAATTTATTACAATTTATGTGTCTTTATTGATTCGATATAAATCATGTAATAATAAATAATTTAAAGTAGCAAAAGTATATTTTGTGTTTAAAACTAAGATCGGTAACTTTTTGTTTTAAGAACGTTTTAAATTTGTAAAAAAATTAAAAAATTTTAAAAATAAAAATAACTATACGTAAAACATATACAGTTGGTTGGAGCCTGACCTAATAACGATAAATGTTAAAAGCTAACGCTTGATTTTTTTTAATTCCACGAATTAGGACTTTAAAAAATAAATTTTCTACTTCGCATTATTTAGCCGAGGTAAACCCACCGCTCGATCTCAGGATCCAAGATGTTGGCCCAGATTACGTGGATTTGGTTTGGCGATCGCCTTACAACACGGTCGGCATCAAACATTACATAGTCGAAATGTTAACGGGCCCACTTTGGACACCGGTGGCTGAGACTCACTCGGAGTACGAACTCTCGGCCCGAATTCGAAATTTGCGGCCCGACGAATACTATCACTTCCGGGTGCTGGCCGTTAACGACGATGGCTTAGTCAGTCGGCCTAGTAACGTAGTTGGGCCGGTCTGTCTCGGTCCTGAACCAAGTAATAACCAATATTTGGGTGATATAAATTTCTAATTAAATTTTTGTTGAATGATAAACGACGGAGACATTTTATTACAATGAAGTATGCGTGTAATTTTGGCACATGCATCGCACCTTTGTATTATTATATTTTCTTGCCAAAAAAAGATTGAAGACATGACGGATCTAACGTTAATGTGATCTGTTGCATTCATAAATGCCTTTTAAATAACTCTCATGCAGTTTTCTCAAATCTTATATTACTAAGAAGCTAATTTGTAAAATGGTCGGCTAAAGGTAGCAAAAGGCAAAAAAGTTTCAGACTCTGATTTTTAAATCTGTTAAACAATATCCCGATCGATATTAAAGATTTAAAAGTGACCCATGAGATATATTATAGGTGTCGTGCGCGTGCCAACGCACACGAGAAGCCACGCGCACGAGAAGCCTAAGGTAAAAAAAAATATTATTATTTCATTTTAGTTTTTTAGTAGAAGTTTTTTTGTGGTTAAAAATAGGATTTTGTTTTGCGTTGGCGGAGTGTGAGAATCATGAAGAATTCGATGTTTTGATGCAATGAAATTAATAAATGGTTTAAAATAAATATAAAAGCTGAATAATTGAATGTTTGGAATAAATATAAAGGTCTACAAGTATTTATTCTTTATCCTAATGCACCTCGCCCTATTAATAATAATCCCCTTCTTTGGCCCCCGGCTTACCTCATTGGAATATCTTAATAACTTCCCCCTTCGGACCCCAGAATTCGGCAAAATCACAGTTGTTTGAAACGGCCACGAGCCTGTCAATAGGCTCGAAATTTTTTGTCAAATATCATACCCATCATGGTATTTTATTTGTTTTTTTAGTTCCACCACGCATCGACAAGCTCAGGATCAAAGATTACGTAATCCTTGCCGGAACTCCTCTAAACGCTATAGTCCATTACCGGGCCTTCCCGCCCCCGCAGGTCGATTGGACTTTCGGGCTCAATCAACCGCTCAAATATTCGCCACGGCATAACGTATTCACGACCGGTCCCGAACAGATTACTTTAAATATACCTTCGGCCGTGCGGCAAGACTCAGGCTACTACACAGTTCGAATTATCAATGATTTTGGTCAGGATTACGCCACTTTTCACGTGTCTGTCCTAGGTATGGAAATTCCACTTTTTTTTACCTCTTGGTGATTTCTTCAAACTTTTGGATATTTATTTAATTTTTATTTTTAAATATTAAATGGACCTATTAAGTTGATTGTACATTATGAATTCAATTTTGATATCAAAAATTATTTATAATTAGTTTTTTATAAAACTAATATACGTATACTTATATGAAAGCTCGTAATTTATATATGGAATTTTTAGGTTTAAAAAATAAAAGGAAAAATGACTTATGTTCTTAGAATTATAGAGTTTGTAAATAATCCTCTTTAAGGGCTTGTGAAAAGTGAATTTTTATTTTCGTAAAATTTTAAAAATTCTGAAAATTTTAAAAATTATATTTTATTTCAATTTTTTAAAAAATTTTTTTATTTCAGAAAAATGGCGCCCCTAAAAGGGGAAAGGTAGGACAAAAAACCTCAAACCAATTGTTTTTATATAAACTAAATTTAGCAACTTTTTTAAAATTTGTGTTTTAATACATAAAATTTAAAATAAAACTTTTCAAAATTTGGAAAATTTTACGAAAATAAAAACTCACTTTGCACGTGGTGCCCTTATATAAAATTTTTTATTACCATTTGACGTTTGATAGATGTACCGAGTCCTCCACGCGAGCCCTTTTTAATTGAAAAGCGAAAGGGCAATCGATACCAATTGGAATGGCAACCACCGATTGAAGATGGTGGCCGACCAGTCACGTATAAATTTATTTTGCTAATTTATATGGAAAAAACATTAGATTTATTATAGTCGCATTCAGACTTCATCCGTTTTTACAAGATATCAAAAAAATTCTAAAAAGTTAAAAATTGTAATGGAGTTTTTACATCGAAAATTATTAATCATTGTTTTTACAATTTTTCATACACTCGGAGGAGTTGCTCTATATACTTTTAGAAAACTTGATAAATTCCAAAATCTATATTAACCTAGCTGATAATTATTTCATTTCAACAAAACTCTAAGAAAAATTTTAACCAATTTTCAACATTGGTCTAATTTTGTTTTTTAAAATTTTAAAATAATAAAAAAAAAGTTATGATCCTTAAGGCTCTAAAAAAGAAAAATTTACAAATTTTTTTCACAACTTTCCCTATATATACTAATATAATCTCTAAATATACGAATAGGGGCTATATCGTTGAATGCCGACCACCTGACTCCTTAACCTGGCGAATCCTAACTAACAATTGTCCCGATACGCTTTTCATCACGGATGAATTGCCTTACGAGGAAATGGAATTTAGGGTTAGGGCCCGTAACGAAGTCGGGGTATCAGAGCCGCTTACGAAATACTACACACCTCCATTTGTCGTTAAGGGTCAGTTGCTTTGCAAATCTTTTTTAAACAAATTTTTAGCTTTGTTTTTAGGCGATGTATGACTTTATACCTTTAGGATGCATATTTAAATAAATGTGTTATTTATATAAAAAAACAATGTGTTTGAGGTCCCCCCCCCCTACCTTTTCCTACATAGAAACGCCATACCCATTTAGGGCTTGGATTCTTTTAACCCGAGAAAAGCAGTTGGCCGACGGGTTAGATATTAATATTTGCTAGCACACCGGCGACCTTGGTTTTTAGCCTAGGCTTTCACTTTGGGCATATCGTTTAGGGGCTACTGCCTAGGCAGGCCACTCAGCAGCTTTTAAGTGGTTACACATGTGTCCTAATTTTCGGAAAAAGCCGTCTATGCACGGATTCGAACCTAAACCTCCCGCGTTTAAGATTGTTTGCCACTAATCTATCAGAGCCATGCTTTAATGATTAAATAATTATGTAACCTTCCCAATTTACCGTCAACGACATTAAAATTTGTATAAATCATATAGCTTTATACATATGAAGTTTTTTAAGATCATTTTTATTTAAAAGTATGGTTTTAATCAGGGATTGGAACCGCCGCAAAAATTCAAAGTGGTTCCGGTTCCGGTTCCTTTCGAGTGGAACGCGGTTCCGGTTCCAAAAATAATATCGGTTCCGGTTCCGGTTTCAAAAATTTCGCAAAAATAAGTGAACAAATCTTAAATGTTTTACTAAATTTGTGTTATGATTTCCTTTAATGATAACATCGCAGTATCTACAATGGGAATCTTTATTTTGGGCATGAAAATAGTGCTGTAGGGCATTTTTAAGCTTCATGTTAACGAGGAAATAAAAACTAAAAAATAGTTAAAGTTCAATTGGAACCGCAGTCAAAAATCAAAACGGTTCCGGTTCCGGTTCCTAATTTTTTTCCGCGGTTCCGGTTCTTTCGGTTCCGGAACCGGTTCCGGTTCCAATCCCTGGTTTTAATTTATTAAGGCATCCCACTGCCACCCGGTGAGCCCATATTCACGATAGTCGAACCTCACAGAATCGCTTTCGACTGGCAACCGACACAAAACGAAGGCCGTAGCCCTGTTCTTTGTTACGAAATACAAAGGCGGGACTTGGAGGCCCCCAGTTGGGACAATATTGCTCGAGCGACGCACGATGTAATTTTTTTATTTTATTGACCGAGTCAACAGGTACAAAAACTCTCTTCGAGGCCGATAGTATATCGCCCCTAAAGCAAACCTTGCTTAAACCATTTTTGATACCCTATTAAAAATTGCCCGGCTCCACCAAGCTTTCTTTCAAATGCCCTTAAGGTCAAAGTTATAAAAACAAAAATTTACAAATATATATCTATTAACTTTGATCTAACATTTGAGATAACAAAAATTATTTTTCCTTTTTTTGCAATTTTATATTTATTGTTTTTCATACAATAATATATTGTATTCCTTCCATAAAAAACAGATTATTTTTTATATTTACTTTCAACTTATCATAAATCTATAATATTATATATAATATCACTAAAGTGTATATTTTTTAATAAAAAAATTTTTAATTTTAAAATAAAGTACCATTCGATTAATGGAATCTGTTTCAAATCTTTTGATACAAATAGATTTTAATTACATTGTATATTCTCGACATTTGATAGCTGCCCCGTTATGTGGACACTGAGGTGACCCCTGGAAAAAACTATTCTTACAGAGCGAGGGCCATCAATGCACACGGACCATCTCCTTGGGGTCCTGCATCCGTCAACATTACCCCATTGCAGTATTATGGTAATACATTAGTATAAGGGCCGGGTTAATCAGAAATTTAAATTTTACAATTTAATATTTTGTTCGCCAATCATTTTTGTTTGTCGAAATATCAAAAATGAATATTAGTCACAAATAAATGCGACAAAAGTCTGATTTAATGCCTTACTTATCCTCATATATCAAATAGAATTATAAAATTTGTTATACTGCTCAGCACTGGACTTTTTTTTTGCCTTTTTTTGTTTTTTTTTCTATTTTCTGTTTTTTTTATTTTCTGTTTATTTTTTGTTTAATTTTTTGTTAGTTCCAAGATGGACTAGATTACTAAATACCATAGCTGTCATAACCGCTTAGAGGCTATTTGATATTCCTTTTAGGTGTTTGATATGAATAAATATCCGACCTTTCTTCATCGCCTGAGTGGATCAAATATCCCTACTTTAAGAAACATAAATAATTATTATTTTATTTTTTTACGGCTTTGACCGCTTTTTTAACCTTAAATATTATTATTGTTAACCAAATCACTCTAGCAAAAATCAAAAATTTAAAATTTGCTTAGTGAATAAAAAAAGTTGATTAAATTCCTTTTTTTTTTAAATTTATTCTAGTAAATTTAAATTTTGTAAGGCCCGCCAAAAAAATTTATTTTTAAAATCTTATCAAAAAATTTCCAAATTTAATAAGCACAGAAACTACTTTATCTGAAGACAAAAATTTTTTTTTAAATGAATTTTTTGAAAATACTCAAAATAAAATTTCTTAAAAAAAACTCACTTTCGTGTTCTAATACAAATCGTAGAATAAAAAATGTTATACACAGAAGTAAAACAAATTAAAATCTCTAGTAATTTTGTCAAACTAAAAGCCTGGAAAAAGACCAATATATATTATAAAACTAAACTTTATGCTTAATTTTTAAGGTGCCCCTTACCTCGGCTCACCGACTCAACCACTCACGGAAGTTCGCGTTAGGGCCGGCGAACCAATTGACATTAGGCTGCCTATTTATGGATCACCCAGGCCATCGATTGACTGGTACAAAGCCGGTATGTATTTCAATTTATATGCATAAATGAATATGAGAGAACTTATAGCCAGAGCTGAGGAAAAGCCCGTTTTTTGGGCTAAACTCAAATTTTTTTTTTTCCACAAATATGACAGATTAAAAAAATTTATTATAAATAGATACAAAATATAAGCAGAAAATTATAAATCTTATAAATATTTTCTTGGTTAAAGTTAAAACACTTTATTTTTCTTGATTTCCAAAAATAAAAAAATGAGTTTGGCCCAAATATGGGTTTTTTCCTTGCACTGCTTATAGCTGCTGTTAAGCAAGTTCTGGAAAAAATAAATTATTATAATAATGAAAATATTTTTTTTTTAGTTTTCCTACCTAATAACACGTCCAAAGTTTAATTATTTTGAAAAATTTTATAAAATACCGAAAATCCTGAATTTTTAAAATTTGGGTTATTAACCATATTTTTTACAATATTTACTACCAGTAACATTGTTCTAAATATAATTAAAATTTTTATCAAATTTGTATCAAAATCCTAATTTTTAAAATTCAAAAAATGACTAAAGACTGTCGCATGCGCCCTGGCTGGCAATAGCATTTTACAAATTAGATTCAAATGCAAAATAAATTTGTTGATTTTAGATTGTCCTTATTCCCCAAATTCGAAATATAGTCGTGTAAATAAGAACTATATAACCACAATTTGTGGTTTTCTATATAAATTGATTTTTGAACATATTGCTATAAATGTTTAGCCGTTGAAATTATTTTTTTTTACAAAAAATATCTAATTTTATATGGTCCTGGCCACTGACAAAACTCAATATTTTGTTTTATTTTGCCAAATTACTGGAAAAGTTTTTTTTTCATAATTTAACAAAACTCAACGAAATCGACAGAAAAAAAATTTTTTTTGCTGTTACTTTAAACTTAGAACATAAATATGATTTTAATCTTTTTCCTTGTTTTTTTAGGAAGACCCATACTACCATCGGATCGAACTATCCTCGAAACCTCAGACCGGTATGCCCGAATGCGAATCCCGGCGACGAGACGAGTCGATAGCGGCGTTTACGACATCAATCTCGCCAATCAGTTCGGATATAACACGGCCCATATCTCTGCACTGGTTTACGGTACGTTGTGTGTCTTCTATAAAAAAACCTTTTTTGTTCAACAAAACAAATTGTGGAAGGGCATAAGACTTAACGTCAACCGAATGGAATTTAGATATTCTATCTCAATTAATTTTTTTTTAAATTTAGTTTTACTACCTAGGCTGTGGCTAATGGAAAAAAAAGTTTTGACGAAAAAAAAATTGCACGCATTTGAATAACATTGAGGCGGCTAGTGTAAAAAAAATTAAAATTTTTAAAATTTTTGGAAAAAAAATTTTTTTTTTAAAAAATATTTTGTTAGGCATATCCTAAAACGACCAATTCTCATTTTTTAATATTAGCCGCTAAAATAATTTTTATTTTAGAAATATTTTTTTTTACAATAAGTTAGCCGCAGCCTTATAAGAACTTTTTTCGCTCAATTTCTATTAATGTTTTGGAAACACTTTAAAACTTTATAAGATTGTGTTTTGTGGCAATTATTTCTAATATGAAATTAAGTGAATAAAATTAAATTATATTAAAAAAATAATATATGATTAAACTTATTTTAGATTAATTTTTGACGTATCATATTTTTTTTAAAGAATACTCCAACTAATACGGCATTCACCATCCTGATTGGCAAATAAATGTTTCCCAAAACAATAAATTTTTTATTTCTTTTTACAATATTGTTTTGAGTTTAAACCGAGAGGCCAGTTTAAAGGAATTTATAAGTTTTTTTATATAACAGATCGGCCAAGCCCACCTATGGGGCCACTCATCGTATCAAACGTTACAGACCGGACAGCTCACCTAAATTGGTATATACCCGAAGATGATGGCGGAAGTGACATTTATGGTATGCCCAATTATTAGATAAAAACGCGGCGCGTTCATAGCCGATTCATTTTTTTAACAAATTTAAAATTGAAGACTTAATTTTTTTTAAACTTTCAGAGTGTGCTAAGAATTGGTAAATGACATAAAAAAAAATTTAGAGCGCCTATTTGTCTTTTCTAATGACAGCACCTTGTGTATACTCTAAAGAACAAATATCTAAAAATAAAAAATTAATTTTTAATTGTAAGCAATCTCATATGGTGTGTGCGCTTTTTGCAAATAACTAAATAATTTACCATAATTAAAATTTATTTTTTTTACCCGTAGAAGTGTTTCTATTCCTGAATCTACTAAACTAGCTTTACGGCACAATTTCGTTTTACAAGATGGATTTGTTTAAAAGAAGTCTAAAGAATAACAATAAACTCTTATAACATTTTATATTGTTAATACAATTACAAAATCGAATATTAAAATAACAATGAATCGTCTAGGCTTCATCGTTGATAAATGTATTGTGGGGACGGACAGGTGGGAACTTCTAACGAGAGGTTGCTACGGGCTGAGCTACACTGCGCAAGATTTAGAACCCGGGAAGCGTTACATCTTCCGCGTTCGTGCCGAGAACATTCACGGGATCAGCGAACCTCTCATCAGCGCACCTATTGAAATTTCCGGAGGTTTTGGATTTTTAGACTAATTTCAGTGATTGATACTTAGTTTGGTCTCTGTAAACGATATTAAAACATTACGACATTAATAAACTAGTACGTTCTAGTTACACATATACTATCAAACAGAAATGGATAAGTTAACCAATAGGATAATCAATAATTTTTTAAGCGTATAAGTTAAAAACTTAAAGAGTTTATTTTGATTTGTTAACTAAGTATGAATATCATAGTTAATTCAAAAAAAATTATTATTAATTTACTTATGCATTAATTGCATTAAATTTAATTTAGCTATTTAACTTGCATACACGATTCCTATTTGTTTAAAGGATTTACTAATAACCCATTGCTTATAAGTTTTTTTTAGCGGACACATAAAATCTATTGACAATAGCTGATTACCGCTAAAAAATTTACTTTGATTACACAGGTCAACAAATATCCATGTAAGAAACGTGAATTTTATGAAAACATAAAAGAATGCATCCCCATGATGGCCTAATCTCACACATATTTTTCGTTTTTCTTAGTTTCTTCCGTCTTTGGCTCCTTAGATCTGTCTATAAAGAAAAATGGCCTTTTTGACCAAATTGACAGATCTAAATATATCCTAAAATGAAAAAATTTAAAAATCTTTTTTTGCCTATAAAAATCCCTTGTAACTTATATTTTTAATCACAAATAATGAAAAATTATTTTTTTTTATATATCAAGCTCTTACATCGGCATTTAAATAATACAAAATACTTCGCGTCCAAACTTAAATACGACACGATATATTATCGGTTTTAAATAAAAATATTTAAATTTAGTTTAACTATTGTGAATATGCAAAAATAAAATTTTAATTTATTTTTGTTTTTGAGTCTTTTTTGGTTTTTTGACTTTTTTTCTAAAATTTTCAATGTTTATAACTGACTTATTAAGTTTGATTAGGAAAAACGGATTTGATATTCCAAAGATGACAGGTTTAATCTCTTTAGTTAACTCATAACTCTCAAAAAATTGTTGACCTATGTTATTAAAATATTAACAAAGTTAATTCATAGTTAAATGATTTGTATACATCGATCACGTATTAATCAACACTTACAATAATTAACCAAGTTTTGATAGTTAAAAAAATTTAACTGTAAGTTAGTTTAGTTATAGATATTTTTTGCCCTATCAAAAACTATTTTGGCGTAAACCACAATAATTTAGGAATTAATTGTCATTTTGAAAACTAAATTAATTGAGGCTGATATGAGCTTATTATTTTTATTGTTAGACCTTATTAGGCCTGTGCCTTTGCTTAGAACGTCGCCTGTCGATTGGCGAGTACCTCCGCCGCTTTATCAAGGTATGATTGCTTGCTTGCTTTTGCATGTTTTGTTTGTGCTCTGTATGCTTTGCGCGCTTTACATATGCCGTGATTTCAGCTCAAATGAATCTCAATCATACGGCTTAAGATTAATTTTGTGGAGTTCTATGTAACGTCCACACGCTAAATTCAGCTTTTATCTCGAATGGGTAATATCCCTTGCCCCGTTATCTTTGATAAAAGTGCCAAACCCCTCACGGGTATAGCGGAAATATGTATAGGCCGTGAGTGGTTTTTTAGCAGGTCCTCCTAACCTTGCATGCACCGGTTAATTTTTAAAGAAATACAGACATCAGTGCGGACAACTTACTTTCTCATTATACTTTCTTCTAAACTAGGCACTGACCCATCTGTTTTTCTTAGAAATTACTGGTGTATTTGTTGATCTCAATCCCGGTCTATTTATAGACTAGCTCTGGTATCAAACGAGCAAATTATTCCGCTCCCTCACCAAAAAAATATATAAATTCAGCTACACTTAAGTTTAGATCAAACCATATGTGTCCAGATTCAGAATTTGTGTGAAGACGTAGTTAGGTGCTACAAAAGGGACGAAAGTTTTTAGGCTTACAATATAAGTATATATAAAAAATATTCCCACCTAAAGACTGACAACCAAAAACATTTAAACCCAAAATTATAACATGGGCTATTAAATAGGTTGTTTCTAAGCTGGTGTATACGCATTTATTGATATGTATACCTTTCATGCTATGTTCATTTTAGTTTTATTTCAATATTTCTCACCTTGCAAAAAATTTGCTCCTTACAGGAAGTTACCACACTCCAGCACCTTTGCCGGAAGATTATCTCACGGATAAATACTCAACTTGGCATCGTCCGCCACCCCCATCTCCTAGCCCGCTTTTCATTGAACGTCGGGATTACCAGGTCACTAAAAAAGAACATATTTTAAACATTAATTCCACAATTTTAATAAGTCCTTAATTTGGTACATTAGTATTATCGATTTTTTTTATATAAATTGTGTATCTAGCAGCACAATTAATTAACTAACTATCGCTAGTTGTAAGAAACAAACAAAACTTTTCATTTGCAAACAGTGTATCTCGAAACTTAGCATATAAAAAAAGAATATATATGCATTAATTTATCGGTCTTTCCTACACCAAAACTGGTTCAACTTTTATATATTTTTCGTCTTTCCATCAATCATAGGCATTTTTCTACTTATTTTTCAGTGTGAATAGTAAATTTTAAATACATTTTCAAAATTTCTAATAGTTTAAAATGATTTTTTCTACAAAAAATGAAGCTACCGCCTTTGGAGACTCGTGTTCGGGTTGAAGAAGAATACAGGCGTAGGCCGGGCCGGCTTCTCGAAGAAACAATAACTACCACGACAACGACAAAGCCATGCATTCTTATCGATCAATCGCCCCTCCGTGCCTCACGCAGGATTAAAATCGAACTTGGGCGGCCCATTGAATGGCTCATTCCAATTATCGGGAGTCCGAGACCTACGGTAAATACCAATATAAATTAGCGATATTCAGCGGGACTGTGAAATTATTATTTTTTTGGATCGGACCTTATTTCCGAAATTTGAACTGGCCCGGATCTTCACGACCCTACAGGCTACAAATATTATTGTGTTTCACATAGGAAAAAAACTGGTCAACAACTTTCATCCATTATTTATTATTAAAAAATACATTTTGCAAACTTAGATCGAGTTTTATCGAAATGGACGACCCTTGCTAAAGTCGCCTTCGTATGAATGGATAACGCGGTCATCCACTGAGCATCCTTGCATTCGGGTCAGGATTCCCAGAATTGATCTAGAGCATGAAGGAAGGTTGGATATTTATATTTCCGGAAAAAATTTGGGGGTTTAATATACATATAGCACATATCACAATTTATATGCCCCTGTAA
>CM060243.1:15250476-15280438 GCA_030555515.1 Acutogordius australiensis
CATTTTTTTACAATTTTTAAAAAGAAAAGTATTTAGCCACAGCCTTAGAAAGTAGTTGTACGGTTTGATAACGAATGTAATACTATTATTATAGTTGATAAATAATTATTTTTCATAGTAATTAAGTAATTTTATTACATTTTTGTCAAATTTGACAATTCCCTAAAAAAATAAATGAATGTATACTCGGCATATCCCTCATAAAGTCAGGTTTTAGCCTTTCCAATTTCGCTGATGTCGTTAGATAAGATTGTGCGAATGGCAAGTATTCCATATCTTTGGCCAAGTGTCGCTGGTCAAGACTAGAAGAATGAACGTATGTTAAATAATGCATTCGTGTAAGTGAGATTAAATTATGGAGTCAATGGCCCTATCTTATTAAAATTTCGGTTTCGACAAATTTAAAATATATGAATTTTAGATTTTAGTGCCTGAATTTTGATAACCGTAAATGACTTAAAAAATCCTAACTGATATTTTCTAATAAATGATAAGATAGACCCATGAATAATATTGAAAAAATATATTGTAATAGTTAGGGAAGAAATATATTTTGATTAATAATTTTTTACCAATAAAAACCGAAAAAATCATAAATAACAAAACAAGCCATCATGCGCTAAAACGTTAAATCTAAAGCCATTAATATTAACTTTTGAATCATGTGCTGTGGACATCTTAAAATATTTAAAAAAGCTTTTCCGCTATGAGCTGTTAACAAATTTTTTTACTGGAGTTTGTTATGAACCAATCTAGGAGTGGTTCGTCCACATCATCACTGTCGGACAGGTGGTTTTCAAATGCCGTAGGATCAAGTGCGATAACTTCATCAAACGGTATATCTTCAAAGTATGGATTAAATTGAGCCGTCCCCTTGATAGGCGGGATTATAAGTTTGGAGTACAAAGGAGGACTTAGTCCGACATCGTTAAGGGCATTCACTTTGACCTGGTATATATGAACGATAAAATCTTAAAAAATCTCATCTTAGGTCTAATTTAAGAGTTGCCTCAACTTTTATAAATTCCCAAATTTCAAATGGAGAAAAACACCATAGAAATTTTTTAGATAGCTCCATGAAGAGCTATTCACACCCTGTGTGGTAAAAAGAGTTTCTCGAGACTTCCTTATTAAAAAACGGCACAGCCGTTAGGACTTAGCCTCTTTTAACTCTACAACAGGTCCCACAGAGTTAAATGAGATTTAACACGCTGGTGACCTATTTAGGCCAAGGCTTTAGAAAAATATAAGGCTTTGAGATTCTTACTAAATAGGTTCAAAGCTGGTTAATTGAATGTATAACACAATCAAGTTTACATGCGCTCAAAGTCGTCCGACCTTTTTTTCCACACCCAGAAACTTAATTTATTTTAAAAGTTAAATACTATATAGCTTGATCCGTGAATGAAATTCTTGAGGGTGTAATCTGGTGTCGGAAGGATGGACGGTAATTTTATTCTAGAATCATCTGTCATGTTTCGAATTTCGAGGGAATAACCTGAACGTAAAATACACATTGGTCAATAATAATTTTTTTAAAAGTTTGATAAACCAGTAGTTCAGGATTATCGGGGTTAATATATTTATTATTTAGAATCTGCCACATTTCAACTAAATTTGGTTATACAATAACGCATTCTTTAATCTTTTTGATTCACCGTCAAAACACCCACACGTGATTTTAATTTTTTCCAAAATATCAGTTTATTCAGTGTCTTGAATTTGTAAAATACATTTGTACAAATAATTAAACTTTATTTTTATCTTTAATTGACTTGAAATTAAAAAAATATTTATTTTCTGGTAGAAAAAATGCTGATAAATTTATCTAATGCATCTAGAATTGTTAATATTGAAAATGTTTAATATTCGCCGGGTAAGTTTTAAGATTTTTATAATTCTTTTCTTTTTCTATATAGTTTTGTGACTATATCCCTGTTTTGATCTTAAATATCTTAATAGTAAATTGATAATAATTTTAAGTGGTTTTATATTAGGCAAGATTTTTTAAAAGAAATCTAAATATGCCAATAGATTTTTTGGAAACCTAATAGTTTCTATCTTATGGATTATTTTCTAAACTTTAAAAATATAAAAATACAAGAGGCAATGAAAGAAAAAAATAAACGCGGGAATGTAGTTGCAATATTTTTTACAAGACCTGTAAAAATCGTTGACGTCCACTGTTATTATTTAAATGACTATACATTATTAATTAAAAACAATAAGTCCAAAAAAATCAGTTTGGTCATTCCTAAATAGTTATTACCCGTAAATTTATGACTCCCAATGTATTCGGGTGCCCTCCAAGTCATATGTACTGCAGACTCATTCGGTTCCGTTATGACGATCGGTCCGACGGGTGAAGACGGCTTATCTACGATCATGAGTTGGAAGTAGGCCGAGACGGCGCCGTACTTGTTGGCGAACACACACTCGTAGTTGCCTTCGTCGTGAAGTCGACACGAGAAAATCCGGAAGATGGCGCTATCACGCTGCTCTTCGATGCAGGTGCCAAGTAATCTGGCAAAAGGTTGGGAAAAAAGATAAATCTTTAGTCAAAAAAGCACATATATGATTATTTTGATGTGCTATTATTTATATTTAAACTCTTATTAGAAAATGCCAATAAATTTTGTAGGTTTATATCTGGCCAATAGGTTTGGAAGGTATTAGTAAAATTTAATTGGATTTCAAATCGAAACATACACTTAACCCTGCAAATGAATTTTGTTTTATGTTTAAACTTAATGTATTGGACCGATATGCTAAACGAAATATTTTTTGTTTAATTATCACCTAACGGGTCGATTATCCTTGAGCCAGGTGATAATGACGGGCCTGTCTTCTGATTGGAAATCAATTTTGAGAGAAAACGGATCCTTGACTTTTAAGATGAAAAGTTTAGGTGTGAGTGAAAGGCTAAATTCGTTTAGGAGTATAGGTTTCTTGCCGAGATAACTGGTCATAAACTCCGATGGCGGGCTCATGGGTCCCATGCCAATGACATTTATGGCAGCTACGCGGTAACAAAAACCGGCCGAGGCACAGTCCTCGCATTCTTCCTCCAAGAATTCCTCTTCAATGGGCGGCGGTCTCGGGCTGATGGGTGAGCTTCGGTACCGAAGAGTTATATTACGGGGACCTCTACGGCGAGTTCGTAGCGTCTTGAAAAGCTTTTCGTCCAGGTAGGAATTGTTGGCGTGACATTCTTCCAGCAGGACCCATAAATCGTCATTCTCAAATCGTCGTTCAATGCGGAAACCTTAAGTACATGACAAAATAAAATTTAAATTATTAGTTTTCTGTCCAAACAGAGTCTTTTTAATGTCAAACATGGACCTAGAGGTTTGCAAATTTCTCAGCAAAAACTAATAAATCTACCAATGATTGGTAATCCACCAGAGTTGAACGGAGGTTTCCAGGCAACTTTAATATAGTGCGTACCTTGTCCGATGCAAACGGGAGTGGAAGGAGCATCTGGAATAGCTAAAAGAATTAAAATTAAAAAATTTTGGTTTCAAAAAAAAACATGTATACCAAAAAACTGAAAATTAACTTTAGAACGTTTTAACACTGTAGTATTTATCATTTTTTCAGTATTTCTTTTAGCCTAAAAGACATAAAGAGATAAATAACGGGTCCATATTTTGATGGAAGTTATTTAATTTTTATAAGCACATTGAGTATAGAAAAAAAAAGTTTAGGTGATAAAGAGAAGCTTTAATAGAATCATTATACAAAAAATGAAAGAAAAGTTTTCAAATGTATTTAATATTCTCTTAAAGATCGTCCTCACCTAATGTTTTTTTAAAGGATGCAATTATATCTAGTGTTTATTCTTATTGTCATTTATGCTAAAATACATGTTGAAAAGATTTAGGAAATAGTTTATCAGCCTATAAACAATATTTACTTCTAGTTAATAAATAATTTCCATTTTAATGTAGTATACTTGTTCCAGGTAGGGTTCTAATAAACCCAGTTTCAACCGGTGGCGACAGGCCGTAGATATTTTCGGCGAAAATCCTAAATTGATATTCGGTGTCGGGTTTGAGGTCGAGCACAATGTAATGGGGTTTCGTGCTGTATCGCATAACAGAGAGCCAAGTGAGTGTCCCACGTTCGCGTATCTCAATCACAAAGTTGCTAAAATATGTATTAAAAAAATGCAACTTAAGATAATCAAAAATTTCTCCTAAAGTCACAAGAATTCACTTTTATAGATGGCCATAGCTGTATAAAAAATACGCAAATATTTAAAAAAAAGATGTATGTGCTTAGAAGGATGAAAATTTGTTAGAGTAGAATTTATTAAATTCTAATATATCAATCGTCAAATAAATTCACATTCTTTAAATATTTGTTTACAAACAAAAACCAAAAATATTCCAAACTATATTTAATTTTTACGTAATGTCAGAGCCTCCATTGGAATCAGGGAATTGCCAAGAGACTTTGCAACTTTCAGGTGTGATGTCGTCTATAATGATTGGTTCACGAACGATGCTAGGTGGCCCTATAACCCCGAATATAAAAAAATATGAAAAATTTTAAAATATTATTCTGAACGTGTGCCTTAAGTAAAAAATTCTATATGTACTTGGAATGATACGTATATAAATTTAAAGCATTCTATATTTAGAAGGGCGCGTTGAAACTCATTTCCTTGAAATTTTTTTAAAACCTTTTCTTTCAGAAAAACTATTCAAATGCTAATAATAAAAATTGGCAACTTTTTGTTAAAATGCGTTCAAAGAGTAAAAATTTAAAAAAAAATTAAATGAGTCTAAACGCGCCAACAAAATTATAAATAAAAATTTTTTTATTTGAAACTTTTTATCTCGACATAATTGAGAAGAATATACGTACCAAATACTTTGACGTGAAATTCGAGGTGTTCAACTCCACACTCCGTCCATATGGTAATACAATGGTGTCCGCCGTATTCGAGCGTGACAGGTTGCACGTAAAATATGATTTGGTGTGATTGACAGACCCACCAATTTGTCGGGGATGGCAATAACACACGTCCATCAAGCGTCCTGTCAATAAAGTACAAAATAATGTACAATTTTTAAAATTTATTTTAAATAAACAACAAAAAATATCTCCTAAACATTTATCTTCAATAATTAAAATAATTAAATTTTTAATTTTGTTGTTTTAATAATACTAAAATATCAAATTTATTAATTAAACAATAATTTCCAAATTTTTTAATTTTTCACATTTGGGCTCTAAAAAATGTTTGAGCTTTTATCAAAATAGAATATAATTTTTTTTGTTATTAAAAACAGAAAATTTAGCCATTTGTACATGTTTTGAAAGCCGATATACGCACTTTATTCATTTATTTTTTTATGTATTATCTGTATTTTACAAATCTTTAATATTTTATATATCTTTTGAATTTAAAATTATAAAGAATAATAAATATTTGATAAAAAGTTAATTGAATTAAAAAATTTGAAATATCAGAATTTTTTTTGTCTTTTTACATTAACTTAGCATAATAAGACGTCTTCAGAATATAGTTGCAATTGAGTTTAATTAAAAAAAAATTTAAATAAAAAAAAACAAAAAAATTTAATTCTTTTTTTATATCAGGAAAAATAAGTTTGACAAGTATCTCTATTTTTTTTATAGAATAATTTTTGTATATCCTTGATTTATTTCGTATTTTTGATAAACATTATAATAGGTTAAATAAATCTACAATTTATCTTGTCTTGAAAGATTAGACTAAAAACCATTAACAATACTCACGAAAAATGCGAAAAACTTCAAGGGAGCCAGAACTAAACGCTGTAATTTTTATAAAAGATTTTTAAATTAAAATATATTGTAAATGCACCATTCAATCTCTTTGACAATAAATCCGGAATGTGGGAAAACGGCTTCGAGAGTTTCACCCTCCCTAACCTTGTAATTGGCGGGAATCCTTTCTTCAATGACATCTAAGGGTATTTAAAAAAAATTAGGATAAAATTAAAATTATGCTCGCTAAAATGTTCTAAAAGTTAAAATATTTATGTCCCTCTAAAGGTCTTAATTTTTTTTAATCACTTCAATGATTACATCTCCATTAAGGTTATGACAATCTCAATAAAGCATGACTAAGTATTTATTCCTTAATCTAAATGCGTTTCAAAATTTTTAAGAAATCCACACATTGATGACACTAACATATACTTTTAATTTGTTTTATATTATACATATTATCTAATGGTTAATCTGCATTTCTTACAAATTTTGTCTCTGATGCCCTCAATTCAGTATATATTGGACCTACTTATAAAATCAAACGAGCATTTTTGTGCTTACTCATAAGGCCGAGCAAACTGGTTTTGTTAAGACAATTAAGTCTTTTAGACATGCGCTTCTCAATTTGCAACTTTGACTTTAAAAAAATATCTCATAATAAACATGTTTTTTTATATTTTGATTTTTTTAACGAAAAATTAAAAAAAAAACGTAAACTTTTAAAAATCGATTAACAATAGTTTTCCGTAAATGGCGTTGAAGCAGTAAATGCATTCGAACAAAACTATAAAACATGTACGTTTAAACTCGTTTTTCGGCAAAAGATATGAAATAAGCCACGGCGTAACATAAAGTTAAATGAAGCTTTTTAAACTATGGTGCAGAGGATAATTGCTATAGTTGGTTAAAAGTCGTAAAAGCCCCAAAATTAAGCTAATTAAACCTGTTTGTTGGATCATCAAGCAATTGGTTGGCACGGTAGGTAAGGAAGAGCCGTGGTACGTTATAGTCCGAACTCGGAAGCAATAATCCACGCCATTAAGGACGTCCGTTATGAAATAAGATCTTTCTAGGACTAGTATAAGTAATTTTTGATTATTATAATACTTTGTAAATAAAAATGTAAATCATATATATATATATATATATATTAAAAATTCACCTTTGTTGTAATAAATTCTAGCCTCTCAGGTAAGAATAAAAAAATGGAGAGGAAAAGGGGGCATTCATTACATAAGTTAAGATCTTATGCCAAAAACGATAAGTAAGAAAGGATTGATGTAAAAAAATTATAGAATCAAAGTAAAATGTATTATTTTCCATTTAAGATATTTGGTCAATTCCACTGAAAGTACAATTTTCAAATTAAATTTTATGCATATACTGTATTGTTTTAAATGGCGCCGACCATACCCCTTTACTAAATAGGGCTTTTCACTAAAACGAAATCCTTACTTGGAACATTATTCAATGGCAACCATTGTCCATCTCGACAGATTTCAACCAAGTAGCCTATAAACCGGTCTGTAAACTCGTCAGGCGAGGAGTCCCAGATAAGTTGCAAATCGTTACCCATAATGCGTTCAATCCGAAGATTCATGGGCGGGTGAGGTGCTAAATCATAAAAAGGTATCCTAGTAGAAAAGACAGGTGAAACTTGAATGATTTGCTTAGTTTTCTAGTAGATAAAATACTATTTTGGAAGACTCCATTAAACAAGTTCCTATAATTTAATTGGGAAAGGGAAAGAAGACATATTAAAAGGTCCTATAATGTTATTTCCAATGGTTAGCCTGTATACATTAAATATTCATATGATGAAAAATAAGTTTTGACTTTAATTAAAATATAATTTTTATAATCCACTAGGCCAAATTTTTTTTCCCTACTTGGGTTAATCGTCATTACGCTCAATCCTTAAAATCAATCTAATAAGGATTGGCTGTATTAAGGAATTTTCAACTTATAAAATAAAATATAGTTATTATTATTTAGTCTTGACGTCGCATACGAATATCTACTGATAGAAAGAAAAAGCAATAAAAATGAGGGCAGGTAGAAGACATAATCGATAATTTTTTCCCTTTATTACTTGCAAAATCTTCATGTTAAAGTTCGGAGGCTTAAATTGATCAAAGTAATTTTAAGAAATGGTTAACAGATCTTCAAAACATTTTTCATGTCCAAATAATATATTTATTAGATTCTACTTTGAAAATAAGTTTGAAAACAAATATTTTTATTCGCACCTACGATACGCCGCCTTACAACATCGACATCAGTGGTCGTGGTTTCAAGAAGTCCAACCTCCCTTTTCCTGTACGGTACAAGACTGGTACTTTCATCGTGTGTCTTCCTCCGAATCAAGGTATCGCTCAATACATCCTAAAAAACTTGATTTAAAATCAAATGCCTACACAGGTCAACAAAATTTTGAGAGTCATTAGCTAGGTACAGAAATAAAACCTGCCATGTTAGGGATTTTCAAATCCGTTTACCGTTTTTTCCAATAAGACTTAGTTAGTCAGCTAAAAACATGAAAATTTTGAAAAAATTTCAAAAAAACATAAAAGATTTACATTGAAGATTTCTTTTTGTATATTCACCACAGCTAAACAAACTGTTGAATTCAAACTTCAAATAATATTTCATTAGAAACCCAATAATATATCGTGCCATATTTAGGTTAAAATGCCAAATATTCTTTATTATCGAAATGTTGATTTCTTGATATACTCATTAATTTAGATAAAAAAAATATGTTACTAGTGATTTATTATACAAAAAAAATTCCAGTATTTTTTCTTTTTACGGTATTCTAGAGGTCGCAAAATCTGTCAATTCGGTCCAAAATAGGTCATTTTTTCGAAGAACGGATCAAATTCGCCAAGAAACAAACTATAAGGAAAAATATATGTGAGATTAAGGCTCCATCACGGAGATCCAATCATTTCAGTGTCAAAAACTCCTTTTTCTTGGCACTGATATTTGTCGACCTGTGTTATCTAGTATCTAAATTTAGAAGGTGTCTAAGATATTAATTATTTATAATAATAATAAACAAAAACTAACTCGCCTGTTATTATTAATGTAATTTTCGGTAGCAATTAAAATATATGAAAAATTTAAAACCTTTGGAAAGTCGTCCCACGTCATGGATATTTTACTGGGAGTTATATGATCAAATAAAACCCCAGGTTTTCGCACAATTCCTTAAATTACATATGACACAAAAAATGTTATTAAAGACAAAATCGCAAATAATTTAAAAAAAAAAGAGGGATAGGGACAAATTAAAAAACATTTTGTCAGGCATAATTGTTAGGTACGAAAGGGTGGCCATATTTTTAATAAAAAACTCTCGACTACCTCACCCCCTTCCCTGATGGGAGCCCTGGAATAAAAACTTACTAATTGGCACAAATACATTTATATGTAAAGGGGGCATATTTTTATATTTTTAGGGAAAAAAATTACCACAAACTCAAATTATTTATACGAAATTAAAATATTTTTTTTACTTGTATAAATTATTATATATAAAAATTGTTCAAAAAACTTATTTTTTCCATAAAGAAATTTGTAAAATGAGGTTTTACTTAATTTTAATTTTTTGATATCAGCGGATATAACAATTTTTAATTTATCATTTTAAAATTTAGGATTCCCAGAATCCACAAATTACAAAAGTTTACTATCTTCCTCGACGATTGTCTTTTTGAGGCCGGGAATCGTTGTGGTTACGTCTTCCCTAACTCGTATAACACCTGGTCGAAGTCCAGTCACATTGATGTCAAATTCAAATTGATCCGTGCCATACAAGTTTTTGGCATACATGATGTACCTAGGTGTGAGAAAAAAAAGCAGTTTTTAGAAAACTTAATCATTCGGCATGAGAAATGTATTGCAAGAGCAAGATTGCTCAATCGAAGCTTAGAATTTAAGATATTTATTGTATTTGAGAAACAAAACTTTTGTAAATTTTTAACGAAACATTAAAATTCAATAGGGATGTTTGTGATCTTTCAATTCGTAAATAACCAAACACATCGTATAAAAATGGCATTATAATTGGAGACATTCGTGATTAAATTACCCCTAAATATGCCCTAAATTTATTATTTCCATTTTGTACTGAGGATTATTGTAAGATTTATTTTGCAAGGGTTACTGTTTTTGAGCTTTAGGTAAACCTTATCAATTTTTTACTAGATAAACTAATGCCTGAAAAAGTTACGAAAGCTTGTTACATACTTAGTCGTTTAACACTAAACCAGCCCATGATTTTTATTGTAGGCCGCCCCGCTTACAACTGATCGAAAAATTTTGAATTATAATACTTTTTTTTAATTATTAATACAGTACAGATAGAAGTAACCTTTATCGAATAATATCAATTTAAAATGTTTAAAATATTTAAAATATAAAGCAAAAGGAGATACATATAATCTACCCGGCCCATAATTTTTATTACTTGAGCCCGGC
Source organism: Acutogordius australiensis (assembly GCA_030555515.1). Lineage (NCBI taxonomy): Eukaryota > Metazoa > Nematomorpha > Gordioida > Gordea > Gordiidae > Acutogordius > Acutogordius australiensis. Next base: position 15,260,728 of record CM060243.1, read on the forward strand.
ACACACCGGTCTATTTTAAATTTTGGCTCAACTGGACCGGCTTTGGGCCGGGCAGGCCTTGGGTCCCGGATCTGCATACAGGATTTGGAGCGTTCGTATTGCATTTTTCCAAATCGGAAAAATCTAAATCATTTAATTTAGTTTTTACGTCGAAAATTATTTACACTGTGTTTTATGATAATTTTTTATATATGAGCAATTGCTTCTTTATATTGATTTTTGTTGAATTGTAACTTAATTGCGAAAAACTTGGCTAAAATTTATTCTAATATTACTCTATTATAAATCTAACAATTTATAAAAAATTTTAAACATTGAACCAATATTTTCTTGCGTGAACGATTAAAAATTGATCCTAAAAAAAAATAAACTCTAAATTATAGATCAAAGTCGGATGAAAGCCCGATCGGCCCAATTAAACAATATTGAGCTTGTAATAAAAATTCGAACCGTTTAACGGGCGGGGCGTGGTCTAATTGAAAAACCAAATTACGAGCGGAGGGCGCCTAAATTAAAAAATATGTCGAGCGGGCTGGGCCGGAATATCACGGCCCGGTTTAAACTATACTCTAAATGAGCCCTGTGGGTAGGGCAAACCTGGTTAGCTCCTTTCATTTTTATTATATATATAATTTTGTTTTGAAATTCCTTTCCCGCCTAGTGCAACATTTTATAATTAATCGCTGTCATAACAAAACGTCTAAAATTTTTAATATAAAAAAATTGAGTCTATCAAGTGCTTTTGTTAGCTCAATGATTTTCGTTTTAAAAGAAAAATTGATGATTCCGAAATATTGAATGACACAATAATAAAATAGTTTTTGAGCTCAGGGTGTAGGTGTTCCACTAAATGGCAATATTTGGCAGATCACTTTAAAGAATTTACAGGGGCATATAAATTGTGATATGTGCTATATGTATATTAAACCCCCAAATTTTTTCCGGAAATATAAATATCCAACCTTCCTTCATGCTCTAGATCAATTCTGGGAATCCTGACCCGAATGCAAGGATGCTCAGTGGATGACCGCGTTATCCATTCATACGAAGGCGACTTTAGCAAGGGTCGTCCATTTCGATAAAACTCGATCTAAGTTTGCAAAATGTATTTTTTAATAATAAATAATGAATGAGAGTTGTTGACCAGTTTTTTTCCTATGTGAAACACAATAATATTTGTAGCCTGTAGGGTCGTGAAGATCCGGGCCTGTTCAAATTTCAGAAATAAGGTCCGATTCATAAAAATAATAATTTTACAGTCCCGCTGAAGATCGTTAATTTATATTGGTATATACCGTAGGTCTCGGGCTCCCGATAATTGGAATGAGCCATTCAATGGGCCGCCCAAGTTCTATTTTAATCCTGCGTGAGGCACGGAGGGGCGATTGATCGATAAGAATGCATGGCTTTGTCGTTGTCGTGGTAGTTACTGTTTCTTCGAGAAGCCGGCCCGGCCTACGCCTGTATTCTTCCTCAACCCGAACACGAGTCTCCAAAGGCGGTAGCTTCATTTTTTTGTAGAAATAATCATTTTAAACTATTAGAAATTTAATGTATTTAAAATTGACTATTCACACTGAAAAATAAGTAGAAAAAAGCCTATGATTGATGGAAAGACGAAAAATATATTAAAGTTGAACCAGTTTTGGTGTAGGAAAGACCGATAAACGCATACATTTCCTTATTTTATATACCAAGTTTCGAGATACATTGTATACATGAAAAAAGTTTTGTTTGTTTTTTAAAACTAGCGGTAGTTAGTTAATTAATTGTGCTGCTAGATACACAATTTATATAAAAAAAATCGATAATAATAATGTACCAAATTAAGGACTTATAAAAATTGTGGAATTAAAGTTTAAAATATATTCTTTTTAAGTAACCTGGTAATCCCGACGTTCAATGAAAAGCGGGCTAGGAGATGGGGGTGGCGGACGATGCCAAGTTGAGTATTTATCCGTAAGATAATCTTCCGGCAAAGGTGCTGGAGTGTGGTAACTTCCTGTAAGGAGCAAATTTTTTGCAAGGTAAGAAATATTGAAATAAAACTAAAATGAACATAGCATGAAAGGTATACATATCAATAAAATGCGTACACCAGATTAGGAACAACCCTATTTAATGGCCCATTGGGTTATAATTTTGGGTTTAAATGTTTTTGGTTGTCAGTTCTTTAAAAATTTGGGTGGGAATATTTTTTATATAGAATTATATTGTAAGTATAAAAATTTTTCCATTTTGTAGCACCTAACTACGTCTTCACACAAATTCTGATTCTGTAAACATATGGTTTGATGTAAACTGAATTTTAGCTGTATTTAAAAATTTTTTGGTGAGGGGGCGGAAAAATTTGCTCGTTTGATCCCAAAGTTAGTCTATAAATAGACTGGGATTAAGATCATCAATACACTATTATTTTCTAAGAAAAACAGATGGGTCAGTGCATAATTGAAAAAAAGGTATAATGAGAAAGTAAATTGTCCGCACTGATGTCCGTATTTATTTAAAAATTAACCGGTGCATGCAAGGTTAGGAGGACCTGCTAAAAAACCACTCACGGCCTATACATATTTCCGCTATACCCGTGAGGGGTTTGGCACTTTTATCAAAGATAACGGGGCAATGGATGTTACCCATTTGAGATAAAATCTGAATATAACGAGTGGACGTTTCATTCCACAAGATTAACCTTCAGCCATATGTTTGAGATTCTTTTGAGCTAAAATAATCACGGCATTTGTAAAGCGAGCGCGTAAAGCATACAGAGCACAAACAAAACATGCAAAAGCAAGCAAGCAATCATACCTTGATAAAGCGGCGGAGGTACTCGCCAATCGACAGGCGACGTTCTAAGCAAAGGCACAGGCCTAATAAGGTCTAACATAAAAATAATAAAATGATCATATCAACCTCAATAAAATTAGTTTTTAAAATGACGGACAATTTTAGAGCTCAAACAACTATTTCCTAAATTATTGTGGTTTTAGCCTAATTAGCTTCTGGTAGGGCAAAAAATATCTATAACTAAACTAAGTTACAGTTAAATTTTTTTAACTATCAAAACTTGGTTAATTTTTATAAGTATTAACTACTAAGTGCCCGATGTATTTATGTAACTATGTATTATTAACTTTGTAATATTTCAATAAAACTTTTTTAGCAGTAATCAGCTATTGTCAATAGTTATTATAGGTGTTTTCGTCTTTAGAACATTTAAGCATTGGGTTATTCCTAATCAAATCCTTTAAATAAGTAAGGTATAACGTGCAATTTCAGAAGCACAGTCAATTAAATTTAAGCATTTAAATTATAATTAAATTAATTAAATTTTTATTGAATTAGCTATAAAATTCATAGGTATAAGTTAAACTCAACTATTTAAGTGTTTTTATTTATACCCGTTGAAATCTTTTGGTTTAACTTTGGACGCTATTGGTTAACTTGTCCATTTTTGTTTGCCGATAGTAGGGAGACTTGAGTATATTAAAAAACATAATTTTCATTATTTGTGATTAAAAATATAAGTTACAAGGGATTTTTATAGGCAAAAAAAAGATTTTTAAATTTTTCGATTTTAGGATATATTTAGATCTGTCAATTTGGTCAAAAAGGTCATTTTTCTTTATGGACAGATCTAAGGAGCCAAAGACGGAATTATCTAAGAAAAACGATAAATATGTGTGAGATTAGGCCATCATGGGGATGAATTCTATTATGTTTTCGATAAAATTCAGTTTCTTACATGGATTTTGTTGACCTGTGTAATCAAATTACTTAATTTTTAGCGGTAATCAGCTATTGTCAATAGATTTTATGTGTCCGCTAAAAAAGATAATTTTTAAGCATTGGGTTATTAGTAAATCCTTTAAACAAATAGGAATCGTGTATGCAAGTTAAATAGCTGGAAATTAAATTTAATGCAATTAATGCATAAGTAAATTAATAATAATTTTTTTGAATTAACTATGATATTCATACTTAGTTAACAAATCAAAATAAACTCTTTAAGTTTTTAACTTATACTCTTAAAAAAATTCATTGGGATTAAATATCCTATTGGTTTAACTTGTCCATTTATGTTTAATAGTACATGTTGAATTAGAACTAACTAGTTTATAATTATACAAGTCGTAATAAAGTATTATCGTATACAGAGATACTAAGTATCAATCACTGAAATTAATTCTAAAAATCCAAAACCTCCAGAAATTTCAATGGGTGAGCTGATGAGAGGTTCGCTGATCCCGTGAATGTTCTCGGCACGAACGCGGAAGATGTAACGCTTCCCGGGCTCTAGATCTTGCGCAGTGTAGCTCAGTCCGTAGCAACCTCGCGTTAGAAGTTCCCACCTGTCCGTCCCCACGATACATTTATCAACGATGAAGCCTAAACGATTCATTGTTATTTTAATATTCGATTTTGTTATTGTATTAACAATATAAAATGTTAATAACGAAGATCGAAGAAACTGTTATACTTTAGACTTCTTTTGAACAAATCGCATCTTGTAAAACGAAATTGTCCCGTAAAAACGCTAGTTTAGTGGGTTCAGGAATAGAAACACTTCTTCAGGTAAAGAAAACAAATTTTAATTATGATATTTAGTGATTTGCAAAAAGCGCACACACCATATGAGATTGCTTACAATTAATAATTAATTTTTTATGGATATTTGTTCTTTAGAGTAAACACAAGGTGTTGTCATTCCAAGAGACAAATTGGCGGTCTAAAAAATTTTTTTACGTAATTTAAATCCAATTCTTAGCACACTCTAAAAGTTTAAAAAAAATTAAGTCTTCAATTTTAAATTTGTTAAAAAAATGAATTGACTATGAACGCGCCGCGCCATATTATCTAAAAAGTGGGCATACCATAAATGTCACTTCCGCCATCATCTTCGGGTATATACCAATTTAGGTGAGCTGTCCGGTCAGTAACATTTGATACGATAAGTGGCCCCATGGGTGGGCTTGGCCGATCTGTTATATAAAAAAATGTTTAAAGTCCTTTAAATTGGCCTCTCGGTTTAAACTCAAAACAATATTGTAAAAAGAAATTTTTTATTGTTTTGGGATACATTTGAAAATTTGCCCATCAGGGTGGTGAATGCCATATTAGTTGGAGTATTCTTTAAAAAGATTGATACGTCAAAAATTAATCTAAAATAAGTTTTCATATATTATTTTTTAATATATTTTAATTTTATTCACTTAATTTCATATTAGAAATAATTGTCACAAAACACGATCTTATGAAAGTTTTTAAATTGTTTCCAAAACATTAGTGAAAAATTGAGCGAAAAAAGTTCTTTAAAGGCTGCGGCTAACTTATTGTAAAAAAATATTTCTAAAATAAAAGAAATTTTAGCGGCTAATATTAAAAATGAGAACTTGGTCGTTTTAGGATATGCCTAACAAAAATTTTATTTTTTTTCCAAAAATTTTAAAAATTTTAATTTTTTACACTCCCCCAGCCGCCTCAATGTTATTCAAATGCGTGCAATTTTTTTCGTCAAAACTTTTTTTCCGTAGCCACAGCCTAGGTAGTAAAACTAAATTTAAAAAAAAATTAATTGAGATAGAATATCTAAATTCCATTCGGTTGACGTTAAGTCTTATGCCCTTCCCTAATTTTGTTTTGTTGAAAAAAAGGTTTTTTTCGAAAAGACACACAACGTACCGTAAACCAGTGCAGAGATATGGGCCGTGTTATATCCGAACTGATTGGCGAGATTGATGTCGTAAACGCCGCTATCGACTCGTCTCGTTGCCGGGATTCGCATTCGGGCATACCGGTCGGAGGTTTCGAGGATAGTTCGATCCGATGGTAGTATGGGTCTTCCTAAAAAAACAAGGAAAAAGATTAAAATCAGATTTATGTTCTACGTTTGAAGTAACAGCAAATAAAAATGTTTTTTCTGTCGATTTCGTTGAGTTTTGTTAAATTATGAAAAAAAAACTTTAATTTGGCAAAAAAAAACAAAATATTGAGTTGTCAGTGGCCAGGACCATATAATATTAGATATTTTTTGTAAAAAAAAATGTTTTACCGGCTAATATAGTAATATGTTCAAAATAGTTTATCAATTTATATGGAAAACCAAAAATTGTGGTTATATAATTCTCATTTACACGACTATATTTCGAATTTGGGGAATAAGGGCAACTTGAAATCAACAAATTTATTTTGCATTTAAATCTAATTTGTAAAATGCTATTGCCAGCCAGGGCGCATGCGACAGTCTTTAGTCATTTTTTGATTGAATTAGGATTTTGATACAAATTTAATAAAAATTTAAATTATATATAGAAACAATGTTACCGGTAGTAAGTAAATATTGTAAAAAATATGGTTAATAACCCAAATTTTAAAAATTCAGGATTTTCAGTATTTTATAAAATTTTTGAATATTGAACTTTGAACTAAAAAAATTATTTTCATTTATCTAATAATTTATTTTTTCCAGAACTTGCTTAATAGCAGCTATATGCAGTGCTAGGAAAAAATCCATTTTTGGGCCAAACTCATTTTTTTATTTTTGGAAATTAAGAAAAAATTAGCTTTAACCATGAAAATATTTATGAGATTTAAGATTTTCTGCTTATATTTTGTATTTATTTATAATAAATTTATTTTATCTGTCATATTTTTGAAAAATAAAAATTTGAATTAAGCCAAAAATGGGCTTTTTCCCAGCTCTGGCTATAAGTTCTCTCATATTCATTTATGCATATAAATTGAAATACATACCGGCTTTGTACCAGTCAATCGATGGCCTGGGTGATCCATAAATAGGCAGCCTAATGTCAATTGGTTCGCCGGCCCTAACGCGAACTTCCGTGAGTGGTTGAGTCGGTGAGCCGAGGTAAGGGGCACCTAAAAAATTAAGCATAGAATTTTAGTATTATAATATTTATTGGTCTTTTTCCAGGCTTTTATTTTGATAATTACTAGAGATTTTAATTTGTTTTACTTCTGTGTATAACATTTTTTATTCTACGATTTGTATTAGAACACGAAAGTGAGTTTTTTTTTAAAAATTTTATTTTGAGTATTTTCAAAAAATTCATTTAAAAAAAAATTTTTGTCTTCAGATAAAGTAGTTTCTGTGCTTATTAAATTTGGAAATTTTTTGATAAGATTTTAAAAATAAATTTTTTTGGCGGGCCTAACAAAATTTACTTGAATAAATTTTAAAAAAAAGAATTTAATCAAACTTTTTTATTCACTAAGCAAATTTTAAATAAACTTTTGATTTTTGCTAGAGTGATTTGGTTAACAATAATAATATTTAAGGTTAAAAAAAGCGGTCAAAGCCGTAAAAAAATAAAATAATAATTATTTATGTTTCTTTAAGTAGGGATATTTGATACACTCAGGCGATGATGAAAGGTCGGATATTTATTAATATCAAACACCTAAAAGAAATATAAAATAGCCTCCAAGCGGTTACGACAGCTATGGTATTTAGTAACTAGCCAGTGCTGGGAACTAACAATGAGTAATAAACTTTGGCTTTTTTTTCCAAAAAAAAATAAAAAAAGAAAGGGAGCTACAAGTAAAGGGCCAAAATAAGTATTCAAAAAAAATACTAAGAAAAGGAAACGCAAAAAAACCCCAAAAAAAAGGGTCTTTTGAAGTGCCCCACAAAACCCAAAATTTTTTGTTTTTTTATATATAAAAAAAATTGATTTTTTCCATATAATAATGATGGGTGGGTTGTTTTTTTAAAAACTCCAGAAACGAGTTTGTGGGCATTTGTGGAAAACTAAAAAAAAAAACCCATTTTCCCAGCCCTGGTAATAGCTAGTCCATCTTCGAACTAACAAAAAATTAATCAAAAAATAAAAAACAGAAAATAAAAAAACAGAAAATAGAAAAAAAAAACAATATAACAAATCCATTGCCGAGCAGTATAACAAATTCTATTTTGATATATGAGGATAAGTAAGGCATTAAATCAGACTTTTGTCGCATTTATTTGTGACTAATATTCATTTTTGATATTTCGTCAAACAAAAATGATTGGCGAACAAAGTATTAATTTGTAAAATTTAAATTTCTGATTAACCCGGCCCTAATACTAATGTATTGCCATAATACTGCAATGGGGTAATATTGACGGATGCAGGACCCCAAGGAGAAGGTCCGTGTGCATTGATGGCCCTCGCTCTGGTAGGAATAGTTCTTTTCCAGGGGTCACCTCAGTGTCTACATAACGGGGCAGCTATCAAATGTCGAGAATATACAGTATTAAAATCTATTTGTATCAAAAGTTTTGAAACAGATTCCATTATCGTGGTACTTTATTTTTTAAAAAAATTTTTATTAAAAAATATACACTTTAGTGATATTATATATAATATTATAAATTTATGATAAGTTGAAAGTAAATATAAAAAATAATTTGTTTTTTATGGAAGGTATAGACAATATATTATTGTATGAAAAACAATAAATATAAAATTGCAAAAAAAGGAGAAATAATTTTTGTTATCTCAAATGTTAGATCAAAGTGACATCTAATAGATATATATTTGCAAATTTTTTGTTTTTTTTATAACTTTGTCCTTAAGAGCATTTGAAAGAAAGCTTGGTGGAGCTGGGCAATTTTTAATAAGAGGGTATCAAAATTGGTTTAGGCAAGGTTTGCTTTGAGGGGCATATACTATCGGCCCTGTAGAAGAGAGTTTTTTGACTCGGTCAATAAAATAGAAAAATTACATCGTGCGTTGCTCGAGCGATATTGTCCCAACTGGGTGCCTCCAAGTCCCGCCTTTGTATTTCGTAACAAAGAACAGGGCTACGGCCTTCGTTCTGTGTCGGTTGCCAATCAAAAGCGATTCTGTGAGGTTCGACTATAGTGAAGATGGGCTCACCTGGTGGCAGTGGGATGCCTTAATAAATTAAAGACAGATAATTTCCCCAAAGCTAAAAATGCCCAATTTTAATAAAGACCATTGTAGATTGATGTCATAAAGGCTAGTAAAAATAAGATTTGATACAAATTTAAATGACCGTTACCGTTAATTGGAACGGAGAGTAATTGGGGGTAAAACATACTTTTAAATAAAAATGATCTTAAAAAACTTCATATGTATAAAGCTATGGCATTTATAAATTTTAATGTCGTTGACATTAAGTAAAAGGTTACATAATTATTCAATCATAAATAACATGGCTCTGATAGATTAGTGGCAAACAATCTTAAACGAGGGAGGTTTAGGTTCGAATCCGTGCATAGACGGCTTTTTCCGAAAATTCGTACACATCATGTACCCACTTAACAGCTGCTGAGTGGCCTGCCCAGCAGCAGCCCTAAACGATATGCCCAAAGTGAAAGCCTAGGCTAAAAACCAGGTCGCCGGTGTGCTAGCAAATATTAATATTTAACCCGTCGGCCATTTTAGCTGCTTTTCTCGGGTTATAGAATCCAGCCCTAAATGGGTATGGCGTTTCTAGTGTAGGAAAGGTGGGGGGGGGGAACCTCAAACCCATGTTTTTTATATAAATAACACATTTATATAAATATGCACCCTAAAGGTATAAATCATACATCGCCTAAAAACAAAGCTAAAAATTTAATTTAAAAGGATGCAAAGCAACTGACCCTTAACGACAAATGGAGGTGTATAGTATTTCGTAAGCGGCTCTGATACCCCAACTTCGTTACGGGCCCTAACCCTAAATTCCATTTCCTCGTAAGGCAATTCATCCGTGATGAAAAGCGTATCGGGGCAATTGTTAGTCAGTATTCGCCATGTTAAGGAGTCAGGTGGTCGGCATTCAACGATATAGCCCTATTCGTATAAGTTTAGAATTTATATTTAAGTATATTTGTGGGGGAAACTTGTGAAAAAATTTGTAAATTTAATTAATTTTGTTGAGGCCGTTCAGGATCTTAAATTTTTTTTGATTCATTTAAAATTAAAAAAAATATTGGACCATGTTGAAAATTGGTTCTTAGAGTTTTGTTGAATTGAAATAATTATCAGCTAGGTAAATACAGATTAATAAGATTGGAATTTATCAAGTTTCTAAAAGCATGTAGAGCAACTGCTCGAGTGTATGAAAATATTGTAAAACAATGATTAATAATTATAAATGTAAAAACACCATTACAAATTTTAACTTTTTAAGAATTTTTGATATTATGTAAAAACGAATAATGTCTGAACGCGACTATAATAAATCTAATGTTTTTCCATATAAATTAGCAAAATAAATTTATACGTGACTGGTCGGCCACCATCTTCAATCGGTGGGTGCCATTCCAATTGGTATCGATTGCCCTTTCGCTTTTCAATTAAAAAGGGCTCGCGTGGAGGACTCGGTACATCTATCAAACGTCAAATGGTAATAAAAAATTTTATATAAGGGCACCAGTGCCAAAGGTGAGTTTTATGTTCGTAAAATTTTCAAAATTTTGAAAATATTTTAAATTTTATGTATTAAAACACAAATTTTAAAAAAGTTGCTAAATTTAGTTTATATAAAAAGCAATTGGTTTGAGGTTTACGTCCTACCTTTCCCCCTATAGGGGCGCCATTTTCTGAAAATAAAAAAATTTTTTAAAAAAATTTGAAATAAAATATAATTTTTAAAATTTTCGAATTTTTAAAATTTTTACGAAATAAAAACACTTTTCACAAGCCCTTAAAGAGGATTATTTTCAAACCCTATAAGTTTTTCTAACAACATATGTCATTTTTTTTTATTTTTAAACCTAAAAATTCCATATATAAATTACGATCTTATATAAGTATACGTATATTAGTTTATTAAAAAACTAATTAAATAAATAATTTTTGATATCAAAATTGAATTCATAATGTACAATCAATTAAATAGGCCCAGTTTGACTAATTTTTAAAAATAAAAATTGAATAAATATCCAAAAATTTGAAAAGGTCAACAAAGTATATAAAAAATTTAGACTTCTCATACCTAGGACAGACACGTGAAAAGTGGCGTAATCCTGACCAAAATCATTGATAATTCGAACTGTGTAGTAGCCTGAGTCTTGCCGCACGGCCGAAGGTATATTTAAAGTAATCTGTTCGGGACCCGTAGTGAATACGTTATGCCGTGGAGAATATTTGAGCGGTTGATTGAGCCCGAAAGTCCAATCGACCTGCGGTGGCGGGAAGGCCCGGTAATGGACTATGGCGTTTAGAGGTGTACCGGCAAGTATAACGTAATCTTTAATCCTGAGCTTGTCGATGCGTGGTGGAACTAAAAAACAAATAAGTTTACATGATGGGTATGATTTTTGACAAAAAATTTCGAGCCTATGTGGGGGGGGGGGGGGAAGGGGGGGAGGGGGGGGGAGAGGAGGGGAGGGGGGGAGTTTAGATGGGTTATATAATATATCTCATGGGTCACTTTTGAATCTTTAATATCGTCGGGATATTGTTTAATAGATTTAAAAAATCAGAGTCTGAAACTTTTTTGCCTTTTGCTACCTTTAGCCGACCATTTTACAAAGTAGCTTTTTAGTATTATAAGAATTGAGAAAACTGCTTGGAGTTTTTTAAAAGGCATTTATGAATCCGGCAGATCCCAAAAACGTTAGATCCGTACATCTCTTCAATCTTTTTTTTGGCAAGAAAAAATACTAATACAAATGTGCGATGAATGTGCCAAAATTATACGCATAGTTCATTGTAATAAAATGTCCCATTTTTTTTTGGATTTTAACAAAAATTTAATTAGAAATTTATATCACCCAAATATTGGTTATTACTTGGTTCAGGACCGAGACAGACCGGCCCAACTACGTTACTAGGCCGACTAACTAAGCCATCGTCGTTAACGGCCAGCACCCGGAAGTGATAGTATTCGTCGGGCCGCAAATTTCGAATTCGGGCCGAGAGTTCGTACTCCGAGTGAGTCTCAGCCACCGGTGTCCAAAGTGGGCCCGTTAACATTTCAACTATGTAATGCTTGATGCCGACCGTGTTATAAGGCGATCGCCAAACCAAATCCACGTAATCTGGACCAACATCCTGGATCCTAAGATCGAGCGGTGGGTTTACCTCGGCTAAATAATGGGAAGTAGGAAATTTATTTTTTAACGTCCTAACTCGTGGAGTTAAAAAAAATCAAGCGTTAGCTTTTAACATTTATCGTTATTAGGTCGGGTTCCAACCAACTATATGAATGTGTTTTACGTGTTGTTATTTTTATTTTTTAAATTTTTTTAATTTTTTTACAAATTTAAAACGTTTTTAAAACAAAAGTTACCGATCTTAGTTTTTTTAAACACAAAATATACTTTTGCTACTTTAAAATATTTATTATAACATGAATTATATCGAATCAATAAAGACACATAAATTGTAATAAATTGAAAAGACATATGTTTCTGTTGTATCCTCATTCAAAATAAGTTAGGCAAAGAGCTTTAAAAATAAAAATTTGCAAGAATTAGCGTAATCCTTGTCAAGGCTAAACCGATTGTAATCCGGTTATTTATGGGCTAAAGAAAAATGAGCAAAAAAATTGTTAAAGTTTTTTTCTGGTGTTTATATAAAAATTTTTCATACTTAGCAGCATCGGTTTACTTAGCAATACCTCTATTTTATTTCGCGGGAGTTCTAAGTCAAAGCGTTGTTAAAGTAAAAAAATTATTTCATTTTTAAAAATTTTTTTGGGTAGATTTTATAAAAACAAAAAATATTACGTATGGGTGGGCTAGTGTCAACAAAATCTGTAGTCAAAGGCTCCGATTCGCCGACTTTGTTAACGGCTTTTACGCGGAACCGGTAGCGTCCTGGTAACCTAAAAAAGATTATTTAAATTATAAAAACTTATAATTTTATTTTATTCAAACAATACTATACAGCATGATAAGAACAAAAATGAATGTATTATTACTTTAAAAAACTTAGTAGTTAACCAAGGAATAGAAGTTAAAAACAGTATATTTTAACCTCTTCGGTCTTTTCTCAAGGGGAAAATATAAAATATGTAATACATTAAGTTTTTATATCAAAATAATAAAACTCTCATAGAGATCTTATAGCATTCCATTTTACTTTTAATTTCACTACTTATTAAGACAAATTTTTGCTATATCTGCTTAGATCTTGTGTGTATGGCTGCGGCTAATACTTCTTTCGAAATTGTTAAAAAAATATTTCTAAAATAAAAAAAAAATTTTAGCGGGTAATATAAAAAAACAAGAATTTAGGTTTTTTGGTTGTTTTGGGATATGCCTAACTAAATATTTTTAAAAAAATTTTTTTTTCAAAAAATTTAAAAAATTTTTAATTTTATAAATTTTTTTTTTCACACTAGTCGCCTCAATGTTATTCAAATGCGTGGAATTTTTTTTCGTCAAAACTTTTTTTTCCACTAGCCGCAGCCTATATTGAAATTTTCTTAAAATTTAACTCAAAAAAATTATTGTATTGTAAATAAATGAAATATGTTTTTGAAACCTAGGTGTGGTCAAATGTGTAGCCGTTGGGGACCCGATCTTTTTCCAAGTCCTGCCATCCAAGTCGTAGGCTTCCACAACGTAGTTAAGGATGGGTGAATTGCCATCATTCCTGGGCGGGCGCCAACTTAGCTTCATCTCCTTGTCCGATAGGAAATCAATGTTGAACGGTGGTTCCGGTGGTCCGGGAAGACCTATGGAGCAAATATATTTGCTTTAGTGAGCTGAAAAAAATCACTATACTCATTTTTAAAAATTAAGATTGGTAATTAAATTAAGCCCCTGTATTTCTAAAACAAAAGTTTTTAGAGAGTTTAATGGGAATGTCCTATGATATATAGTAGAATAAGAAAATAACTGAAAAAATTAATGAAACATTGAGCTCCTAAGCGTTCGATATCATTTTAAAAGATATCAAATTCTTCAAATATGATGAGTATGTAGGGCAACATTTTTTTCAAATATAAATTAGCTTATTCATTTTTCCCCCTAAAAAATGTCTCTAAATTAACAAGAGTACCAGTGATTAATTCTTAAAAGCAAACTCGTTATTAAGCACCGAATTCACCTTATTGTGTTGCAGACTAAAACAGACTAACTCTTAAACGTAAAAACAAACAATTGGTTTGAGGTTTCCCCCATACCTTTCCTCATTTAGGGGTGCCATACCCGTTAGGGCTTTGACTTTTTAACCCGAGCAAAGCAATGTAATATGCCGACGGGTCAAATAGTAGATTGCTCGCACGCCGGCGACCTAGGTTTTTAGCCTAGGCTCTTACTTTTAGACTATCGTTTAAGACCTACTGCCTAAGCAGGCCACTCAGAAGCTTTAAAAGTGGTTGCACATGTATGCTATTTTCACGAAGAAAAAAGCTACTGTGCACAGATTCAAATCTTAAACGTATGCCAACCTTATACGTGATCAGATAGATACTGTGTGAGATATACTAAGTACCATTAGAGCCATAAGTTTTATATAAAAGGTTACGTGGTTTATCTGTCGGAACAACGGGCCGACTAATGTCACTGTGATACGGTCCTTCGTCGTATGAACCTCGAGGCACGACCCGAAACATATACTCATCTTCGTCATGCAAGTCAGGTATGCGAGTTCTAGTGAGTGGTTCTGTAAAAGAATTTTTTGGATATATTACAATGTTTGCTTCTTTTAGACTTTTATAACACAATTAATTTCACAATATTGGATCGACCATTTTCTTAATAAAGCTTATCTAATCCACTATTAATATTCCATAATAAACACACTGCTCAAATACAATCTAACAGATTTTGAAAGGTTTAAGAAAACTATAGAGAACCATCAATACCCGGTATATGCTTGATAGGAGTCCAGGCGTCTTCTGATCTCTTTCTTTTTTCGATGTCGTACGACTTGGGCATGTATTTTGGTTCCTTGGTCCTTGGAGGTTCCCATTCCAGATCAACGTAATCTTTCCCAAAATCGGTTATTTTGGGTTCACCGGGTTTGCGTTCTTCTTCTACGTGGTAATAAAAGCATAAAAATTTATTTTAAAAGACTATAATATCGGTATAAAAAATATAAAATTCCAGATATTTGTCTAATTAGTTTTGTAAGACAGATACCTTGAAGCATATTCAATAATACATCTAAGTGAGGTAAAAAATTGGGGGACAATTAAAAAAATTTCAAATTTCTTTTTAAAAATTAATCATGTTGATATAGAAGAATTTCACACGGGGTAATAATATGTATTAAAACCTTTTTAATTAAAGCAGTCTTGCACCAATTTTCAGGGTTTAGACATTTTAAAATTAATCTAACTATTTCAAATTCTTATTTTTTTAGAGAATTAGCGCAAAATGTAATACAAAACTATTCAATCCGAATTAATGTTAATAGACCACAAAAATCCTTAATGTTGGATGCCTCAATTTTCAGAAAATAGCCATTTGACAAAAAAAATGTGGGTTTGAATAAATATGAAAAGCAACATCATAATAATTATAATAACATTAATAGCACCAAAATACATAAAATAATTTTAAAAATGAAATTTGAACCCGGAGTTTCTTCAAGTTTAAACGGTTCGCTCACCAAAGGTTTTGAAATGCCGACTTTATTGACGGCACTTACTCTAAATAGGTATTCAGTACCAGGGATAAGTCATATACACCTGAAAAGATCAAAATATAAATATGTATATATCAAAGTATATATTTTCACGATTGATTTCCGGCTGAATTGGCAATATTAATTTAAAAAAACACGAAATGACATAGTACATAATTTAAAACAAAACCCTCACAGGCCTCTAAAAACGCGAAATTCAAAAGTACATTCTTAAATGTAAGTTAAAGCAGAATAAGAGTTTTTCTATAGAACGTATTAATATCGCTAGCCACAAATCCGGTTATTTGGCCGGAAAAAAAATCTTCAGTCAATTTGCACAAAGTCCCTAAAGGACGGGCCAAACATAGTCTCTGATTTTTTTTTGTTAAATTTTCCCGTTGTCTCCTTCCAACCTAAAAAATTTTTGAATGACGAAAAGTAACGAAAAATATGTTAGTTCAAAGAATAATTCACAGTCCTAGCAATTGATCTTTAATTACTAGGCTGTTATTCAGAATCAAATTTTTATATAAGGGCACGTGCAATGAATTTTTATTTCAGTAAAATTTTAGAATTTCTGACAACTTAAATAAAAATTTTTTCAAAATTTTTCAAAAAATTTTTTATTCTATAAAAAACATGTATATAAACTAAATTTGGCAATAAAAATTTAAATTTTGAAAATTTCACGAAAATAAAAACTTACTTTGCACGTGCCCTTACAAAAAAATATATTTTTCTCTCTTTTTCGATTTTATAACATAACCCATTTTTTTTACAAAAAAAAAATAAGCTAATTTAGGCTAGTTAAACTTTGGTATTGGTATCGTAAACATCGCCAATATCGTGCCAATGGGCCCCGTCATCATCAGAGCGCTCAAGTGCATAGTGGTCCACACCCGCACCTCCATTATCTTCCGGTTCTCGCCAGGAAAGCCGGGCCGTCTTTTTGCCATCTTTTTCCACCTTAAACGGTTTCCTAGGCGGTGATGGTTTATCTAATTGGATTATATGTTTCATAAATTAAAAGGGCAACTAATGTATTTAACTAACAAAAAATTATATGATACTAGCTAATTCCTGGGACATATATCCAAACAAAGATTATTAAATATTGCAATATTTAGCTCTAAAACGAAAGTTCTTACCAATAACGGTAACCTTGACTGTATGAGAATCCTTCCCATATTCATTCGAAATGGTGAGGTTGTACATGCCGTGATGTAGGGTCCCTTGAAACGTTAGGAATCTTAAGATGAGCAGTTGTATCATCGTTGCTAATGTCAATTTCCCTAAATAATTTAAAATGAAAATTAAATACGATAAGTATGAATGATCTTTTGATAAACATTGAGAGATACTATGTTAAAAAGCGTAATTTGGGACAATATTTTATCCCATGATTAGTATCAATCATGTTGCTATATGTTTATATAATTGTTTCTTTCAAATACCTGAGGCTTTCAAGAAATACCATCCAAATGTATGTTAAAATTAACCCGACAGGTACCACTAATGTTTCGGGCCGAGCGAAATTTTACAAAAAAAATTCTGGGCCTTCTTTATAGTCCAAATAAACCTAATCCGTTGAAAAAACTCAAAAAAATTTACAACTTCCGGAAATAATGGGGGGTCACCTAGAGGTTACATTGGGTGAATAGAAATCATATATGCTTTTAAATTTTTATTGTATATAAAATTCGTAAAAAATATTAATCATATATTATGAAAAATTGGACCAGCAACGAATATGTAGGGTCACTCTGGCAGTAGGCACACAGTTTTCTAGTCGCTTTGCCGCATACGACACATCTTCTTTGGGTGCATTCTTCACTAGTGTGAACAACCGGGCTATTAAATTTTCGCCCAATCTCTGGGGTTTTCTATACCTCTTTTTGGAGGTATTCCGTGTTTCTTAAAATAATCTTTGGACTATATTTCTTTTAAAGTTGCAAAAAGTTATTTTTTTCTTTGTTTTTTGTTATATATTTGCCAAGAATTTCCGGCATGCTGGAATCATACTTCTGCCAAAAGCGAATAACGGAAAATACCATTTTTCTTCCCGTAATGATTATCCTTTGTCGCATTTACATTTTGATCAAATCTATCAATGCCGCCCATATTGACATTTGAATGAGGTTAGGCAAGGAACTGGAATTTTTTTTTCCTTGATTTATTGACCTGGGCAATTCGATATATGTTGGTAATTGGGTTTACACCATGAGAGTTGGACAATATTGTAACGATGCTATTATCGTTCCAACGGACCGCCACTTGAGTTTGAGGTATTTTTTTCGAAATGAACCCCTCTAGGTTTCTTTTTCATTAGTTTTAAATCTATTAATGGAGCTTTCAATCGGTTAGTACGTATTGTACCTGTACCTCCAACATTCATATTGGATAAAAATTGCAACAATTTAGGACTAGTAAAGTAATTGTCAAAATAGGTATTATATGGTTTATATTCTTCAGGCAATTTTTCAACTAAGTCTATAATAACAGAACCTCCCAAGCCATTCCTTGTGGCTGTTCATTTGCTTTGTTGAACCTTGATAGGGTTTGGAAGGTTATCAGGTATCCACCTGTAGTGGCCGCACACCACATTTTATAACCAAATCTAATAGGTTTAAGCTCTTTATAAATTGTTTGGCTGTGTGATGTCCATAATACGGAACCACTGATTCGTCCATAGAAATGTGGGACGAGTTATTGTATTTAAAATTTTGAATCATTCTACTGTTTCATTGATCACTTTGAAATAAGGTCTGATTTTGGAAAAACTTGTCCATATTATTTAAATTATAATTATCGGCTAAATGTAGAAATCGGGTAATTTCTTGAAATCTATTTCGTCGTATGCCATTTGAAACCATTCTGTTAAAAGCATCGGCTTGTAGTTCCCAAAACCTTTTTAAATTTATTGGGTTCAAATATCCCGTCAAAATAAGGGTCGCAATAAATATTTTGCATTCTGGGATTGCGAAATTCAGGTCGTGACTATGTTGCTTGGCGTATAAATTACTCATATTTACGATTAAAGAAAAACATCGTTTGTGAAAAATTGTTCAAAGTAATCCTCAGGGTAGCGCCAGGACTAATTGGGTTGTCAATCCTTTCGTTTAAATCACCACAGCCATGTGATTTAAATATTTTATCGTCATCATAACATCTCTGATTATTTATCTCAATATGAAAATCATCGCATGATCCTGTTTTTTCGATTTCGACTGAAGAATTCAACATAGAACGTGATAGGTGTTGAAGATCGACGATTGTTTCTTCATCTCCACTTTCCATATCCGTATCGACTCTGTTGGATGGTGGAAGAATAATAATTTTATCAATATCTCGATTAGGTTGGGGTCACGTTTTTCTCAAATATCATTAATAGACCTAAAAATCATAAATTATTAAAGATAACCATGTTTAAAGTTCCGAATCTAGGCAAAGAATGGTTAATAAGTTTAATTCTTAAATACAATTACAATGAATAGGTCCTTCCAGACCAATGTAACCTGTAGGTTGTACTCATATTCAAATGTAAATAAAAAATATAAATAATTATTTTTGAAAAAAAATAATTTAACAAATTTAATCTTTAAAATGTGTAGTTTTATAAATATGCTAATTAATAAAATTAAATATACTTGTGTAAATATCCATAAATTTTGAATATAAAGAATGATATTTAAAGTGAAATTTTTCGGATTTTTAGAATGTGATAAATAAAGAATAAAAAAAGAGGAAAAGGAAAGAGCTGAATCAGATGTTTAGCTGAATGAGGGCTTTAAAATAAAGTTTAAAAATTTAGTTTTGGTTGAATACTATTTGAGATATAGGCCTTCAAAGTAGGCATAACCTGTAGGTTACGTTGGTACCTGTCGGGAGGTAAAACTTTAACAAATGTTTTTAGCAGGAAATTCTGGATGTGGGCTAAACGGTGTTTTGTAACATATGAATTGAAATTTAATTGCGGCCAAATTGCTATATACTTTAAGGCAATAAGCTTTTATCTCAAATCACGGTGCCTTGCGAAACACACAATAAATACTCTCTGTTTTGGCTCTAATGATACCGCGTTTAAGTCGTGGAGCTATTGTTCTCTATAAAAAACACAAATGGTATCAATCATATCTCCCCTTATTTCGTTGGATACAACAACTCTCTGTTTTTAT
>CM060243.1:15280638-15603549 GCA_030555515.1 Acutogordius australiensis
ATATTTTAATATCATTATGACAACAAAATTGATTTTAATTATTGGAGAAGGAGATAATTTTTGTAGTTTATTTAAAATAAATTTTAAAAATTGTACATTTTTTGTACTTTATTGACAGGACGCTTGATGGACGTGTGCTTTTGCCATCCCCGACAAATTGGTGGGTCTGTCAATCACACCAAATCATATTTTACGTGCAACCTGTCACACTCGAATATGGCGGACACCATTGTATTACCATATGGACAGAGTGTGGAGTTGAACACCCTCGAATTTCACGTCAAAGTATTTAGTACGTATATTCTTTTCAATTATGTCGAGATAAAAAGTTTTAAATAAAAGATTTTTTATTTATAATTTTGTTGGCGCGTTTAGACTCATTTAATTTTTTTTTAAATTTTTACTCTTTGAACGCATTTTAACAAAAAGTTGCCAATTTTTATTATTAGCATTTGAATAGTTTTTCTGAAAGAAAAGGTTTTAAAAAATTTCAAGGAAATGAGTTTTAACGCGCCCTTATCAAATCTAAATTTAGAATGCTTTAAATTTATATACGTATCATTCCAAGTGCATATAGAATTTTTTACTTAAGGCACACGTTCAGAATAATATTTCAAAATTTTTCATATTTTTTTATATTCGGGATAGGGCCACCTAGCATCGTTCGTGAACCAATCATTATAGACGACATCACACCTGAAAGTTGCAAAGTCTCTTTGGCAATTCCCTGATTCCAATGGAGGGTCTGACATTACGTAAAAATTAGATATAGTTTTATTTTTGGTTTTTGTTTGTAAACAAATATTTAAAGAATGTGAATTTATATGGTTATTGATATATTAGAATTTAATAAATTCTACTCTAACAAATGTTCATCCTTCTAAGCACATACATCTTTTTTTAAATATTTGCGTATTTTTTATACAGCTATGGCCATCTATAAAAGTGAATTCTTGTGACTTTAGGAGAAATTTTGATTATTTTAAGTTGCATATTTTTAATACATATTTTAGCAACTTTGTGATTGAGATACGTGAACGTGGAACACTCACTTGGCTCTCAGTGATGCGATACAGCACGAAACCTCATTACATTGTGCTCGACCTCAAACCCGACACCGAATATCAATTTAGGATTTTCGCCGAAAATATCTACGGCCTGTCGCCACCGGTTGAAACTGGGTTTATTAGAACCCTGCCCGGAACAAGTATACTACATTAAAATGGAAATTATCTATTAACTAGAAGTAAATATTCTATATAGAAATTATTCCCTAATCTTTTCAACATATATTTAGCATAAATGCCAATAAAGATAAACAATATATATAATTGCATCCTTTAAAAAAATATTAGGTGAGGACGATTTTTAATAAAATATGAAATACATTTGAAAACTTTTCTTTCATTTTTTGTATAGTGATTCTATTAAAGATTTTCTTTTATCACCAACCTTTTTTTTCTATTCTCAATGTGCTTATAAAAATCAAATAAATTCCATCATAATATGGACCCGTTATGTATCTCTTTATGTCTTTTAGGCTAAAAAAAATACTGAAAAAAATGATAAATCTACAATGTTAGAACGTTCTAAAATTAATTTTTAGTTTTTTGGTCTACATGTTTTTTTTTGAAACCAAAATTTTTTAATTTTAATTCTTTTAGCTATTCCAGATGCTCCTTCCACTCCCGTTTGCATCGGACAAGGTACGCACTATATTAAAGTTGCCTGGAAACCTCCGTTCAACTCTGGTGGATTACCAATCATTGGTAGATTTATTAGTTTTTGCTGAGAAATTTGCAAACCTCTAGGTCCATGTTTGACATTAAAAAGACTCTGTTTGGACAGAAAACTAATAATTTAAATTTTATTTTGTCATGTACTTAAGGTTTCCGCATTGAACGACGATTTGAGAATGACGATTTATGGGTCCTGCTGGAAGAATGTCACGCCAACAATTCCTACCTGGACGAAAAGCTTTTCAAGACGCTACGAACTCGCCGTAGAGGTCCCCGTAATATAACTCTTCGGTACCGAAGCTCACCCATCAGCCCGAGACCGCCGCCCATTGAAGAGGAATTCTTGGAGGAAGAATGCGAGGACTGTGCCTCGGCCGGTTTTTGTTACCGCGTAGCTGCCATAAATGTCATTGGCATGGGACCCATGAGCCCGCCATCGGAGTTTATGACCAGTTATCTCGGCAAGAAACCTATACTCCTAAACGAATTTAGCCTTTCACTCACACCTAAACTTTTCATCTTAAAAGTCAAGGATCCGTTTTCTCTCAAAATTGATTTCCAATCAGAAGACAGGCCCGTCATTATCACCTGGCTCAAGGATAATCGACCCGTTAGGTAATAAGTTAAAAAAAAATATTTCGTTTAGCATATCGGTCCAAAACATTAAGTTTAAACATAAAACAAAAATTCATTTGCATGTTATAGGGATAAGCTTCGATTTGAAATCTAATTAAATTTTACTAATACCTCCAAACTTATTAGCCAGATATAAATCTACAATATTGTAGCTTTTGTAATAAGATTTTAAATATAAATAATAGCACATTAAAATAATCATATATGTGATTTTGACTAAAGATTTTTCCTTTTCCTCAACCTTTTTGCCAGATTACTTGGCACCTGCATCGAAGAGCAGGATATGCCGCCATCTTCCGGATTTTCTCGTGTCGACTTCACGACGAAGGCAACCACGAATGTGTGTTCGCCAACAAGTACGGCGCCGTCTCGGCCTACTTCCAACTCATGATCGTAGATAAGCCGTCTTCACCCGTCGGACCGATCGTCATAACGGAACCGAATGAGTCTGCAGTACATATGACTTGGAGGGCACCCGAATACATTGGGAGTCATAAATTTACGGGTAAGAACTATTTAGAAATGACCAATTTTTATTTTTTATTTTATACTCTATCAGATGTTTCAAAAAAATATTTAATTAAAAAAATACATAAATTAGGAACTAATAAAGGCTATTAAAAACCTTATTCAAAACTACCTGTTTTTGGATTATTCCCTTTTATCAATGACTTATTCATAATAATATCAGTGGACAGCCAGATCAACACATTCATGGTTTTGTCGAGAATTTTTGCAATTAAAATCCCGTGTTTAGTTTTTCTTTCAATATCTATTTTTTTATATTGGGTTCAGTTTTCAGAAAATACTCCATAATTAGGTTTTTAAAAAAATCTATTTGCATATTTAGATTTCTTGTAAAAATATTGGCTTAAAATGTTAATTAATTATAATTATTATCAATTTTCTATCATGATTTTTAAGATCAAAACACGAATGTAATTACCAAACCATAGAAACAGAAAAGATTATAAAAATCCAAAAGCTTTACCCGGTGAATACAAAATTCAAGAATATATAACATAATTTTTTTACTAGAAAATACATATTTTTTATTAATTAATTAATGATAAAAATAAAATTTTATATTGTGTATTTTTCAATTTCAAGTCACTGAATAAACTGAAATTAAATCACGTAAACATTATAGCTATTGAAAATTATTTGACATAGAATAAAGAATGCGCTATTGTTTAACAAATGTAGTCAAATTTTTCAAATTAATTATAAGAATAAATTGCCTCCGATGATCTGAATTAAAAGTATATCAAACTTTTAAATATTGATTTTGTATAAGTTTTTCTTTTTTTTAATTAATGTGTGTATTTACTACATTTAGGGTATTCCCTCGAAATTCGAAACATGACAGATGATTCTAGATTAAAGTTGCCGTCCATCCTCCCGACACCAGATTACACCCTTAAAAATTTCATTCACGGATCAAGCTATATAGTAAATCAAAATTTAAATTAAGTTATGGGGGGCGGACTATGCTTGGTTCCATGTGAAACTTAAAATTATGTGATATTTTTTGGATCAAAAATTTGAGATTTTAAATAAAAGTGAGAACTTTTAAAATTAACCTATAAGATTTTTTAACATTATTTTTTTTTAAAAAAAAAAAAAAAAAAATTTTTCCATAACAACACTACGAAAGGTGAGGCAAAAAACGATCTGTGGGCAAAGTTGCAGAAAAATAATAAATATTAGTTTTTGAAAAGTTTCATATTAATTTGAAGTTTATATAAATATAGTTTAAAAAAAAATATTTTTTTTTAAAATTATTTTTTTTATTTTTATTCATTTAAAAATAAATTTTTTATAAATAAAATTTATTTTGAAAAAATATATTTATTTATTATTATATAATAAAAAAAAATAGATTTGATTTGTATATTATATATACATAAAAAACACAAAAAAAAAAAACAAAAAAAAAAATCTCCCCAGGGGAGGGGGTATAAATCCCCACAAAAATTCTCCGTAAAGGACGCCGGATTTTTTAGGACGAGTAGCATTTTTTTTATGAAAAAATATGTTTATATTCCAGGTCAAAGTGAATGCCCTAAACGATGTTGGACTAAGTCCTCCTTTATACTCGAGACTTATAATTCCGCCTATCAAGGGGGCGGCTAAATTTAATCCATACGTTGAAGATATACCGTTTGATGAAGTTATCGCACTTGATCCTACGGCATTCGAAGACCATCTGTCCGACAATGATGATACGGACGATGAACCACTCCCTAGATTGGTTTATAACAGACTCCAGTAAACAAATTTGCTCATAGCGGAAAGTTTTTTTTTAAATATTTTAAGATGTCCACAGCACATGATACAAAAATAAATATTAATGGATTTTGATTTAACGTTTTAGCGAATAATGGCTTGTATATTTAAAATTTATTTGGTTTTTATTGGTAAAAAAATTTATGAATTTACATATATTCCTTCTCTAACTACTAAAATATATTATTTTAAATATTATACATGGGTCCATCTTATTACCTTTACTAATACATGAATTAGGATTTTATTAAGTCTTTTACGGTTATCGAAATTTAAGCACTAAAATCTAAAATTCTTATATTTTAAATTTGTGCAAACCGAAATTCTAATTCACCCACATGATTACATATAACCGTTCATTCTTCTAGTCTTGACCAGCGACACTTGGCCAATGATATGGAATACTTGCCATTCGCACAATCTTATCTAACGACATCAGCAAAATTGGAAAAACTAAAACCTGATTTTATGAGGGATATGCCGGGTACAATTATATATTTATAGGCACTGCCAAATTTGACAAACAAATTTAGTAAAAATACTTTATTACTAAAAAATATTATCAAACTTTATTTATCAAGGTACAACTACTTTCTAATCAAAAAATTCTGAGAAAAATGTTTACCAGCTTATTAACATAAATTAATCTATAAACAATATTTTAATGTGTATGGCCATGTCTTTTTTCATTTTCGTATTTCTAAAACTTAAAAATATAAACACATGAATCATGATTATATATAGGCATTGTGTTATTTACTGCCTTGGCGCCAATGATAGAAGGCCACGTATTTTTTTTGTTTAAATAGAAAATCCTACTGTTTTAAAATTTGTAAATAGAAACCATTTACAAGAGACGGCCTAGGATTCAAATTAAGAAAAAATTTGAGTTAGTCGGTACCTCTTAGATTTAAAATGTTTTTCTTTAAACAATACAGCTGAAATGATTACACCGCTTTTCCCCCGTAATTTCACCATCAACTCATCTGCGCCCAATGAGCTCATCTTTTGCTGGGATCTCCCGCGGTACCGGCCCTATTACGCAAGTGACGATCCATTGACCGATTCAAATGTAAATGAGAGTGGTCGACTTTGGTTTGACATCGAATTCCAAACCTTTTCCCCAAATCCCGAATCATTGCCTGCCGAAATATTTGAATTTGAAAATCGGGAGGAACATGAAAGAAAGTATAGTTGCATGATAATATTATTATTTACCAAAATGTTTAAGCTCAGCTACGCTTAAAATTGGATTTTAAAATAAACCAAAAAAATGCGTTGTTGTAATGGGATTTAATATTTATCTTTAATCGGAATTAAAGAATTAGATTTATACATTGTCAAAGATATATATGATAATGCTTCTAATTAACTTCTAAACATTTTAGTTTGTGGCGCATCTGATTTACAAAAAAATCTAACCTAGCTAATTGGGCGTCGGCTATTCGGTGAGAACATCCTAGGTCCTCATCTGAGAAGTCTGGTGTTCGATTCAGTAAATTGGCTTTTTTTAATATTGCAACCACTTTAAAGCTGCTGAGTGGCTTACAGCAGTAAGATGAAGTCATAACTGGCTAGGTCACCGGCGTGCTAGCAAATCTTACTATTATGCCCAACTGCAATTATTGCTTTGCTCAAAAGTTAATGCCTAAACAGGTATTGTCCCCCTATTGATGGTATTTATTAGAGGATCTTTATATAATCGGGGCCAAAAGCTGTATGCACGAGTATATTTTTGTAAAATTTTGCAAATAAGTTTTTTTACGTTATTAGACCATGGACTAGACTCAATTCTGAGCATATTCACGGGTGTTGCTTCAAGGTCTCGCAGCTTAATTCAGATTACCATTACTTGTTCCGGATATTTGCTTGCAATGAAAATGGAGCAAGCCAGCCTTATCAGCTTGATCGTTTGTATGCTGTGCCCAAAGAAATGGGTTAGTTATGTTTTATAATATTTTAGTATATTAAGACATAAAATCTCCTATTTCATATACTATGATAAATTTAGTTTATCTGATATTTAAGCTGTGTCCTTAAGCCATTGCACGTGTTTTTTGACCTCACCATTCTTAATCAATGATATCTTTTTTTTTGGCAAATTCTTATACACCGATTTGTTTTGGATAATTTCTGATTTATGGATATAATTATAATATTTTTCTACATAATTCTCGTATTGTCGGATTAATAATGACCTGAATATGTTATGATAACATTTGGTGTTTTTAAATCCGTTTAGCGTATTTCACAGTATCGTCCAATTTTTATAAATTTTGGACCAAACACTAAATATTTTTGAAAGCTAAAATAAAATATTTCGCAATGGTATCTTCTACATAATGTTTAAAAATAGTCGACTAAACTAATTTGTGACAATTGATTAAAGATTTTTTATGTCAAATTGAGGTTTTTTTTAAATAAAGCGAAATTTGATGAAAATAATAACATCAAATTGCGCCTTATAACTCAAAATATGTTGTCAATTTAAATAACAAAAAAAAAATTCAAAATTTCATTATAAAATATTTATTGATTCGTTAAAGTTTACTATTTGTCTTTTCAAAAAGTAATAACAGGTTTGACCGTATATGAAAAAACAAACAAACGGCATAAATATGAGACTCAGGTTTTAGTGTTGTTTATAATCTTTTGTTTAACGCCCTAAGTTATTTTCTAGCTTGAGTTATTCATGAAAATTGGGGTAGCCTACTTAAGGGCCAACCCAGTTTGAAAACCAATCTTTAGGCCCTATATTTGACAACCTTTTAGGGATGGAGGTGCAGCTTAGCTAAGAATAATATTCTTTTACATACAGCATTTCGGCTAACTTTCCCGCCAATCCATTATTTGAAACTGTCTTATTTAACCAAAATTGTTGTATGCCGTAAGCGCTTAAAGTTAATTTCAAACATCAGAAATGTTTATAAACTTTAACATTAATGTTTTAATATTTAATGAAAAATTGTGATTGTGAATTTTGTCGGGTTATTAAACAGATTTGGGACCAGTTTTTTAGTTAAGTTATCCGCTTAAGCAAACATCAAACAGCTGTTTAAACGTAATCTTTTTTAAAATCTTTTTTAACCTTTTGAAATAGTTAATTGAATCAAAATATTTTAGAGGACATTTACCAAGGATTTTTGGGCATCAAAGAACTGGAACATATTTATAGATTTATTGATGGATCTTTGCTTTTAGATAAGATTGCACAAACTCTGGTCTTAATATTTTACATTTGATAAATTTGGTGTAGCTAATTTTAATATTCTACAGTTAATCTCTCCAAAATATTTTTTCCGGCAATTTGTTACAGAATAAATTTTTTTCCAAAACTTAAACCTGCGCTTAACTATGTTTATCATATACTTTTTTGACCATATGCTTAAAACGTTCCGCCTCAAATTTTCCGATCGCGCCATTAATTTGAAGGCGCGTTAAAATTCATTTTTTTTTAATTAATTTGATTTTTTACAGCAAAATTCTTAACGCTGTTTTTATAATACTTTACATAATTCAGATTTCAATTAATTAAATTTATATCAAAATCCATATAAACATAGCTAATCATTATACATGACTTCTTCATTTTTACCGCTTTGAAAAAAATCAAACGTTAAATTAAACCATTTTTTCAAAAAATTTTAAATAATTTCGAGCAAATAAACTTTGAACGCGCTCTTAAAAGCAGGCTGAACATAAGGCTGTACATGATGCCTTCCCTCATTAGCTCAAATTAACCTAATTAAAAATTACACCATAAAAAATACCGGTCACGTATTATTGCAAAATTAACATTTATTTTTTAAGTTTTTATGGTTTCCGATACCTTAGGCACCTATAAAATATCTTTCTGAAATTAAAAACAAATTATTTCTACAAGGAAAATTGTTTAATATTATTTATAATTTGCATTGACGATCTACCAGCAAATTTTATTTTATAACTTTACTGCACTTAATGCTCCCAATAATTATTTTTATGTTTTTTAACAAATATTTTTTAAATTTTGATTTAATCACAAAAAATAAATTGATTAGTTTATATGCTTCGCCGCAAATTAACCTTGAATCCGAAACATGTTTAAAATTAATTTTTTTCAGCCCGCATCACAACCCCTCTTCCTCAAAACATTGTCACATGGCTCAAATTAATGTGATTTAAGTGTCGCATGTGTGAGTGGGGTACAATTAGATTAAAATTAGAAATAGAAAAAAATTTTTCCCTTCGCGTAAAAAACGCATTAGAGTTGCCTATTGGGTTCCTTATTATACCAAAACGAAGCTAACCTTTTTTACACCCCCCCCCCCCAGATTTTATGATTACTGTGGTCTAGTTGCCTAGATTTAGATCGTTTAAGCAAATTAATTCTCTCCTAAAATTACTTATATTGAAAAAACTTAAAAAAATTAATTTTCAAAATATACAAATTGTTGCCCGTGATCAATTCTATCACCTATCACTCGCAGGTCCCACGCAACCGATCGTAAGTGATAGTTCTTTCGATTTCATCAAACTCACTTGGGGCCCGAGTCCACACTTAGCGGCACTAGACAACCCACTTCTCGGGTACGATCTTGAAAAAATATCAACGTCCGAGGTTGAAAGCCTTGCCATTTACGGTCTTCATTCCGATAACGGCTGCTACTATTCCGAATCCAGTATGAATCATCATTTGGGATGGAACCGGGTCAATAAACACGACTACATTCAGGACCCTGGAACGGGAGGTTTGGATATTGTCTTTAAATTGTTATGCTTATGTATGTTTTTGTAACATTTTCATCTAGCCTACCTCCACAAGGGGGGAGCTTCTAAAATTTTTAATAGTTTGAAATTTTAATAAAACCTTTATGTGTGGCCTCCAATATTTGTTTTACATCTATTAAGGCTCTTTAAAGTAAGATATATAACTCAAATAATGAGAACGCAATACATTGTTTATAGACATAGTCACAGGGCCTTGGCGATAAATTATTATTTTAAGGAGACTTGTTGATTCGTTAATTATTTACAGATTTGAGTTTTCTTCAAAACGGACTGTGTAAACCTTTTGCACTTCAAAGATTTTTCTTTTAATTGCTTCGAGAGTGCTCGGACCAAAGTATTGGGTAAAGTAGAATCTATTTATTCTTCTTAGAAGTGCTCGGGCCCCCTTAGCACCCATGTACCTACATCTTGCCCAATGACACTATAAACGCTAGATTTCTATGTATATTTCATTTTTTTAAAAAATCAAAGCTAAAGGGTAGGCTGACCAAGAGTTTGGTCATGCCTAGCCGAAAAATGGATCATATCCAAATTTTTTGGACTTGGCCGGGCCGATTTGATTTTATTGATAGGACCAATAATAAAAAAATAAATTTTAAACCGGACCGAGCTTACGTAGAAAAATACAAGAGGCAATCGCGGCCGGGTTAAACCCTATTCTATTATGTGTATAGTCTGTCATCTAATTTTTAGGATCATCGGTTTTGTTCGTAAGCGGTAGGGGGGGGGCGGTGTACGTTTTGTTGATACGAAAGAAAGTCCATCGAAGCGCTCAGGGTTTCTAGGTTGGCGCTAATTCATTCTCCACCCTCCATTTCATCTGACCTCAATATTTAAAATTAAACAACCGCCTTAATCAAGCATTTACTTTTTTTATGTGTGAATTTAAGCTCCTCCTAATATATGTCCAAAAAATGCTTAGACATTGGTGATACAACTTTTTTTCTAATTTCTAAAATACAAAAATCAAATAAATTTTTTCAAATTTTAAAATGCAATAAGGATTTTATTTGACTAACAATGCAATATCAACCGAATAACTGTTTTTTTGTTCAGTTGAAACCGACGGAATAATGAGTTTATTTAGTCATATAAGAATAAGGCTACTCTAGGGTAAAAGGTATATGCACAACCGAAATTGAAGATAGGGTGGGGAATGGTTCTTTAAGCCATTATATTTTAGCTCCACCTGTACAGCCTAAACTAAAATAGGCGTTTATATTTATGAGGGTTATTTAAAATGATTATAAATTTCATATAAGGCTAATGACTGGGGCAGCCTCTGCTAAAAATATAGAGTTTTGGGTCAAAACTAGTTAAGAGTGGTGGGGTGCAAATTTTTTCGTCGTCTAAAGATGTTTGTAATTTTATAAAAAATAATGATTTTTATACGACTTTGTCTGCTTTTTTGACCTTGTATTCGATAAACAAAACTAAATTTCGTCTGTTTGCCCCAAAAATCAAAAGTTCATTTCGAACGTGCCCTAATACATATTTAACGTATTTACAGAAATATCTTTTACCGATCGCGACGTAGTCCCCGAGGCTTCATACATCTACCGGGCCTATGGCGTCCACCAACACGGCCGAAGCGCCCCCAGCCTCACTAGCACAGTGGCGACGGCACGAGAAAAACATTGCCTTCCCAAGTTCATTCTGCCACCTGACTTCGCCGACATCTTCAAGGTCAAGCTGTATTCGTGCTTCGAAATTAACGTCTCGTACGTTAGCGACCCCGAACCGAAATGTAAATATATTTTTGTAATTATTTATTTTGGCCCTATTTCGGACTTGGTGAAAAGCAATAATTAGAGACGTTCGGTCCATCTATATGAATTTTAATCAAGCTTAGGGGCGCCGGGCGAATATAGCAAACAGGCGTCAAACAAAATCATGCGCAAGTGTGTTCTAAACGCTAGGTAAAAAATTCCTTATGGGCGCAAACATGTCACTGCCTGAAATATTTAACTTGCAGCATTTTCCAAGAACAAGATATTGCAGTTAACAAGGAATGCATGGTGCCATTTAATTCCTAGCCTAACAACATTTGATCAGCCAAGGACACAATCATTGTTCAAATATATATAAAATCTATGTCATAATTTAAAATAATATCGAAGATTTTCAAAATATTAGTTAATAATTCATTTAACGGTGTTTAATCAACGTTTTGCTAGCGAGATAGGTTCTAAACTTTCTATGTATAAAAATGTTATCATACAGGTCAACAATTTTTTGAGAATTATGGGTTAACTACTAAGATCAAACATGCCATTTTAGAGATTTTCAAATCCGTTTGCCGTTTTTTTAATCTAGTCAGCTTAAACATTGAAAATTTTAGGGGAAAGGTCAAAAAAAAAAGATTCAAAAAATAAATTGAAATTTTTTTATGCATATTCTAAATTCAAACTTTAAAAATTAATTTTATTAAAAACCGATAATATATCGTGTCGTATTTAAGTTTAGACTAATATTTTGTATTAACTAAGTGCTGATGTAAGAGCTTGATGTATTAATAAAATTTGTTCTCAATATTTGTGATGATAAATATAAGTTACAAAGGATTTTATATGAAAAAAGATATTTAAATTTATTTTTTGAGGTATATTAAGATCTGTTAATTTGGTCAAAAAAGGTCATTTATTGTTATGAACGAATCTAATGAGCCGAAGGCGGAAGAAATTAAGAAAAATGGAAAATATGTATAAGATAAGGCTATCATGGGAATGCATTCTTTTGATTTCATAAACTTATTTTTTGTTACATTGATATTTGTTGACCTGTGTAATTTATCAGATATTGTCCTTTTACCTTAAAACCAAGATAAAATTAGTAAAAAAATATTTTTTGAGGGTCCTACACGGGGCTGTGCTGGTTCAATTAGCAGAGCCGGTCCATGTATTTAAGCAAATTAAAGTCAAGCCCTGAAATACTTTTGATCACTAGTTTAATTCAAATAATTAGTCCTAAAAATCGTTGGATATTTACCATAATTGGATTAGTCTTATGGACGGATTGATCCTAAGAGCCCACAGGATGTAAAAAATTTGGAATAACCATTAAACTTGCTATGTTTTAAATTTTATAGTACCTAAAGTAACACCAATCCAAGAGAATTGCGGATATCATATTAACAGATATGCCTTCAATTACCCTAAGAAAATTTGTCATATTATGAAATTCTCCACTTGTATCAATCAATCAAATTTTTAATATTTATTTTCACTCCCGTTTTAGTGTGCGTATTCAAAAATGATAAAAGAATCAACGAATCCAGCACGTCTTTTTCTTGGTCCATCAACTCGGAACAGGTTCAGCTTCTGTTCCCCTGTTTTACCGTTAAGGATGCCGGGCAATACCGCTTTCATTTGGAAAACGACATTGGTGTTTGCAAGATTGAATTTGCCATGGACTTGTTGGGTAAGGCTCCGGTCTTTTGCTTATTTTTTTTTACTACTTTCTTAAATCGCTAAGGCCTTACATTATGTTTATTAATCATAAAAGTAATTAACAGGAGCTTGTATTTTGAATGGGATTTCTAAAAACATTTGTATAAATCTTTAGTTACACGAATGACTGTTAAATTTTATTGCGCCAGTCAAATATTTATACAAATTTTTGAGTCGTGCGAGGATAGTAGACACATATATCGAACTATTTTAGATAAATTTGCTTTTTTCTTTTTTTTTGAAAGTTCAAAATTCTGTGTTTTGATCTTTTTTTTTGATTATTTCGGGCAAATTAAAATTTAGTAGAACCCTTAAACTTTATATCTACATATGTCTGAAATAATTAAACGATAAGTTATAAATTTTGTTATAGGCGCTCCACCCAAACCAATGGGACCGCTCAATGTTGAAATACTCAATGACCACGAAGTGATGCTACGGTGGAAAATTGCTAAACCATCATCAGATGAAATTGAAGGTAATATATATTGTGAAATACTTAGAGGAAGACTAATTTAAGAGAAAAAATGTTTAAAATAAATATGTGCACAAAACAAAATCGCAAACATAAAAATTCTATTTTAAAATAAAAAAAATGTACAAATATTAAAATGCCGAAGTATTTATTTTGTAAAATAGGGCGCATTCAAAGTTGATTTGGAAAAAATATTTTCTTCATTTTTTTAACAAATACCCTCTAATCCTAATTTTGTTAGCACGTTAATACATATTTTAAAATTAAAGTTGTTAAAAACTTAAAAAGAACTTGAATTTGATGTAAATTAAACGCGTCTATATTTAAAAATATTAAAATACTTCATTCTTTTTACTTAACATGGTGACAAAGTAATAAAAAATTGTTATATATTAGCGAAAATGAAAAAGAATTTTTGTTATTTAAATAAACTAAGTTTGTTTAGCCAAATTTAAATTGAGAGTTTGTCTTAGCCTCTCATGCCTTACCAGTTCTAATCAATTCTACTATGTATCAATTCAACTAACTCTTACTAAACTAAATTAACAGATGTCCTAATCGAACAAAACGAATACCTCGACGACATCCCCCGATTAGATATGCAACTTTGGACGGCCGCGCAACACGAATTAGTAGATCCCAATTCGGTATGCCGTGATGCGTTTGCGGCCCTGATCAAGGATCTCCAACCCGGGGCACGATACAAATTTTTGGTGAAAGTCAAAAGTGTTTTCGGAATCAGCGAGGCCCTCGTGTCCGAAAGGAGCACTAAAATGCCACCCCTGGCTTGTGTGCCGGACCCACCTAAAAGAATTGACTTGTTGGACGTCAACGCACACTCTGTCCGATTGGGTTGGAAGGCTCCGTATTCGAGGCAATTGATTGAAGATGGGAGAATGTTGCCAATCATTGGTATATGATGATATAATTCATTTAATGTACTTGTTGAAATATACAAGTAACCGCTTGTTATCGAAATATCCTTAATTTCTTAGTTTTTTTTTAAATTTTATATAACATATTATATTATAACGAGTACATTGAATGAATAATAAAATTTAAGATAATAATATTGTTATATGCATTGATATTGTAATACCGTACGAGCTCGTGGGAACCCAGTCAATAGAACTCTAAATTATAAAAGAAAGTTTTGGTTTCACAAGTCATATACACCCATTTTATTTGATATATTTAGGGTGCGTTTAATTATCCCGGTAATTTATTTAATGAATTTTTATTATAAAAATTACATAATGATAATCAGTTTAAAATCTTTAAAAATTAAAGTTAAATTTAGTTTTATCTACCATATATATGTTAAAATTGTTTTATTTAAAGTCAAATAAAATAAAAATTATATTAAAAAAAAATGTATACATGTGTTTACATTGTAAAAAAAATTTTTTTGGGCATATTTTCTATGAGATCTCATGCAAGATCCGCCTATTTTTTTCAGTTTTTTGAAAAAGTTGTTAAGACACATATATCATGAGTCAGTTGCTAATATCAAAATAAATTTTTATCCAATCCAGGGTACTTGATCCAAATGCAAAAATACTATCCCTGCAACCCCCTGAAGACCGTGGGCGACCCTTTGTTGGTTCAATCGCTTGTCAAGCAAGAAGAAGTTTGTGATGGTATTTTCCGGTCCGAGCTAAAAACCGAGCTGTACAAACCTTTGTTAAATGTTTCGGATTGGCGGGACATCAATACCCATCCTGATCCGGCAACTGAGAAACTGATAACGAACCTGAAAAAGGGTGACAAAGTTAGTTTTCGTGTGTCTGCAGTCAATAAAATGGGCGCTAGTCCCTACAGCGTGGCAAGTGATTTTATCGATGTCCAGGATAAACCAAGTTTACATTATATATTTATATATATTATTATGTGCAATTTCTGTTGAAAGGACATTTAAAGTCAAATTTTGAAATAATTTTATTTTTTATTTTTGTTAAATTATATATATAACATGGTTAGGCCGTAAATAAATGTATTATCACGAATCTATAAATCTAAAATGAGTAAAACGTTCGTTCTATGCCCCTTATTTCAAAGAACATTTTGTTTAATTAATAAATTATTTCTTCGCATTTATACAAGAGGTGAACAAATATTTTTTTGCAAAAAAAAAACAAAGTTTATTATTTCCTAAATTGTAAAATAGCTTTAATGATTTAAGCAAATATTTAAATTCATTATGATTTTTTTTTTATTTTGGAAATTTTCTATTAACTTTACAACCATTTTTAATTTGAAATTGAATATATTGTTGATTTTTGAAATTTGTTTAAAACACTTGAATGCAATTAAATTTTAACAAAAAATATAATTTTTTTTTGCCCTTTAAACTTTAGCTGCTACCTCGCGCCCACGAAAACTGATATTCAATCTCGTCCCCAACTCAGCTCACGTGAAATTGAGCTGGTTAGAACCGTTGAAGGATGGGAATATGCCACTTATTAATTACGTGATCGAATACCAAATCAAATCCGGTCCAACCGACATAACTAAATGGAAACTCCTACCTAAGAGGCTACTCAGTTCTCCAATAGTTGGAACTTGTTGCGTCGTTAACGTTCCCGATATCATTAAAGAGAATGAATTAAATTGGGCTAGCTCTACTTTTGGAAGCTTTGGCAGTGAAGATCATCAGCGAGTTGGTATTTCCTTTAGGGTGCTCGCCCTAAACTCCATAGGTCTTAGTGAACCTTCGTTTCCTCTCGAACTGTGCCCTGAAACGTATAGGCTTCCTAGCATGCGACACTCTGGTATGAATATTGTCAAAAATACTACCTTGTTTTTTAATCTTATAATTTCTGTATTAGGTTGGAAAATGGATTTATTTTCTTACTTTATCTTAATATGCCAATATTTCTAGTTTATATATATAGTTCTGACCAACTTAATTAAAACTATATTTATTAACCAACTTTTTTTTAAATTCAGTATAAATAACGCATAAAAATAAATATTACCCAAATACAATTAAACTTTATATTTTGTTTTTTATTAATTCTTAAATTAGCATTATCAAAATCATATTTTCAGGGCGCGCAATATTTTTAAAAAAAAATTTACTTTTTTTTAAAGCGCGTCTTAATTTTAATTATAAATTTTATATTTTTAAGTCTTATTAACTCATATGTCCGTAAAAGTAATTTATCTATTTATAATCGTGCGTTTCGACTTCACTCAAATTTATTGGCCCAATGAAAAATTTTTATGGCTAGAATTTTCGTTTTGTTGAAATGATTATCAGCTATTTTTATATAGATTCAGATATAAATTTCTAAATATACTTAGAGCAACTGCTCTCAGTGTTTAATAATATTGTAAAAAGTTGTTAATAATTTTTGATATAAAAATTCATATTAATTTTAAATTTTAAGACTTTTTAAATTTTTCGTAAAAAACAAATGAAAACTGATAGCGTCCTAGTTAAAATAATGTTTTAAAATTTTTATAAAAACTATTTGACATAAAACGCGCTGCCCTTTTAGTATCATTCCAATTTGTGTAATGTGTTAAATATACCAGGTTATCCGCGATTAAATTGCCAACTTGACGCCGAATACAATCTAATTACGGGCCAAAAGTTTGAAATAAACGTACCTTACCTGAGCGGATCATTGGGCGAAGGCGAGGAAGTCAGGGTTGATTGGAAAAAGGATGGAATCGTTATTATACCTGTTGTGTCTAATGACCGCATTTCGATTCAGGTAATCTTGGCTTCAGACATTAGCTGTAATATTATGAAACGACGCATTTAATCGTTTTTTTTTTTTTTTTTTTTTAAAATTAAATATAAATTTTTATTTTTTTAATAAAAAAAAAAAAAAAAAAAAAAAAATAAAATAAATTTCATTATATTAAATTATTTTTTAAAAAAATTATAAATAAATTTTTTTTTTTTTTTTATCAAAATTAAATAAATTTATTATTTTTTAATTTTATTTTTAAAAATATTATTAGTTCTAAATATCAAAACACCAAAAAAAATATTTTAATAAATAATTTTTTTATATTATTTTTATTTTTTTTTTTTTTTTTTTTTTTTTTTTTTTAATCTTCCTAAAAAAATAAAAAAAAAATAAAAAAAAAAAATTTTTTCCCCCTAAAAAAAAAAAAAAACAACAAAAATATTTTTTTTTAAAAAATTTTTATATATAATATAAGGTTTAAATAAAAACTATTTTTTTTCAAAAAATATTTAAAATTTAAAAATTTTTATAATATTTAATTTTTTAAAAAAAAAAAAAAAAAAATCCTTTAACCCTAAAAAAAATTTTTCCAAAAAAAAAATAAAAAAGGGATGGTTTTCAAAATTTTAATTTTTTTTAAATATTAATTAGTTATTTTTTAAAAACGCCCGGCTGTTTTTAAAAAAAATTTTTTTTTTTTAAAAAAGAAAAGGTTTATAGGGCGGAAACATTTATGAGTTAATAATAATAGGCCTGGTAATAGTATGAATCATGCTTCTAAACCCAATCTAGTGACCTCAGCTTAATTTAGTTAACTTGTTAAGGTATACTTACAGTCCTTATTTACATTTATAATTTTTAGGAAGAGCCCTACCTCACCTGTATTAAGGTCGAAGACGTGTGCCAAGAAGATAAAGGTGACTACACGCTGACCATATCAACTCCACACGGCCAAATCCTTGCCGGCTTCAAGATCTCAGTCAAGGGGAAACCCTCAAAACCGCGGAACTTACAATGCTCGAGTAAGCAATTTATTTGGTTCAGGCATTACCTTTATTCGTTTTAATTTTTCCGAAAAATGAGTAATACAACTGCGTCATGGTCGTTATAAAGACATTTTCCATTCTCGGCGCCATTGGTCTTGTTAAAAACACGGTTTAATAGATGCAACGGCCCATTTATAACTATTTTTGGGATAACAAGACACGGCATTTGAAAAAATTAAAGAGGGTTTCTGTTCTGCTCTTCATCTTTTTAAAAAAAAACAACCCAACAAATCATATATATTGTTGTAATTTCAACACTAAAGTTTTTTAGGACTGAAATTTATTTGGCAGGACGTTGTAAATAAAAAAAACATGCTAGGAATTAATTTAACTCTATAGTCCGCAGAAATTATCTCATAGCCTCCGGCCAGTACCCTTATTGAAATAATTAGACGATGAGCTTGTTTTTGTTGTTTAATTGAAGATTTAACTAATTGATCGCCATAAAAATCAATTGACGCTAAATCCATGAATGTTTATAACGAGTAAACCAATTCTGATGTTAACTTGTGTTTTAATTAGACAGGGTTAAGGTTTCGAAAATTTGTTAGCCCTTTTACTAAAAGTTTATATGCCACTAATTGTTTGTTAAATAGTAAAATTAGCACTAAAATGTCCACAAGTTAACTTGGCACATTAAAAATGTATGCCATGTATACTTTAATACTATTGATCCCGTTTATGTTAAACTTTTGTGTTATTAATTTTGCCGTATAATAATTTGTAAAATTTAAATTATATTAGTATATTACAAAACTGAATTTGTAATTCTTTTGATTTAAAACACTTTGCTACAAGATTTGATTAAAATATAAAAATGTAGGCTGCCAGAGATGCTTGCATTCATAATTCGGTTTAGGCATTTTATATGTTAGGACGTAGAAATTTTTACTTTATTAATTGACGTTTTTGTTGAAATTTTTATGAAACTGGGCCTCGTTTTGAGAATTATTTCTTTTTTTACACATTATCTCTTATATGATCGGTTGTCCGATATAAAAATGGTTATTAAAAATACTTTATGATTGCAAAAATGTTTACAGATTTTTTTATTTATCTAAATTGCTTTGTCCATATATTTAACCTCAATCATTGGGTGGCATTCTCTCCAATGAAAAATTAGTGGAAATATATGGTGTTTCTTTTTTATCAATTAGCAAAATTATAATGTAATACTTGTATAATTTGAGCTTTTTTTATATAAATTTAACCCTGATTCGATTAAACGGTTGAGAACAAAATGACTATTAGAATTAGAAAATATTATTTCAATTTTTTTTATATAAACGAGCCCTTATTCTACTATTTTTTGGATAATAGACTTAGAAGAATTATTTTACGACCCTAACTTATTACTCCGCGTTTGCTGTTCTTTAAATAAAAGCTTGAAGTTAAATGGGAAATATGTAAGAAGTCAAAACTCGACAAAATAAATTATTTTTGTCTTTATGTAATTGCATGAATCCTTTTTTTTCCTATGAGCTCTTACTGGTCGAATTCAAATAATGCCATTAAAATAGCAGTAATGTAAATATCATCGCCACGACAAAATATCACCGAACAGCTGTCTTAACCATACAGCTGACATTCTAGTATTTGTAAGGCTCATAGGAATAATTATAGACCAAACAATATAACTTAAGATGATAGTTTTAGCCAAATAATTTTCCATTTTTAAATTATTTGTTTCCGCACTCACCACGGGGAAGTAACTATCACGAGTGCGTTTAAGTCTTGTTTTCGGGCCCGTCCTTACATCCGTATTTTGGAAAACAAGACTAAGGTCGAGATAACAGTTAATAAAATGGGGCCCTCATTATATTAACTGTTATCTACCTTTAATTTATTTATTAATTCCAAATAACTTTGAATCAAATAGTTGATTGCACCTTTTTTAACAAAATTTAAAAGGGTCTGTATATTTTAACAAAATTTTTTTTACATTTCAATGGCTCCAATTTTAAACAGTATAAAAAAAACAATGAATTTGTAAACGCACAATAATATCAATCAATATGTAACATAACAATTATTCTTTTCTTTTTTTTTATTTATTTGTCTTTTTTTTTTTTTTGTTTTTTTATATTTTTTTTTGAACTATTCTTTTCTTTCTTCTTTTTTTTTGTTTCTTTTTTTTTAATTTTTTCTTTTTTCTTTTTTTTTAATTTTTTCTTTTCTTTCTTTTTTTAGATTCAATAACATAAAAATAAGTATTGTATGCCATGCTTAAATAAAAATACTAAAACTAACAAATGAAATAACAAAGTTTAATAATAGATAATTTGAAGTTATATCACAATAAGCTTAAAATTTGTTAGTTTTTTTATATTTTCATTTAAACATGGAAGAATTACATGGAATAGTATATATGACAAATTATAATAAACATATCATATCAAACACAATTTTAATTTTTTTCCGAAGTTATCATTAAAATTATCTTTTTTGTTCTTTAATTCTTTCCTTTTTTTGTCTTAAACAAATAACAATTGAATATTAATGATAGGTGCGATGTGTGTATATTTGTTTTCGTGATTAGAGAATTGTAATTTAAATTTGTAGATTTGGAGTAAAACTATAGGAATTGGGATAGTTAAATTGTGATAAAAAATATTGGAGACGACAAATAAATAAAAAGCAAGTATTGTTAGAAAAATTAAATTGTTAGATTTTAATATTCAAAAAAATATTTAAAAAAAACGACAAATGAAAGGTGATTAAAAACATGTAAAATCAAAAATTTATATGCTTTGTAAAAAATTAAAAAGAAATTTTAAGGTTTAAAACAAAATTCTAGCAAATGAAAATCATGAATTTGATTGTTGAAAACGCTTAATTAACTAATAACGCAGTTTGCATGGCCTTTTATCAGCAACAATCGACTATATTATTTCAAAGTTCATCAAACTTGAACTTTATTGCTCCATCATTATAATTAACAATGTAGATTAAAACTAAGCATTTTTGACATAACTTGGGCAGATTTATCTTGATTGGATATATGAGCTAGGCTGGCCGAGTTCTTAAATATTTTATAAGGTTATAAAGGTTGGGACTGCATTGGGGTAAGTTTAAAAGAAATATTTTATCAAACAAAGTAATATTTTCCATGGAGTTTCTTGTACTAAGCCGTGCTTAAATAAGCCGAGATATATTCTAAAGTCGATTGTATTTTTGATTTGTGTTGTATTTGGAATTTCCACAATTTATGCCTTAGCTTTTATAATTTTCATGTTTTACATTTCCTTCCGGTAGGCCCAAAATTAAGTTATTAAGTTTGTAGGCTGGGCTAGAAGCTATAATTAATTAGCCTCTAGGCAAAGCTAAGCCGAAAATCTTTTATCGGTAAGCCTACACCTTAACCCGCGATTAGCACTGTGGGGTCCATATGGACCCAAGCACATCTTGAATTTTGAATATCTTCAAAAATATTATATATTATGGACTAAATTTTTGTGGCTTTTTTCTTAAATATATAATAAATAAAACTAGTATTTAAAATTTGGTCTAAATAATAAAACTTGTTTAGAATTTAGAAATTGATTGGGGTCCATATGGACCCCACCCTCTCAATTTCAATGTTGAAAACCATGTTATTGCCTCTATTTAAATTTAAACTTTATTTACAACCTTATATTCTACCTATTTTTTTGAATAATTTTAATTATTAAGTATACAAAATGTTCGTATTGTATAATAATGATATAAAATGTTTTTTTTTCTCTTTAAAATATTTAGTATTAATGGTAAATAATATCCAAAAATAATTTTTTTGTATCAAAATACTAAAAATATTTGACCCTCTCACCTGTTTTAGATCTTCCTCACGCATTTTTAACACCATTTAAACCGAATTCTAGTATATATAATATAAAATATTGTATGGACACGGTTTTAACTTATTGAGATTATGATTGAATTTTAAGCCTATATTCTCATTTTGATTGGGAAATGTCCCGCTTTACCTAAATTGCCTAAAAAATGGATTTTATTTATGGATAAACAATTTCCAATTAGGCCTTTAGGGACCTAATACTTATTTATAGTTCATTTAATTTTAGAAAAATTATAATATTGGTTTGATGTAGAAAAATTTTTAAGTGTTAAAATTTTTCTACAACATGTTGAAAATATTACCGGCTATGTTTATATAAATTTAGATGTGATCCGAAAATGGTTTAATATAAAAATCATTTAAAATTTTATTTTTTCAAAAAACAAATAATCACTGAATACGATTGTTAAAAAGATCAAAATCTTGTAGAAATTACATTTTATTTACCATCTGGATAATTTTTTTGTTAAATTATTTGGTTTATATAAAAGTGGGAACGCAGTTTAAAATTTAGAATTTTGTAAAAATATTATTAAATTGATTAAATTATTGTCTTAATACAGAATGCACCGGTCAGGATGCAACAATAATTTGGGAATACGCTGATATGACGCCCGACATTTATTTTTCGGTTGATATCAAAAGAGTTGGAACGGAAATCTGGTCCAACATTGAGGACCAATTAAAACAAACCCGGATTAAGGTGTATTTATTTATTCATTCATTTATTCGTGTGCTTTTAAGGCTGTTTAAGTTTAAAATTTTATGTTTGGGCGCATCTTTAAAATTTGCCAAGCTTAATTATAATCACAAAAAAAAACTTTTTCATTATAATTTAGTAAATTTTTGAAAAGTGAAACCTAGGGCACATTTAGAGTTCATCCGTTAATTTAAAAAAAACTAAAAATTCTGAAAAATGGAATTATAAAATTTGAATTTTTACATCGTTAATCATTGTTTATATATTTTTACACCCGGCAGTTGCTTTAAGTATAATTGGAAATCATATCAAGTTTATATC
Source organism: Acutogordius australiensis (assembly GCA_030555515.1). NCBI lineage: Eukaryota > Metazoa > Nematomorpha > Gordioida > Gordea > Gordiidae > Acutogordius > Acutogordius australiensis. The sequence continues at coordinate 15,303,603 of CM060243.1, forward strand.
TAAATCCATATAAATATAGCTCATTTTCTTTTCAAAATTAATCTTTAAAATATTCTAACGCTTAAAAAATTATTTAACATTAGATCAATATTTTTTTAAATAGAATTTACGGCAAACTTACAAAAAATACAAATAAGATGCAAATTATTGATAGTTACTAATTAAATTTGCGGTATTTATTAAAAAAAATTATTGCAAAAAGAAATTTTTAGAGAAATATGTTGTCCATAAAAAGCCAATTTTATTCTAAATCCTGTTTTTGAGATTTACCTACCGTTAACCTAAATTAAATATCGAAAACGAAAATTTTATGAATGTTGTTTGGTCGTTTTTGCAGCATTCTTTAAGGTTCTTCAAAAGTTCCTTGGCCATTTTACTATATTTTAAAGGGCAATCTTATTTTACTTAAACGTCTCGTAAATTAAAAAGAGGTTTTTTAAAAAACATTCTAAGTTTTGATATTGTAAAAGCAATGTCAGAAATCTTAATATATCAAATTATTTTTACTTTTTAAAAATTTATATTTCTAATTCAGATAACCGACTTGACTGTTAATGAATCTTACGACGTTCGCGTGTGTGCTTGCAACAAGTACGGCCAGAGCGATTATATTGAATTAGAACCCCCGATATTGTGCAAATATCCATTCACGGTCCCACCCGCACCCGGACCTCCGATCTCAGTTACCACGGGTCTTAATTTTGTAACTATTAAATGGGACCCGGCTGATACCGATGGCGGGAGCCCTATCATTGGTAAGTTGTTTGATTTGTTACTATTAGCTATATATTAAATTTTTGACTTTTTGCTAATAAAAAAGTTGTGATTTTGTTATCAACTGTTTTACTGTTTTATTTTTCTACAAAATGCTGAAAATAAAGAATATAGAACAATTTAATATTAATTTTTATGTAATTTGACGTGCAATAAAAAACAAAAACCAATTTTTTGTACATATTTTTATTCCTGTTTGTCGAATTTCATAAGAAAAAATGACGTTAGATTAAGATTAATATAATGTCTTACTTATAAAAATTTATATTTGATTATCCTTCAGTTCATCGGCGTTTTGTCGATAACTTAAAATAACTTTAAACGATATTTATCTTCTCAATTAAAATACATGTGATTTTCCATTTTCGCGTTCGCAAAAATAACAAATACTCTTTTTGCACGTGGCAACTTAAAAATATTTTTTGCAATCATACAATTCTTATAAATTATGTTCAAATATTCTCTTATAGGCTATCGCGTTCAACAAATCGACGAGTTGGCATTGGAATCGGTCACTGAAGAATGTGGCGAGGAATGGATCAAGGCTGATGTGGCAGAATACTTGACTGATACGATGGCCACCATCAAAGATTTAATAACCGAACTCACCTATAGATTTAGGGTTGCGGCCTACAATTTAGCCGGGCAGAGTGCATGGTCCGAACCCTCGAACGATATAACTACGGAATTACCTCCAGGTATGATTTGCCATTTTTTTAGTAATACTCTGGTAACATTCAAAATTTGAATTTACACATAACTAAATGTGAAGGGGCAATCAGTAAATTACTTAATTACTTATATACAGTTGCTCCAAAAATTAATATGGACCATTTGGACAAGGATATCGTTATTTGCCGAGGAAGCAATCTACAAATTATGATTCCTTACGTTGCCCACCCTAAACCAAATGTTTCTTGGACAAAGGTAAATGAGTGAAAATTATTTGACAATCAAATTATTTCGCTATCCGATGAATCGTAATTAGTCTTATTAGTTTCATCTTCTCTACATATACCTATATTTTGTAATTTTGAGTGTCGTATTTTAATTTTTATTAATTTGGCTATATAAGTATAGTTTTGAGATGAAAGGCAGTTGGAGTGGTTTCAAGTTAAAAAATCCTGAATTTTTCCCAATCCTAGATATGAAAATGCACGCTAACAGAAAATCCGGCTTATTTTTAATTAGCAAAAATGTAGACAAACTTTTGGACCATTAGGATTATTTAAATGGTCGATTGATAATTTTTTTTCCCTCGCCCAATCTGTTCAAAGAACATTTGTTATGCTTGTAGGGAAACCTTGAAATTCCGTTTACATTCGGTTCGAGATTAAATATGGAACTGACCGATACGTCCATCAATCTTTACATTCACGAGACGAGCTTTAAGGATAGCGGAACGTATTGCTTAACTCTAAGAAATGGCAAGGGATGGGACAGCGTGTTTGCGAAGATATTGGTAACGGCTTGCTAAAGTCAATATATTTTAATCCTAACAAGCTTATACTTATTGTCATTTGATTGTATTGCTATATAAATATCTATATATGAAAAAATTATGATATCGAATATTAATGACTTGAGAAATAATTGTGCTTTCTTAGCGTATGCCCACTGCATTTTGCTAATTAAACCTATTATGCCAACCTAGTTTTCTCTTATCCTATAAAGCATCCAAAAAGAATTTTTAACTAAAAAAAATAATACTCTTATAATCCATAAAGGTTGTTGGGCCACCACCTTCACCTGGCAGTCCGCTAACCGGTATAATCGTGGATCGGCGGTCGATTCGCCTTTCTTGGAAGCACCCCGACCCTTTGATCTTCGGCGAATACGATAATCACGGAGACGCTCCGGTTCATTACCGCGTAGAGTTCCGGAAAGTTGGAATGTTTGTACCAGCTGACCAGGACGCACCAGAGGATGAAAATGAGGATGATGATGATGATGGTTATCAAGGAGACGAAAGTTTGGGCGGCTTGAAAGGCGACAATCATGCCGAAAAAGACACGAAACAAAGTCAGAATGGGGAGTTTGGAATTCATAATTCACCTTGGCAAACCTACCCTGAAACAACAATCTTGCAAAAGTTGATTTTTATTGTTATAAACTAGAGTTTCTAAACATTTATTTATATCTGAAACTTACTACAAGTTTGAATTAAAACAAAGAATTTTGTTATGAATAATATTAAAACTACATTGAAAGTAATTAATAAACAAGGTTTGTTAATAACATAACTTTTTACACTCAATTGAAATTTTTATATTAAATTAATAGGATAATAATGAAGAATTTGGAAGCAAATGCAAAATATCTTTTTCGTATATTTGCCGTAAACAAATACGGAGCCAGTGAGCCATTGGAAATGGATAATCCGTTCGCTCTTCACATACAAGGAGGTAATTCCTACCCAATCATTATTATAAAATTTTTTGTTAAGACCGAAAAACTTTAATTATCACTTTTTGACGTAATTTAAATTGTTGATTAAGTTGAAATAAAACTTAATGCCATCTTTGCAAAAAGTTGGTTTAAAATCATTTGCACAATTTATTATTTTTTTTATTATTACACAGGTCGACAAATTGAGAGTTGTGAGCTAACTATGGAGATTAAACCTGCCATCTTAGGGATTTTCAAATCCGTTTACCGTTTTTTCTAATCAAACTTAGTTAGTCAGCTATGAACATTGAAAATTAAAAAAAAAAATCCAAAAAAAACAAAAGATTCAAAAACAAAAATAAATTGAATTTTTTTTGCATATATACAACAGCTAAAATGTTAAATTCAAGCTTCAAATATAACTTTTATTAAAAACCGATAATATATCCATTCGTGTTTAAGTTTGGGCCCGAAATATTTTGTACTATCTAAATGCTGATGTAAGAGCTTCTTGATATACTAAAAAAATTATTTCTCATTATTTGATAAAATAAATATAAGTTACAAAAAATTTTTATACGGAGTTAAGATTTTTAAATTTTTTCTTTTTAAGGTATTCTCGATCTCTCAATTTGGTCAAAAAAGGGCATTTTTTCGATATGGACGGATGTAAGGAGCCAAGGCCGGAAGAAACTAAGAAAAATGAAATATTTATATGAGATAAGGCCATCATGGGGATAAATTATTTTATATTTTTACAAAATTCACTGTTGTGCAATTGATAAATGTGTTGACCTGTGTTATTCGTAAAATTTATCTTGCTCTTAAACGTGGCCCATTTTAAAGACAAATTGTTAATTTAAGAATCTAGCAAAACTTTTTAATTATAATTTTGATGAAATTTTAAGAAAATTTCTCTACATTTTTTGAACGAATTTTAGATCGACCTAGCGTGCCGGGAAAGCCTTGCGTAAGCTATTTCGACCAAGACGTAGTACACCTAAGTTGGGATATATCGAGTGATTTACTCGACGTGGAAATGTCAGATTCGGGTATCAGCTGTACCAGTGACGAATATAAATCCACGAAACAACAGCACCTGGCTAAGAAAGCAAGTTGGACGCCGTCTAAATTTTACGGGCCCACCACCGACAGCTGGTATGTTCCGGTTATGGGCTATTGCCTTGAATACGCTGACGTGACGGACACAGTAGATCCCGCGGAATATAAGTGGAGCCGGTATCATCAGCAATCCGATAAAGAATTCATAAGCGAGGATACAAAAGAGGAGCTCACCACCAAGCATACTTCGCTATCCGGTATATATTTCGGATTTTTTTTTAGTTTTGGAGATATTAAATTTTTGCCCAGTCAGGATTTGGTGGAAAAATTAAAGCTTTAAACCTTTAAAACTGATCAGACGACTTTGAGATGCCATAAACTTGAGGGCTCCAAACTCGAACAGTAATTGGTTTCTAATGGGTGGTCATCGATGTACTTTTTATAAGAGTTACGGCCTTATAACCTAAATCGCTGGCTTGCGTTGAATCATATAACACTGTGGGGATATATCAAAAGTCTCTCTAGGATAAGAAGAGGTTAAGCCCAATCAGGTATGCCGCCAAAAAGGTTTTAGGCAAAAACTTATAAACCAGAAAGTTTTATAAACCTTTATAATCAGTCTACATTTCAAGTGTATGCCTTAAAATTTATTTTATATAACTTCTAGTGAAGGGCTTATTACCCCTCAGGAAATATAAGTTTCGCGTCAGGGCTAAAAGTATAGACGGCCTTTGGAGCGATTATAACGAAGGCACGGGAACCGTTTCCTTAAAATCACGGATCAAGATCGCATCTCAACCCTCTGCTCCGGAAATAATGGATTGGGGATCCGACTTTGCTCAGCTGGCATGGAAACAGCCGAGCAGCGACGGCGGTGACCCGTTTATTAGTAAAATATTTATCCCTAGGATTAACTACGGCTTATTTTTTTCGTTTTTCTTGAAAAATGTGTATAAAAACATATAATTCTTGGTTAATTATATGCGCTTTGCACTATCGTCTTGGCACTATTTATGCTGATTTTTATAGATATGTGTTCAATCAAAAAAACCAAGTTAAAATATTACACGCCCAATTTGTCTTAAAAAATGTTACTTAATTTTCCGCCTATAAATAAAGCCTAGGCGTTTTTTGCATTTAAAAAATTATGTTATTTTTTTTTTTAATATTTTACGATAAAAACTTTAATATTAATATATTACGTCATAGTCAAATTTGAGATCGATGTTTAAAAGATAGGCCGAAAAAATTAATGCTATTTTTTGCATATCTTATAAGAATATTTTTGCTGAAACTTGATAAAATTTGGCATTTGCATTTTTAAGCAACAATAAATGGAAAAAAAGCTATACTGTATTTTTCTCTCATATCTCAAAATAATTTTCTATCTTAACACGAATCTACAAGGATTTATTGTCGAATACAAGGACACCACATCAGCAACTTGGATTACCGCAACGCCTAATCCCATTAATCGTAACAAATATATGGTGACAGGCTTAAACAATGCCAGGAAATACCATTTTAGGTAAGTTTCCGCTTAAATTTCACGTATCAATAGAAATATAAAAATAAAAAAAAAAAGCTCAGAGCAAATTTTTAAAACAAAAAAGCGTGTTGTTCTTTTTTTTAATTGTCAGATATATAAAACTATGAAATCCACCATATTATGGGTCTTTATGTCTAAACTAATTTTGGGGTGGGTTTGAAACGCAAAAACCGGAAGTCATGAATCATTTCTAATAGGTATTTGGGTTTTTCGCGGGATACGTTTTATTTTTTTACCCAATGTGACACAAAACGCAAAGGCCCGCATCATTAAAAATTTTTGGGGAGAAAATAATTTTTTTTTATGTTTAAATTAACATTTCTATGTTTCTTTGATGTTTTAAAAAAATTTATCCCATTCGGACGTATGCGTGTTTGCGTTGATCATATTTTCGGTGTCCCTTTGATGTTTTACAAAATATGTGTTACTGTGGGGCCTTTAAGTTAAGGGCTTTTGCGTTGCAAACAAAATTTTTTTTAATTAGCCATGTTTTTATGGTCTTAGATATAAATTAAATAAAATTTCTAAATATAGCAATTGCTTAATGCTAAAAATATTATAATGTTTATAATTTTTGATGTAATCAAATTTTAAATACATTATAATTTTAAATTAAAAAAAATTACTTAACTTCAAACGCGATAGCTAAAAACGTTGTTTTTTCCTCCTTGCATGAATAACATAAAAAACAATTTCAACCTGATGCATTAAATCCATTGTAAAATACTCCGATTTATTGGTTTTCCGAAAATATGACTCTTATATACGTGACCTTATTAATTTTAAAGTCATAATTACTCCTGACCTACACCCTAATATATAATATTTATTAAAAAAAACTTAATTATATTGTTAAAAATCTATTACATACATTTTCTGTATGTGAAATATTGTAGACTTACCGTGTCTAACGCTGCTGGCAATAGTTCCCCAAGCTTGCCTACCGATCCTATCGTATTATCCAAGTCGAGCGATCAAGCGGGTATAACAGGTGGAGGCTATATCATGCGGAATGTGCACGAACAAAGCCTAAAGATTTTAAGACCGCTTCGGGATGTCGTATATCCATTGCATGGAACGTTTCAGCTGCAGTGCGAAATATCGGGAAGCCCAGTCGATAAAATTAAATGGTTTTTCTTTAGTCTTTTTTTATCGGTTTACAAAAGCCTCCATACTAAGATTGATCATTAATGGTTAAACTTTCTTAGTCGGAGGACCTTCAGCATGTAAACTTTGTTGTGTTAAAGACTTCAAGTTAAGCAACGTTGAGCCTGGTTAGTTGTTGACTGGGTGACCGCAAATAAATCCCTAAGCCGTCCATTTTTCTGAGAGCCTAGGCCTAAAACCTATGTCACCGTCCATGTTAGATTTCATTTAACTCTGCGGGGCCTGCTGTAGAATTAAAAGTGTCAAAGCCTAAAGGGGTAGGCCGTCTCCTAATGGGGAGGAGGACACTCCTACCACAGGTTTTTTAGACTTTTCCACTTTGATGATTCCTTGTAATTCTGAAACTAATAAGATTGCCTAAAATATATTAAGTTTTTCACAATTGTTTTGTCACTCATATTTTTCATCAAATTTGATAACCAACTCTAATAAATATCTCTCAGTTGACGTTTTCGTAAAATAATAATCTTAATAAATAGTTTAAGCATAAAATTTAATTAATGTATATTATCTGCAAATCTATCTTTATTATTTATTAAACAATATAATGTCCATAATTCTTTTTTATATATCCCTTATAAATTTATTTTTAAATTATTAAAATGATAAAATCTATGATTTTATATGGTATCCCTTATTATATATTTTTTAAATAAAATATTTTTGTCTCAATAAATGTAGGCTAAAAAACGGAGTCGAAGTTATAGAAAGTGATCGGGTTAAATTTGTTGACACGGGTCCCCAATTCATATCTCTAATGAATACTAACGGAGAAGATAGCGATCAAGGAAAATATATGGTAACTGTGCAAAATGATGTCAATGTCACCTCAACTTCGGCATATGTCAAATTTATAGGTACTATCTAATATTCAAACTAATTGGAACTTTTGTTTTTGTGCAAAAAAGGCTGCCTTTTGAAAAACTAAACAATCAAACACAATGGTAGCCTGGCCTGTTTTGAATATTTTTAAGAATTTTTTTACATTAAAAATTAAAATAAATTTGTTAGGCTTCGTAAACAGGTAAAATATACTGATATTTTTAATTTTTTATAGATTTTCAAAATATTTTTTTTATTTGTTTTTTGTCATTTTTTAAAATGAAACATGCAATGTTGTCCATCTTTAAAATGCGAGGAGAAAATGTTTAAATTTGTTTTATATATTTAAGGCTATACAAAATCATTAGTTTGATATATTATTCGTTTAGATACATAGATGTAAAATATTTCATTTATTTTTAGCTAAATGGGTTATTTTATTTATATTAATTGAAGCAAGCAAATAAAGTAAATATACTAACTTGTATTTGATATTTAATATTTTTCTCTTATAGAATCTAATTCTAAATTTTTGAAACTTAATTATAAAAATTGTTTAGACAATTTTATAAAAATAACCAATTAGTTAAACAAAAAACAATGTTTTATTTAAATCGTGCAATATTTGGACGCATAGAAATTTTTTATTTGCGTCGTTGGAATTTGATTAATTTAAAATTTATTAATTATTTAATAAAAAATTAAATATACAATCAATTTGAATGTGTCATTTTGTTTTTTTTACCGAACAATAAGTTTAAAAGCGCATATATCATAACCATCATTTTGCATTAAACAACGCCATTGTTAGAATGCGTTAAAAACCTCTTAGTCAATGTTAAATTCCAATATTTTGGATTTTACGAAAAAACCAAAACTGTTACGAGACATTGCCTTAAATATATAAAAGAAGATTATTTATATTTTTGAATCCTCTAGGTTTCAAGAAGCATCTTTTTTTTTATATTTTTTAATTTATAAGTTTTAATTTCCAGGGCCAAGGTTAAAGATTTTGAAAACGGTAGAAACATTGGAATGGCCATAGTGTTAGAGATAGTCCGAGCAACTTCACATTAATATTTGTTTTACCTACTTATATATGGAAAGTATTCCCAAATCTAAATTATCATTTATATATGCCTTTTTAGCCCCTCCGTCAATTTTACAATCCCCCAAAAATAATGAAATCGTTTTCAAGCAAGGCTCTTCAGGTCGTCTCAAAGTCTTTTTCGAGGGGACGCCACCTTTCAAGTACGACATTTTTAAGGATGGCCAAAGCTTGATGGTTGATCGAAGCTCGGCATGTAACGAACAACAAATGGCGTTACATTCACGAGCTTCGTCGTTACTTTCCTCATCAAGTTCTTACGCCTACGATGACCCGCATAGGGACCGGAGTGGGAGCTTTGACACTACCGTAAGCTATGCTGCTAGTAGTTTAACCGACCTCTATTACGGCATCACGGCCACTAAAGCTGGTTGGGAGGATAAGGAAAATAGCGTGACACGATGGAGCGAATCTAGTGATGATTGGTTAACCTTGGAAAGAAATAATAATCCCTACTCGAGTTATAGGAAGGATCATTCTTATAATCCTTATACGGCAGTCGATTTACTTAATGATAATTGCTCCTCTGCCGATGAATACAAAGGTTTTCGCAGGGCAGTCTCCCCATACTTGTCGGCCGGACAAAGAGCCGTTTATGACAAAAACCGTGGGAAATCATTGTCATTATCATCGCCCTATGTTCCAAGGTATAAAACAATATAACGTCCAGTAAATTTTTAGAACATATACAAAAATCGTTAATTTATATAAAACATAGATTTTCCCGGTTCAAAATTATTAAATCGTTGGATAACGTAACCCTCATCATAGGATCTATCGAATTAAGCGATTCCGGTGAATACATTTTCGAAGTGTCAAACGCCAGTGGCTTTGTCACATGTCCGATTCAAGTCAAAGTGATAGGTGAAATAAACTTATATTTGCCAGTTTTTATGAACATTTAATGTAACCAAAACGAATAAAACATATTTTTATTTGTTCTCTTAGGTGCTCCAACGACTCCCTTGGGTCCCGTACTAACCGACATTGTAAAAAACACTGAATTACTTTTGAGCTGGACCAAGCCTGAACATGATGGAGGCTCACCCATTACCCGTTACGAAGTTGAGCGGAAATATTTGGGCAAAAGTTATTGGATTCCTTGCGGAAATATGTCGATCGTATAATTTCCGATATTTTTCAAGCTATAAAACTTTCTAATGTCTTGTGTGAGCTATGACAAAATATACCTGTCATATAACATTTAAATCTTAGTAACTTTCTTTTAAAAAATGTTTTATATTAGGAGCCACATTGCACCATCAAGGATTTGGTGCCAAACAAGAAATGTCTATTCCGGATTTGTGCCGTTAACGAAAATGGGAAAAGTCCCTTCCTTCAACCCGACCGTGAATTCTATCTCCCGCTGGAGATAAGTAATAAAATTACTATTTTAATATACATCCCGAAGTTGTAAGGCTTTATAATACTGATCAACATAATTTAGTCAATGTGTAAATTTGATAGAATACAATCTACATTATAGCCTCTCAAATTTTTTTCCCGTTTTGATTCTTATATGTACCACACCAGAGCCTGTTTGTATTATCAAAAAATTGGCCATTAAAATAGATTGTTTTTACCTCAAAATAAAATAAAAAAAATTTTTTTTATTGAAATCAACAACTGTATTTTCATCTCATAATAAGAAATAAAATTTTTAGTATATTAAGCTATCTCTTACATCAATAACGGCAGGTCAATTCGGAGTAAAACTCTTGTAAAATGACCTTTACACGAGTTTATTTTACACCGAATAGTAAAAATGCTTTTCAATGTAGGAAAATTATTTAGATTAAAGTTTTCTCATGTAACTTTTTATGAGGATTTCGAATATATTATTTAAAATTTTCTAACTTGTTAAGTTTTTTCATATATGCGATTTAAAAGTTTTTATTAGTCACTAAACGAAAGTCAATGAATAATTACAAAGTTTTTTGTTGTATTTTGCCAATCTAAAATTTTTAAATGAATTTAATTATTGTAACGAGAAATTTAATTTTAAGGGCAATTATATCATCTATATTACATTTATTTTAAAATATTACTATAATGTTATAATGTCAATTAAAATTTTGTTATAAATATATAAATCGTGCCAAAAATTAAGACGAGCATTGCCCAGTGTGCAACGTATCCGGCTTTAAAGTGGGAGGTCCTGTGTTTGAGTTCCTGCGAAGACATTTTTAAATTTATTTAAGATATTTACATAAGTCGGCATAACATTTTGGTACTTATTTTTAGCTGAATTCACTGTCAATTTTATGTAATAGGACACGTACAACAAAATAGAACAAAAAATATACAATCTACAGAGATATCATGTAAATGCTGACTCAGGTTAGATATCTTGAAAAATAAAAAAATCTTAGCAGGGACTCGAACCTTGGACCTCATGCTCTTATTAGCCTGTTACGCTACATAGTGGGCAACGTTCGCTTTAATTTTAGATGCACGATTTACATATTTTTATTAAATATTTAATAAGCTTAATAGTAATATTTTATAAATTAATAGAATATATACTCTCTAAATTAATATTGCGAGTATAATTAAATTCCTAAACAGATTGGCATAATACAACAAATAACTACGTAATTAATCATTAAATTTCGTTTAATGACTAATAAAAACTTTTAAATCGCACTTATGAAAAAAACTTAACAGGTTAGAAAATTTTAATAATATATTCGAAATCCTCATAAAAAGTTACATTAAAAAACTCAAATCTAATAAATTTTCCTATATTGAAAAGCGTTTTTACTTTTCGGTGTAAAATGAACTCGTGTAAAAGGTCATTTTACACGAGTTCATTTTACACCGAATAGACCTGCCCCATCAATAGGTTATAAAGAATAGACTGCACATTCTAAATATAACTCGATATTCTTTCGGGGAAATAAAAAAATTTATTTAATTTGAATTTATAAGTGTAGCTATATACATTTTTTTCCAATATTTTTTTAAAATCTTTTTTGAATCCTTTTTTTCGGCCAGGACACTATAAAATTGTTTGATGCGGTTCAGTGAAAAGCTAAATAAACATTTATACACTTCCTTTTTGTATCGGTCTTTCTTTTCCACAATATTTAAGAGACTTCTGTTTTTTAATTGGTAGCTCTTCCGGACGCTCCAACCGATTTGATGATTAGCGATGTCATTTATGAAGATACCAATTTCAAGCGTGACAAACCCCGTAAAAGACAAAATAAAAATGATTTTGGGTTTGACATTGCTTTAAACGAAACTATACAACTCAACTGGATCGAGCCCGTCAATAAGGGTGGAAACGGGCGATCTACGTTTTTAGGATACTTAGTCGAAAAACTCGATGAGATTCACAATTACTGGACGCCTGTTTCTGGCATAGCCTCCGAAAATCCTTGTAACGATCCTTTTTTTTCATTTCATTGAAACACTATATTTTAAAGATTGCTATAAACCTTTTTTGTTTAAATAAACTAAAAACTAAACGACCCCAGATAAAATTGTTTAAAAAACGTTAGAAGCTTTAATAAACACTGGTGATCGAAAAATGAAAATTTTCGCTGCGAAAAGCTATAAAACCTTATATTTATCCTGCAAGATGGTTGCAAAAGAATCCCCATGATATCGGATCCACAAGATTATCATCCCTACCTGACGAAGGAAGAAAGCTTGAGAGTCCGGGACTTGATCCCCGAATACGAATACTACTTCCGTGTTTTTGCAGTCAATGAGGTCGGGAAGAGTATACGTGCGGCGGAATGCATAAAGCCTAGGCATAGCGAGAATGCCGGACCGTTTATTGGTATATATTGATATTTAAAATTCTCGTTAAAAAATATTTGGCTGAAGGTCTCTTTATAAAATTTAATTATTTACATATTTTGCTAGAATCCCCCCGCTCCATTTGTTATCTAACAATTTACTTCATTTCTGATCAGCAAATATTTTGATTACTAGCATGGGAAAAACTCACATTTAATTTTAATTGCCTAAAATTGATTAGAAAACTAAAATTTTTTGTCACCGTTTAATTAGGGGCAAAGGCAAAATTCAAAATTGTTTAACGAATATCCATAGTTTGCCCATTAATTTAATTTTAAATTTGTTCAAATATAATTCCACTTCAAATTAAGTTTACATTTATTAGGATTTTTTCAAACTTTATAAGCCCTCCTTGAATTTTAAAACATTGCTTACGATTTGATTTTGGACTAGGTAAGCTCGAAATAGTTACACCTCTGAAAAATATCGTTGTTACTGAAGGCAAAACCCTACGCCTTGAAACTAGCATCAGCGCTCCGACACATTCAATCATTTGTTGGTAAAGCATAATTTTATACCGTTTCACACGCATCAATTTTTTTTTAGTATAATAGGACGCGTTCAAATTCGATTCATTTTTAAAATTTTAAAAAATTACAAATTTTTCTTTCTAGTTATAAAATATTTGTTTATCCTACTTCAATAAAATTACAAATTTTTTGAAAATAAAATTTTTAAATTTTTTTCTAAAAATAAATCAATTTTGAACGATTTTTTATACATGTTACAATTTAATTTTTTTAAACTCGATTTTTAAGGTTTAAGGACGAAGAAGAAATTTGTTCCTCGTGGAAGTATAACATTTTTAACGTGGATTCGAGGCACGTTCTCCTGGTGCATGATTTTGACGAATACGATCAAGGCGAATATCAATGCGTTTGTACGTATCTACTTTCGAGCGTAGCCACTTCGGCATCCATAAGTCTTCGTGGTATTTTCTTACTCCCATAAAAACATTAAAAATTATTGGGTCATGAAAATGATTTCGCCTGGCTATCTAGTTCTCGGTCCGCCCATTCTGTAAGGGTTAATAAGTCTGAGAAACTTTGAATCGGAAACGGCTAAATGCATCAATATCTTCTTTAGCTTTAAATTTGGGAGATTACTAATTTTTACATTTATTTTATTTCAAATTACATATTATATATAAATAAAAGTTGAGCAAGTCTTAAAACATTTGATTAAATGGATCGGGCTGAACTCTAACTTATACCATTCACTTTTGACCATAAAATTCGTATTTCATACAGACCCATATGGATCAACGATTGAGTTTGAAGAATTACCTACGGTTTATCGAAATCCTACTGATCTTGGGCTACACGAATTATCACCTGTTCCATCATCTACAACTCACACAACTTCTTCTTCGAGTACAAGTCCTCACGCTGAGAATGATACTACTAGTATTCATAGTAGCATTTGTACAGGAGAAGAGGATTCCGATACAAGTACAGTCAACGGTGACGTGAATGATGTGTCAACCAAGTCCCCGAAGCCATCGACTCCTGTCAACAATAATGATTCGGGACAGGAGGTGACCTCATCTGCTACCACCTACCTGTCACCTGTAGATTCGAGCCCGGGTAAATAGTTCATAAAAGGCATTTATATTTACCAAATAAATTTTAAAATGATAGACTTTTCATAGTCCAACCCTGTCAAGTAATTAATACTGTATGTTGGTTTGATTGAAATTATTTTAGGGGTGTTTTAAAGGTGAACTCCGGCAAATATATAATAATTTTTTAAGTAACACCAAGAACTTATATTGCCCTGTTAAACGTATCCAATGTGTACATGCTACCTTTAAGATGGTCCTGTTGTTGATAAGAGTTTTGCACAATAATAAAAGTTACTGTTGGGTTTTTTTATGTTAGTGACTAAGACCCCATATCTCGATAAATATATTCTTGAACTTTTCTCATCTAATTTATCAATCATCTCGGGCTATTTTTTTTGTTCCTTATTTCAAAAATTTATTGCCACCAAAATTTGAATGACCATAATGTATCTTTAAACGTTAGAATTTTAGTTTAATTAAAATAACGAATGTTTTAAAATTTAAATTTATCTTATAGTCATGTAAAAGTTGTAACTAGATTATGCGAGGGTTTATATATTAGAAGGTTGGTTTTGATTCATTAAAAAATTGTAATTTATAATTAAAAAAATTGATATGGAATTTTGATTGAAAAATTTTAATACTTAAGTTTCAAATTCAAAACTATACGACCGGGTAAAATGTATTTTGGATAAAATGAGTCCAATATAATACCTCCGCCGGTGAAAAGACGATAATAAATATTTATAAATCTAGATTTTCAATTAATGAATTTTAAACTAATATTTTAATCAAAAATTTACTCATCCATTTTAACTTAAATTTATTTATTACCCTAAGATAATCCATCGGACTCACTCAACTCGTCAAACGATAGTTCATCGACAAATTACAAAGATACCGTGGAAGAATTAAAAGGTAAATTTCAAATCTTTTAACATTTAAAATAACGTTTATATGATTTTTAGTCCCAATTTTTTTTAATTTATGATTCTATAATTATCAATTTATTTTAATCACTCATGTTTTTTAGATGCCTCTGAATATGCCCCAATATTTACCGAAGCCCTTCGCCACATTGTAGCCAACGAAGGTGACATCGTCCGACTAAGCTGCAAGGTAAAGGGAAACCCGAAGCCTACCGTGTCTTGGTTCAAAGGAAATCATGTAAAAAAATTTAATTAAAAATGCATCTTTTGCCTAGGAAAACCATTTAAGTGCGCATTTATACTTCGTTCGTTTCTTCAAAAAATGCTGGCTGAAATTAATATGATTTTTTTAGTTATCACATAAAACACATACATTAACCGTGGTTTTTGCAATATTTTTTACAACCAATTGCTTTAAGTATATTAAGAAATCTGATTTAATTTATATGAACATAGCTGATAATCAATTTAACGTAACTCTTTCAAAACCCTTAAAAAATTTTTTCAGCATTGAACCAATATATATTTTTAGAAACATTTTAAAATATTTAAACTTTTTACAAAAATATAACTTTGAATGCGTCTTGATATATATTTATATGGGTCTATATAATCTTTTTTAGATGTTTTTTTAGATTTTAATAAACTATAAAATGAGGCTCTACTTTTTCGTTCTAGTTATAAAAGTGCGTATAAGCGGTCATTTCTATATACCCATACTTGAACTAATTAATCTACATTATTTCAAAAAAAACGGCTTAGTATTTTGAAGGTTAAAAAACGTGAAAGTTTTTGTTTTTTGGTAGTTCTTTAAATGTGATCCTACTAACTTTTGGGCGAGTTATCAGCCTTCATATAGTGCACATTATCCAAATCAGAGGTTATACTCGAGGCAAACTCTATGTTTTATTTAGCGTTAGATTGCGCAAAGCTCCGACTCCATATTTATCAAGATCGAATATTTAAATAATCTAATTATTTACTAATTTATTATAAAGTTGCATGTTATAGTTTTTTTTTTGAATTATTTACATAGTTGTTCTTTATTTAACACAGAAAAACATAGGGTCCATTTCTTTAAACTACAATTTGCAAACCTACATTTTGATATATTTATTCTCATAACACAGGTCAACAAATATTTATGTCAGAAACGTGATTATTATGAAAACATCAAAGAATGCATCCCCATGATGGCCTAATCTCATATATGTTTTTCGTTTTTCTCAGTTTCTTCCATCTTTGGCTCCTTAGATTCGTCTATAACGAAAAATAGTCTTTTTCGACCAAATAAACATATCCAAATATACCCTAAAAAGTGGATATAAATTTTATTAATAAGCTCTTATATCGGCATTTAGATAATACAAAATATTTCGCGTCCAAACTTAAATACGACACGATATATTATCGGTTTTTAGTAAAAATTATTTGAAGTTTGAATTTAACAGTTTAATTATAGTGAATATGCAAAAATAAAATTTCAATTTATTTTTGTTTCTGAATCTTTTTTGACCTTTTTTTAAAATTTTCAATGTTTATAACTGACTAACTAAGTTTGATTAGGAAAAACGGTAAACGGATTTGATATTCCCTAAGATGGCAGGTTTGATCTCTGTAGTTAACTCATAACTCTCAAAAAATTGTTGACCTGTGAATGAGTGGATTACACCACTCTTAGGGTAATACTATGTACCTCTTATCCAAATGTATTATCAATTTTACGCCATTCAGAAAATTTCTGATGGTTTTATTGACGATGACGATATGACCGACCGAAAAGTTGATCAATCGACAGACGGGACTTGCTCGCTCACACTCAATCGAGTGAGTGATCAATGCGACGACGATTATAGCTGCCTGGCTTCGAACGCATTGGGTGATGCATCTACCTCGACCCATCTCAGGGTCATTTCGGCTAAGAGCTTAGCCAGTGCCGCCGGGCGCCGAAAATTTTCGGAGGGTGACGTTTCGAGACCGGAGTTTTTGCAGCGGTTGCAGGATATTCAAGTCCCTGAAGGTCAAACTATTACGGTGGAATGCCTTATTCACGGTACCATTTACTTCTCTCTTTGCATTTTGCCATAAATTTGTTGTATTTCGATTTATTAGATTTTTTTTGTAATTTTAAGCAAAACTTTTAGAAATTGAAAATTTCACATTGCTCAAACAATATGTAACGCATTTTAATTTAAAAAAACATCTTTAAACAACATGATTACTGGTCTAAAATATATATTAAATTTAAGGGTAAACATATTAAAATACTACAGTCTATGCTATTTTTTATCCTTTTTTCATAAGAACCTTTCTCAGCCTGTAAACATATAAAAATGGTAAGAAATGCCAGAAGTGACATTTTTGCGAGATTTCAAAATAAGTCATTATAAAAATATATTTATAAATACGCAAAGCAAAATTTCAGATTTTAACTAAAAAAAACTATTTTTCCCAATTTAATAAAATATAAAATGAAAAAAAAAATACAAATACTTTTGCATTACATTTTTGTTTACATTGCCTTAGCTAGTATTGTTTTTTATTGTTTTAACATTATAGTTAAATTTTTAACGAAATAAATCTTTTATATAGTAGTGGAAATAGGATATAACAATTAACCATAAAATATAAGCTTACGGACAAGCGTAAAAGCTATTCATTCCTTTTTTTCGATATTTCTAAATTTAATATAGAAATTAAAGTGTAAAATTAATAATAAAATTATTAGTTAATTTCATAAAAATTTTATAAATATATGTTAGTGTCTTTTGACATTTTTTCGATTATTGCATCTACGATGGTAAAAATTTGTATGGCGGAAAAATGGGTAATAATTAAGACCAATCGTAGTATCCATCATGCCTAATTTTAATCCCTAGGATCCAAGGTCGGATTCTTTAGACCATTGTCACCGATTTGACGGCAAAATTTTTGTACAGCTTTAAAACTTATTTTTTATATCATACAGGTTGCAAAATATTATAATTCTTAAATGTCAAATTTGTACTTTTTTTTATCTTGTCTTACGTTTAAGTCACCATTATAAAATATTTTTTTTAAATCCTTAATTCATGCTTAAAAACCGCGTTTTTTTATAGCGCCTAAACGTTGAGACTATATAATTTATTCACGAACTAAGTCATAGATTACGGATTATGTAGAAGGTCAGAAGTTTAAGGTCAAACTTGATTGATTTTTTTTAATATAACATTGTATTATTTCCAGGCACGCCGCGGCCCGAAGTGCATTGGCTTTTAGATGGACAGTCGGTGAAGGCTGACAACGTAGATTTCTTTTGCGAAGATGAGTTGTATAAGATGACCATTTACCATTGCCAACCATCTAATTCAGGTGTCTATACCTGTGTCTGTACCAATATTCTCGGTCAGGACTCGTGTGAGATGGAATTAATATGCAATTCAACGACAAACAAAAACAATTAATTTGAAAGATTCGAAGGGAAAAAATAATTTTTAACTCTATTAGCAAAATTTTTTATTATATAACTATACATTGGAACTATTTTTTTAAAATATTTATATATTTTAATTGATTTCGTATTTCATATTTTCTTGGTCAATTATTACCATATATTTTCGTAATTTATACATTGGTGTTACCATTTTTTTTATATTTTGTATTGTTTGCAGTGTTTGATATTTATTTATTTAAACATTAATAAATATACTAATCAAATAAATAAATATACGTATAAAATGTATTTATTAAAAATCTTTATGGTATAAAATGGTGAGGGAAGACGTTTTATCACGGGTTCATTAAAATACAAAAGTGAACTCTTAAAGCTCGGATTTGAGATCTTGAGGTTTAATATTGTCGTTTGTAATATGGTGCTTCACCGTTTCAGACTGCTGAGCTGATGATTTTTTTGAAGATTTACTTTTAATTTTAGTCTGTTCCACTTTATCATCGTATGTCACCTTTTCTTTTCCAGTCCATAACTCGGTTAGGCAATCTAAAAAATAAATAATTGATTTTATTTAAAATTGAATGAATAATAATTTAATTATAAGCACTAATTTTATTAATAGTTCTTCAAGCTGGCAATAACTATACATAAAACGTAGTACCATATTAACATTCATCTTACCCAAGTTTTCCAATTTTCAGACTAATTTCTCAATTCAGTTATAATTTTGAACCGAAATGTTTTAAATATATATTAGCCAAATAAATCTAAATAATTTTTCTATTTTTTAACTTGTACAATAATCATTAAAAATCTAGACCAGTAAAATTAACACTCTTGGCTTCCTACCTAATAATAGCACAATAACTATTCAAATTATGTCCTTATTGCTCTGATCAATCCGTTTAATATTTAAAGTCTAATATAAATAAAGTTTGTATATATATATTAAAGTATACCTTGATCATGGTTTTGAAGCACTGTATCACGGCATAGTATATCAACAATAGGTCTATGATTATCATAAAAATACCAATTCTCTATAACAGGCTCGTAATTTTCCATAATATGTTCACACTAAAATATATCTAGTATAAAAATGAAAACTTTCTTTTTCATATCTGTAATTTCAGCAGAAGGTGAATCCCATAATTCATAAGGTATCCCCAACTCTACTTTAACACCCCTGTTACTATATAATATATTTAACATCAACTTTTCATCAAACTCTCAGAAACATATGTTAAGCTTAAAATATGGAATAAAATCAGTTGATATAAATTATGAAAATAGATTGTTAACTTTCAATTTTTTGGCAAAAAGTAAAGTAATTCAATTTTTAATGTCATTTTAGGGAGACTTGATATTTCCTAAAACCATTTGTAAATAATACGTAAACCATTTGAAAAAATATGTAAATTAGAAAATAATTCCAGCCTAAAACTACATTCCTATTTTTTAAGACATATAAATTTAAAACTAAATAATAATATTTAGCAGTGAGTGTTTTAATATGTATAATAAATTAGAATGCTATTATTTCCCAGATAAACTTATAGGATAATTTAATTGTTTTTCACATATATTTTAATTAAATATTTAATAGCTAAATTTACCTTATAGCTCATATAACAATGCAAAATAAAACTCAAAAAACTTTTTAGCTCCACCCTCTATCATACCACTAAGAGCATGAATTTTTAGTAGAATTTGAGTTATGTTATGTTGATTTTTTTCTTAATAATCATAATATATACATTACAAGTTTAAGAAAACCTTCATTTAGTATTTAACAAGCTATTAATTAATCTTACACCAATCCATGTAAAGTTGACATTGTTTCACTCTGACCCTTTTCATATCTCAAACTTCCCAATCTTTCTTTGTGCACATTATAATTTAATATTCTTTCACAAAGTCCTTCTATAATTTCAATGTATCTTAGTTCACTATTAACATTAGGAATGTAAAATTACGATGTTTGATAATTCACAACTTTGTATGCGTCATCCATAAGATTAGACCCTATTTTGAGCATTTCTCTATTTTTGCCAGTTTCATCAATCTTGTCTTGCAACTCGTTGGCAACCAATTTACAGACTAACATATAAATTAAATAAGACAAACCTTCACATTTGTTAGGTTCCTTTACTCCTCTCTCATTCTCTATAGGTTTTACATATTTTTTCGGGCTTACCGTTTGTAAAAATATTGAAAAATAAATAAATTTAAAAATCATAACTAAATCATATGTTTTCATGAAAATTTTAAAATTTAAAATAAACAATTAAATAATTGCGACTATGAAAACATGGTCATGTGTTAAATTTTTCAAATTAAAAATTTCGACTATCACTGATGCCTTAGAAGTTTTTAAAAGTAGGGGTCTTGTCAAGCAAATATTGCCACCAATCAGGTATGAAGTTAAATTTAATCATTTGTTAGCGATAATATTTATTCATATCCAATTAACATATACACTGGAATTGATCCAACTGCATCTAGTCTTCATATCGGAAATTTATTAATAATCGTTTCATTAATGAGATGGCAAATACATGGGCATAATGCTCATGTCTTGGTATTTTTCTCAACATTTTATATTAGATAGGAAAATCTACAACCCAAATTGGAGATCCTTCAGGCAAGGATATAGAGAGAAAGGATTTACCTGAAAATGTTATAGATCACAATATAAAGCAAATTAAGCTGTCTTTGCAAAAAATATATTGCAATTTTAATAAAATATTTTCATATCAATTAAAATACCCCAAGTATATATGTTTTATATTTCATTCAAGATTTCATGTTAATGAAGAATGGTATAAAGGTTTTAACATAATTGAATTTATTGCAAAATATGGAAGATGTTTTAGAATTGGGACAATGATAAGAAAGGAATAGTAAAACACTGAATTAATTATTTAGTCAGTATAAGATCTCGAATAAATTCACCAAATGGTATATCTTTTAAAGAGTTTTCTTACCAGATATTTCAAGCATATGACTGGCTTTACCTATTTGAAAATGAAAATTGCCAATTTCAAGTATCACATTTAAGTTTTTTCAATATTCTACAACTGAAATTATTTATATAATTCTATTCACTTGCAGCTCTGAAATTGCTTATTAAAATCTCTAAATTCAAATCAATTACACTGGACAACAAAAAAAACAACTTTAATTTTTTAAGAGTTAAGTAGAAAATTTTTTTGCAATAAGGATTCTGGGTTGTTTATTTTCCAATGCCTCCAATTTTTGAACCGCATTCAAATTTTAGAAAAAACTCACAAAATTTTTGACTATTAATCCATAAAATCTATTGGCTTATTCAGATTCTTTATAAAAACATAATTAAGAATGGTTATAGCTTAAAATTATTAGCAATTTACTTTTATTGGATCAAAAAACTAATTTTATGAAAACCATTAATTTAAAATGGTAAAATAAAAAAAATAAATGGCTTACGTTAATAATGAATGTATCCGTAATCTAAATGTATTTTAAAACTTTTGTTACCACCCATAAGTTTTATGTTATAGAAGGCCAAAAATAGAAAAATCTTAACTTTGACTCCAAATAATTAAAAATTTGAGGCATTGGCTATAATTCTGATTAATTTGTAATTAGCACCAAATACTTGACCAAAAAACGATAGTCGCCATAAATGTAAGTTTGTCCAAATTTTGTTGTATAGTGTTATTTATTTGTTATTTTGTTAAACCAATAATATTTAAACAAACACCATATTAACTATTTTTTAAGCTTGGAGGATCTGATCAGATGGGTAATATGGAAGCTGGATATGAATTAATCAAAAAGCTAACTTTAAAAATAGCTCATTGTAATAATTAATTAATTTTCAACATTTGTTATAATTATTATGGCCATTTTAAATATTTGGTTTGTTTTTAGGCATAACTCTGCCATTAGTTTTGTCAAGAAAAGGGGAAAAATTGTCAAAATCGGTTGGAAACGTTATTTGGTTGGATCCACTAAAAACCTCACCATTTGATTTTTATCAGGTTAGAAGAATATTATTCATAAATGCATTATTATATTTTAAAGTTTTTTTCCAACAACTTTATCATTTATGATTTTCTACTGTTTTTAAGTATTAATGGCGTTCGATGAAACCCAGTTATTAACTTAAATTAATCTTTTTTTCTTGCAAAGCTTATTTTTTTTTTGTTATTTTTATATATTAGCACTTCGTGCGTTTACCTGATGATGAAGTTGAAAAGTATTTAAAATATTACACTTTCTTGGGGTTACCTATTATTCATGAATTGATGGAACAGTCTCAGGTATTTATAAAATTAATGGTGGAATTAAATATAAATCTTTTTACTGTATTTTTTTTATAATTTATTTTGCGATAATCCTTGCTTATGTTTTATATTCGTTTGAAAATAAGTTTATATATGCTCGAAGTAAATTTTAAATCATTATATCTCTTAAAATTCATCTAAAAACTTATTTTGTTATAATTTTGAAAATAAAATTTAAAAGCAAAAAAAAATTACTGATTATCCATAGCTCATACTTTTTATATGCAAAATTAGATATAAATTATATACCGTTATAATATTATATTAATATCGAATTCAAAATTATATTATCTTACAAAAATAAATAGTATTTATTTTGTGTCAAAGTAAAATTTTTTTATTATAAAAACGTTTTTTTTCAATATTTTTTGTACATGTCTAACAATTCAAAAAAAAGACGTTTTTATTAATATGATGAATTAAAAAAAAAATTATTATGTTGTTATTTATAAATAACTTTGGATGAAGCCTTTAATCATTTAAATTTTCTTTTGTAGAAAGATCCAGAAAAAAGGATAGCTCATCGTGAATTAGCTAACCACCTCACCCAACTTGTCCATGGCCCTGAAATGCTTGATTTATGTCAACGAACTACACAACTTGTTTATAGATCTCCTAAAAATAAAGTTAGTTTAATCGACCAAATTCCAGAACATTCAATAGCTACTATACAAGACGGTGCTTTTTGGGACTTAACCACAAATCGCTCAAATGTTTCAATTATATCCCAAACCATAGGATTTGATCTATCCCTTCGAACGGATAATAACTTGGATTGCCAAGATTCTGAGATATTTGCGAATCCCAAAAAGAGCATATGTTTGGATCCTGATACAATTAAAGATCTGAATGTCGGCGATCTGTTAAGCCATCTTTTGCCTCATGAACACTTTAGGACGCTCGGTAATATTATATTTATCAAAACTTGTTTGAAATATGTTTAATTTATATATATAAACAATTTTTACTTACAATTTAAATTAATTTTGTAATATATATTTAAGATGATCTGATTAGTTTAATACAAAACAAAGCCGTACGCCTCAACAAAATTGTAATAAATTCTATCGATCAAAATTTTGATTTTGAGAATATGGTACATCCCGTTTCAAATATAGATAATTCTCAGCATTACATTACAATCCTTAGAATTGGTATTAATTTAGATTTTTGATTATTTGTTAATTTGTCTCCTATCATATACATATCAGAGTTCAACCCTGGCCATTCCGGCCCGACCAACAAATTTTTGAAATTATATGCCCGGCCTGCCAAACTTGGTTTTCCTGCCCAAACTTGGTTTTTTATTTTATGTCCGGGACACGACCTGAATTTATACGGCCCGGTAATTTTATATTGCAAGTTATAAATTTTGTTATCGATTAAATACCCAGTGTAGTAGATTCCTGCACCGTATCATAAATTTATTATATTCATTAGGATAATATTTTTATTTTAAAATTTTAAAATTTTAAACAAAAAATTTTAATAAAACAAATTTTAATATTCAAATTTTGTTTTCACTAAATCTATTTCTAAATAAAAGTTTTCAAAAAATAAAATTTTAATTTTCAAAATTTTAAAATAAAAATCACTTTGCACGTGCCCTTACTAACAAATGTTACAAAAAATAGGCAAAAAGGAATATAAAAAACCAGCCTGGCCAGGTTCAACTTTTTCTAATATAGGCCCAGCCCGTAATTTTATTTCTTTATTTAGCCCCGCCCGTAATTTTATTTTGTTATTTAGCCCCGCTCGTTATCTTTGCCAGATGGGCTTCTTTTTTGGGCGGGCTTAACTTTAAATAAAATACCCTCTTTATAGTTCTTCTTTAAATATTTAGAAAAAATTTTAATAAATTTAATCAACTATTATTAATTCATTTATTGAATAACATCATAAATAAATTATATTTATTTTTTTTTTCAAGGCAAACGAAATTACCGGTTAATACATTGGCGCCTTCCTAGCCTCTTACATACCCACAAAATTCAAACGTCACTTTGATTTTAAATTTCAAAAAATTTAGTTTTTGTCAAATTTATTTTTAAAAGCTTTCACTTGCTTTACAGATTATTTACATTCTTTTTTGGAATATTCCAACAAATAATTCTATATTTATTTGTATTTTCATTCATGAATGAGTGATATTTTTCAACTCAAATTTAAAAAACGAAATTAATAATTTTTATACTCTTAAACTAATTACACTGTGCAGCAATAAAAAATAATGCAAATCAGATGAGAACTGTTTTGCAAATTTATCTAATGAAATCATGTATGTCAACCGTTTATTCCTAGCTTATTAACATTGTTTTTTTAATTATTTGCAATAAAGCATAAAATTTTTGCATCTTTATAAACTAACAAGCAAACGGTTTAAAATATGTTGGAGGCAGGCTCACGAAATTTCTATATAGTTACCCTACGAAAACGTTTTAGCCAAAAAAAAATATTATGCTTCTTTTTTAGAATCAAGGCAATAGAGATTATATTTTACAATATAAAATATAATGTAAAATTTTTTTTACGTGTAGCATAAACAATTAGGTATGACCTTAATACATTTAATGTTTCACTTGTATTTTTTTTACGTTATGGAATTCGAAAAGAACTAAATAAAAAATAAGCTACCCACCTCTACGATCTCTTGTGTTCTAGCTCTATGTCATTAAATATTAAAATATAATGTTTCAATCATAAAATTTTTTGAGAGTTATGAGTTAACTACAGAGATCAAACCTGCCATCTCAGGGAATATCAAATCCGGTTACCGTTTTTCCTAATCAAACTTAGTTAGTCAGTTATAAACATTGCATATTTAAAAAAAAAGTTAAAAAACCAAAAAGATTCAAAAACAAAAATATATTTAAATTTTATTTTTGCATATTTAAAATAGTTAAACTATTAAAATTACGCTTCAAATAATATTTTCATTAAAAACCGATAATATATCTTGTCGTATTTAAGTTTGGACGCGAAATAGTTTATATTGTCTAAATGGATGGAAGAGCTAGATACATTAATAAAATTTGTTTTTCATTATTTGTGATTAAAAATATAAGTTACAAAGAATTTTTATATGCAAAAAAAATTTTTTAATTTTTAGTTTTTAGGGTATATTTAGATCTGTCAATTCGGTCAAAAAAGGCCATTTTTCGTTATAGACGGATTTAAGGAGCCAAAGACGGAATAAACTAAGAAAAACGAAAAATATATATAAAATTAGGCCATCATGGAGATGCATTCTTTTATGTTTTCATAAAATTCACGTTTCTGATATTGATATTTGTTGACCTGTGTAATTTAACCCATTTTAGTTTATAGAGCGAAATAGTTCGCTAATACATTGTCTCTGGTTTCAAAGGCTCTAATCATTCGCTGGATAATTAAAAAATTTGGCAAAAGGCTAGCTAGGCCAAAACTTTACCTTTTTTTGGCGTATATACAACAAAAATTCGTACATTTCTTTTTAGAATCGCAACATAATAAAACATTTAAAAAAGATCTGGTCCTCTTAAGACCTGGCTCTCGCAAACAAATCTGACCTCGTCGCTTCAGGTATTTTAAAAATAATTTTAATGTAGATCAACGTTAACTCAAAAATTTTAGGTGTGAATCTTGTTAATGCCAACCTTAATGAAGTCATTTGTCTAAAAAAGCCATTTAGTGGAATTTAAAAAAAGCAGGAAAGCTTATAACTTTGACTACCCAAGCAATAAATCAGAAATTGATGACCCAACAATTTAATTTTTTCCTTCACTGCTCTGTTTTGAATCCAAAGCTAGTACCAGGTACATCTTAAAATGTGATAAAATATTCTGAAATTGTAGCTCACCAGTCTCAAATTCTAAATATATTGAAACATTGCCATTTCGCTGGCCGAAAATTCTTTAGCTCCTAGTTTAAATTAGGTATTGCCTAGTACTATACAGGTGTAATGGGACAATGCATTGACGGGTGTGCTGTCTATTTCCAGTTGGGCTGGTGTTTTAGAAGGATGACTCTGGCCGTTTACTTTTGCCAGAAATGTAAAGTCTGCATGCTATATTACTACGTAAAACGGCGTCATTTTAAGGCTTAAGGTAATGTAGAGACGCACATAATCCCATTATACGTTGCCGGATAGCAATTTCATTGCTCCCCCTCTCCACAAAAGTTTAGAGCTTGATATCAAAATAATATTTCATTAATTCAGATATTTAATAAGTTGATTTAAACAATATATAACCTATTTTATCTTAATGTTACTTTAGCAAAATCATTTTGGCGATTTTTTGATTATTTAAAGGCTGTAGAGCCCTGTCCCAACGATGATTCAAAAATTATTAGGGATTCATAATTTTTGTAGACCGGTGTAACTTTGGCATACGGTAAACTTGATTTATCCAAGATAGCACTTTATGTTATACTTAATTCAAAAATACACTCAAAATTTGTCATCAAAATTTTTATATCAAATTAAATTTAATACGATATGGGGCATAATATAATTTATACATATAATAAATAAGATCATTAACAATCCGGGTTTGCAATTATATGTATTTTGTTTAATTTCCAAAGAAACAAAAAACTTTAAGTAGGCTCGTCAAAGTACTAATCGTAAATCTATGTTTTCAAAAGCTGCTTTAAATTGCGATAGCTTTTGGTTTATGTTTTAAAAAAAAATCGTGAGGGCGGACGCGTCTTATTCATGTTTATCTATAATAATTTTATTTTTTTGCACATTTTTTGCAAACGTTTTTATTCAAGCAAAAGTATTTTCTGTGTTTGTGATAAAAGTTCGTAACTATTAAAGTAAAAATGCATTTTGAAAAATAAAAGTTTTTTCAAAAGTCAATAACTCCACATAAGACTCGCCGCCCTAGGATATCACCATATTATAAAATTAAAAAAAAAATTAGCAAAAAAAAAGACAATATAAGATAAAAGGAGCATTTTAAAAATCTATAAGGTTTCAAAATTGTGCAGACGAGCCTATATCAAAGCACACTGAAAGTTTCATTTCATAGAAGTTGGCAAATATCATTAGGCTGTGTCTTGTTTCAACAAAAATTTTATATGAAAAAATTTAATGGACAGCACTTTAAGATTAAATTTACATTATAAACCAAATACTAAAAATTTATAATAAAGTTCAATAAAGTCAAATATAACTTTACAAATGTATACCAATTTTATTCAATTTCAAAAACGTTGAGGCATGACACAGCCTTCGTTTTACAAAAACTAAGGCGATACAAAAATAAAATTAAAACTGCAACTTAATTGTAAAACAAATCCATTGAGAGAAATTATTAAAAGCCAAAATTTTAACCTCGAAAAAATTAATGCAGTAACGTAAATCGTTTACTTAAAAAGTAACAAAAAACAAGTGTGATCTAAAAACATTTTGCAAGTCTAAGCGACATATGAAAAAAAAATTTAAACTAAGTCTTACTTTTAAGATTTAATATATTGTTAAAAGTTTACCTTTTAAGGTTTAAATATGAGAAAATGGAAATAAAAATTGTGTGCATAGTTAATATAATATATAGATAGAGCTTTGACTAATGATATAAATTTATTAAAAACGATGACATATATTACTAAGTATCAAATCCCTTTTGTTTTTAAATGCAAAAAAAATTTGCTATTTAAAAAGTTCTTAATATAAAGATGAACTAGGTTTTGATAATTAAATCTTTGTCCCATAAATTTTATTGGTGACCAAATTGGCAAATTTGATAAATTAATCTCTAAACCTAATAAATTTTGCTGCATTCTATTTGCCATTACAAAGTTCACCGTTTGGAGGATTGTGGCCGTTCGTTGATTTTATGGTTAAAGTGCCTTCGCGTTCCACTAAGAATATACACAATATTAAAATAAAAGTAGTCTATTTTTATGTAACCCGATGATTTCAAAGTTTTTTTTTGTAAAAAAATTCTAATGGCTCGGCATTCAAAAACAAAAACGCAAGTTTTTATGGTTTTTTGAAAACTTAAAAGATGGAAGTAAGAATTAAAAAAATCTTATAAGCCGCACCTATATAAACATAGCAAACATATACTTATGCTGCAAATTTTAATATTTAAAATTGCCATTATTGAGCTTGTCCTAGTATTTATAAATTTAAGTTTGTACAACTCAAGACAACATAGAGATTGAATCAATCGAAAGAAAAAATTATTTTAACAAACTTCAATCTTTTTTTTTGAATTTGGCCAAAATACATATTGGTATTTAAACGGGACAGAGATATAAATTTATTTATCTTATAAAGTTGACCATTCGCCCAAAAGTCAATAAAAAAGTTTTTTTTATAAATGAGTTTATAATTTTATAATAATATAATTGATTTCTGCCTAACTTATTATAAAATATTTATAAATTAAAAACTTTTAAATCAAGCAAGTCAACTAATGAATTATGTCGCGTAATTGGGTTTAAACAGGATATATACTACTACTATTAGGCCTCACTCAATATTCATTTTTTAGCCCGCCCCCAACATATCGGGGCATGTAATATATGCCAAAGAGCTACAATTCTTACGACTTCGAAACTCAAACCTAAATGGTGCTACTCAAATTTTATTAAATAAGTTTATAAATGTCTTAGCCCGTATTACTAATGGATCATCCTACTAGAAATTGATTGATTGATAGGCTAAGTTCAGCTTTGTCATCACAACTTGCAAGAAATAGTTTTTCATAATAAATTAGTTTATAAATATATATAGATAATATTATTTTTACCTAACTATTTTTAACATTGTCTTAATAAAGAAATTATAAATTAAATAGTTATTTTTAAAATCTATTAGTAAAATCCTGGTGGCCTAGCCACCAGGAGATAAATTTCTTATCTTAATCAACTAAATCCCAACCAATATATTCATCCTTATTTTTCAACTTAGACAATAAATTAATTTGAACTTTTCAGAAAAAACATAGTTAATTTTACTATATAATTGTTAAATAAAAGAGAGTGTCAAAATTGATAAATTAGTTTATATAACTAAAACTTCCTTAATGTACTGTTAATAATTTTGCTAACTCATCAATGAGTCTCAAAGTTTAATTTTTTTTTACATTTTTCCGACTAATTCCGAGGAAAGTATAAGCCGAAGAAAATTAATCTTGTTTCCAATTTAACGACACAAGTTTAATTTGTTGACTTAATCAGGTGAATTAATATGCTTTTTGTCTCGCTGAAATAAGAATAAAAATTTCCCAAAAATTGCCTTTTTAAGGCATAAAACTCTCTATCAGCATTAATCTATATTAAATATTTCATAATTCATAATATTTTTTTAAATCCGAAAATAAACTAATATGCAAATATTTAAGTAAAATAATTTTTGACATTAAATTTCAAATATTGTTTCTTAATTAATAAAATGGTACTTTGCATGAGACACTTTTTGCATGTGCTTTTAGTTCGTAATTTACGGCGTCGGGCTGAGCCACCGGATTTGTTTGAATGAGGGGATGAGATATTAGATCTTGTAAGGGTTCAAAAAAAAATTAACAACATTAACACAGTTATCAAGTTGTGTAGAAAGTAAGGGTTAATAAATAAGATAAATTAATTTTTTCAAAAATTATTAAAATGAGTGTTATAAAAGTTTTTTTAATAAATTATTCTTGGCATATCTCAGCATATTTCCTGTTCCCTAACCAAAAACCCGTTTTATCGTAGCATGAGTTTTTTCGTATAAATTATTAAAATCAACTTTATAATGTTAAAATGGTTATTTTCAAAGTTGGTATGAAAAAATTGGTAAATTTAGATGTAATAAAAAATAGAAACAAATGTGACAAATCTAAACTATCCACTACTATTTCAGCTATACTTTGTCATTCCTTCTTCGTCACACGAAGGTGTGTCCGAAAGGTATGGCGGTTCCGTTGTTTCTCGGTGATGTGAATGCCCATTACGGGTAGTGGATGAGCTACTATGCAAGCTAGAGCAAGATGAATTACTGCGGGACAAGCTACCATTAGCGGTACCTCCGTTGAAAGCCGAAAACTTACGTCTCCGCTTGCGTACGCGCTCGATATTAGATGTCGAATTGTTGTGGTTGTTATCGTAACCATCTTTATGAGGAAAGTGGAGGTAAATTTTAAAGTTTAAGATCAAGAATTAGTTCTAAAATAATTGATTATATTAAGTCATTAATGTCAAGGCAGGAACATAGATTTTATCGTGGGCCATATTAAATAGGCGGTAAAAAAAGCAAAAATAATTTGTGGACAAAATTAATAAAATTATTTGATATTATAATATATAAATGCTGGAAATCTAATAAATAAAATCTTTTTAATATTATAAAAATATTAAAAACCATTTATTTAAATCATTAAAAGCTATTCCAAAAATTAGCACACAAATAACTACCTTAAACTATTGACATGCCAGACTTTGCTAATGTTTAGAGGTTCTATTTATACGTTATTTTTTAGCCGTAAATTTTTAAGGTTGTAAAAAAATTTATTTAGCAAAAGTGAAAATAATATTTTTAGGTAAAAATTGAGGAAAAAATA
This sequence comes from Acutogordius australiensis, assembly GCA_030555515.1. NCBI lineage: Eukaryota > Metazoa > Nematomorpha > Gordioida > Gordea > Gordiidae > Acutogordius > Acutogordius australiensis. The sequence goes on from CM060243.1 coordinate 15,335,071, forward strand.
AATAATTCCAAATAAATTATATTTTATCCTGGTTTTAAATGTTATTCAGCAATTACAGAATATTTACATATTGTATGAAATATTTCAAGAATCAAGTATTCAGTATATTACACATTGCTAATATCTTAAGAAAAGCGATTACAAATTTGCTATGGTAGCTATAAAATATTTATATGGCGATACATTCACCTAAAAAAATGTAACCTTTATATTAATTAAAATTTTTTTGCTAAACTCTTTATAGATTAAAAATTTTAAACGTTGTTTTTATATGAACTAAACAAAAATTTTGAATCAATGAATAAATTTTACTTGTGTAACCATTAGCTAGACCGTTAGTATGAGAGGTCCCATTTTGCTGTTCCGCGATTAATGCCTTAAATTTGTTCCATCTGCAGCTACGATCTATATTAGTTATTAAAAAAATTTTCAAAGATATTTGTAAATAATATAAAATAGAGAAAGCTTATAGGCAAAGATATTAAACACCAACCGAATGATTATGTGTCGGGCATTGCCTATCCTAGATAAATGTTCTTGGTCATATTTTAAAAATTATGTATAAAAAATTATTATTTTATAGTTTTTTTTAACTAGAAAAGTTTTATTATTAATAAACCTTTTATTCAAAAATGTATTTGTTTTGACATTTGTATTAGGGTGCTCTCCATTAAAATTGGGGTTCATATTCAAAACCGGCTTGTAAATGTTTTATTTAAAAACTTTAAAAAAAAATGAAAATATATTGTTAAATAAAAAAAGTCTACAAATTTTAGTCATTTTTGGAGGTTTGTATATTTGATAGAAAATAATTTACATGTAGCCTTATATAAAATATAACCGTTTTCCAAAAATCATTCCTTAAACATGGCCTATTGTACCATATAAAAATGGCCAAATTAAATAGCCTGATTTTGCGACATCGAGGATAAAAAATTTAAAAATAAATTTTTTTATAGTGAAATCAACTGTATGTTTTTCATCTAAAAAAAAGAATATGGAATTTGAATTAACATTTAGGCTATAGTTATTAAGCACCCCAATTTAAATAAAACAATTTTTTACAGGTTTAAATATAAAAAAATTATGAATGAATTTAACAGATTTGATGTTTTATGTGTATAATTTTTAATATTTTTTTGTATTAAAATCTTTTTTGTTTTTATGTTAATAGCTGGCTCACAAAGTTTGTTTAGAAAAAACGGTAAGCGGATTTAAATTTCCCTAAGTGGGCAGGTTTGGTCTCTGAATTTAGCTAATAACACTCAAAAATTTTTGACCTGTTATAATACCTTGGAGCGGAGACAAAAAATATCATTTAGTTAAGAAAACATACATAGATAAGTTATTTTTTCTAGCATTGACTTATTTAATATTGATTTGCTAAAAAGTTGAAATATATTTTTCTTCAAAGTTTAAATATGTTAAAAAAAAAATTTGACAAAGGTCAATAAATTTTTGAAAGTTATGAGTTAACTAGTCAAACCTACCATCTTAGAAATCTTCAAATCCGTCTACCGTTTTAACTAAGTAAATCCGCTATAAGCGAAAATTTAAAAAAAAACGTGAAAAAAAAAGATTTAAAAATAAAAATAAATTAAATTTTTTTTGCATATTCACTACAACAGCCAAACTATCAAATTCTAACTTCAACTAATATTTTTATTAAAACCCAATAATATATCGTGTCGTATTTAAGTTTGGACGCAAAATCGTCTTTTCTAAATGCTAATATAAAAGCTTGATATATTAACAAAATTTATTTATTATTATTTGTGATGATAAATATAAATTACAAGGGAATTTTATTTAAAAAAAAAAGATTCTTAAATTTTTTCTTTTTAGGTTAGTACTATCAATTTGGTCAAAAAGGGCATTTTTCGTTATGGACGGATCTAAGGATCCAAAGGCGGAAGAAACTAAGAAAATGGAAAATTTATATGAGAGAAGGCTGTTATGGGGATGCATTCTTTTATGTTTCAAAAAATTATTTTTTATGACATTGATATTTGTTGACCTGTGGGATTGCAAAAATTAATTATGTATTTTTCTTATTCCCAATGTTACTCAAGGCATTAAGAGTTATTAATTAAACCGAAGTAAAGGCAAAAAAAATACGAAAATTCTGAAAAAAGGGCAAGAAAGCAAATTTAATACAGGTAAATGGAGTTTTGGGAGATAGAAAATCGCAAAAATTGCGTCTCATCCTCAAATAAATTATTAACTATGGTAAAATGCATAAGTTCGCACAGTAATAGATTTCTTGTATAAATACAAAGGAAGACAAACGTAAATTAATAATGCTGATCGTAAACTTCTCTCCAACGCTAAAAGTAGATCGAGAACAAAATTATGAATTATCAAGTTTCAAACCATTAATGATGCCCGTGTTAAGCGTGTATCCGTCGGAAAAGGTGGAAGACATGGATGAGCTTCTCGAGGTACGGTCCTCGCTACTACTACTACTGGAAGTTGAACTCGAACTGCTGTAACTCGAATCCTTGATGTAGAGCAATGAGAGACCTTTATCCGATCGCTTATCGATCTCATCAGCCAAGGAGGCGAGGTCGGGCCTATATGCCTGTAAATATTTTCAAATAATTAATGTATTTTGAAAAGAGAAGGAAAAAAATAGTACGGTGAGATGACTCAATTTGGCGAGAAGACGCGAGTCATTGCAATCATAAATCCATATTTTTAAGCTCAGTAAAATGAGCTCACTCATTTTAAAAAAAATCAACTAAATAAATCCTTATTTCTTTGTGTTGAATAAAGATTGAACCCCCAAATGGGTCTGAAAAAAAAATAAATTGATTGTTTTAAAATTAGTGATTAAAATTTGACAAAAATTCCAATTTTATTAAATAAGAAAGATTGTGAGCTCACCTCAATTAAGTTGAATTTGAGTTTGTCAAATGTTGTAACTAAAAAAAGCACATTTATTTTAGGTCATTTTATAAATTATAGATTTTCAAATTTTTAAACAGCCTATTATATAGTAAGTTATAGCGGGTAGTCACCTTAAGGTTAGAATACCATTTCCGAGAGAGGCGAGGCCGGCCGCGTCCACTTTTGACCCAAACTATGGGGAAGTTTGTGGTAGATACGTAGTTCTGCGTCACGGCAACCGTAAAATCGAGGTTCATGACCACGTGCCACCAACCGGACGGGACAAAAATCGTTTCACCTGGCCTTTGTATCGCCTCGATCTGATGTTTATTAAAATAGGTAATACAGGTGTTTTAAACAGAGCTGTGAAAAGGTTTATTTCAAACGTCTTAGCCCATTTGGCTAGGGGGATGATTAGGAGGGGAAATAAAATTAAAGGAAAAAAAACTAAGCTTTCTACAGCTATTTTATCCCCTAAATCTGTTATTTTTATTTAAAAAAATGGAATTGGCTAAAAAAATAAGTTATGAGCTCCGCTTAAACCATAAAAGGAACAATTGAATGAATTAAGACGGGTTAGACTGTAAACGGTTTTGTGTAAATGTGTTTCTTTTTATATTTGAAACTAAAAGAATACATACCGGTTTGTAAGCGGCTGGCCATTCAGGAGATTTTGTCCGCGGGTATATTACACTAAACCAAGTTATTGCCTCCCCTTTGCTCTTTTTATTTTCGACAGATTTTACTTTGATGAGATCTTTGGGGGTATCAGGTGGGAAAAGGCACCATCTGTTAAAAAATAATAAAATAAATTTTTAAAAAACCATTCATTTATTTAAAAAAAAATTGAAAAAAAATAATAATTAAAAATTATATCTAGAGTTATGCAAGTCTTATGACTTAAAGCTAACAATAATACTACTTCCTAATACCTTTTGTGACCTTTTATAAGGGCATTCCAGGCGGACGTGCCTAGTGGATCGATGTGGATACCAGTGCCCGATCGAGCCGGCCCTATAACGATCCAACGATATGGAGGTCTCCTCCGATCACTCGTGTATTTAAACAAATCTTCACGAAAGTATTCGGGAACAAGGTAATCTTGTAGCAAAGACACCTTTTTACCTTGCTGTAAATATAAAAGTAAAGTGAAGTGATGCTAAATAAAAAACAATTGGGTTTGAAGTTTTTCCTATATCTTTAAAGGGTTAAATACCCGTATACGGCTTTGATTTATAGTAAGATTTGGTCGCACGCCGGCCACTAAGTTTTAAACCTAAGCTTTTCCCATGGTTTAGGGCCTACAGGTAGGCCATTTAGCAGCTTCAGAGTGGGTGTACGTGTGTTCTATTTTTTAAAAAGAAAAGACGCCTATGCAAGGATTCGAACCCCCAGCGTGTAAGACAGGATGTTTGCCACTGAGCTATCTGAGCCGAAAGTAATCATATATAATAATTAATTAACTAAATATAAGCACAATGATAGCAAAGTAAAATTGGGAACGAGTGTTGGACTCCTGAGTAAACTAATTTTTACGGTTTTTTTTTTCATTTTATAATTAAACCTCCAACCTAGGCCCTAGAAATTAAAGTTGTAATATATGTTAAGTAATGTTTTGTGCGACCTCGAGACTTTTTATGTAAATAAAAACTAATTGTAACTTCATTCATCTTAAATAATAAAATAACATACTTTTCACAACGTCCCAAAAATGTTCTGTGTTCAAGCATAATACAATTTTTTACAAGGATAAAATTAATCATTTAAAATATAAGTAGAATCTAAATAATTTTAAAAAAAAATTTATACCGTGTCTAATAACTTATTAATGTTTATGGCAAATTTAACAAATTTTGATCTGAAAAAACGTAGGGCTCTAAAATCTTATCGGTAATAATGATCTAATCAATTACTTATTATGTCTAAAATTGGTCGAACAGTGTCATAATTACTAATAATAATAATAATATAAAAAGTTACCTCACCAAAACTCCCATCAAATATGTATAGCGGGCTGTCGTCCAGGTGACACAGGTGAGTGCAGTAAGGAATGTAGTATTTCATTTTAATTTTGACGTTGTACCCGTCATCATCTTCGCCGCATTTAAACTTTTGGTTTCTGTATTTTTTAATGAGGCGCTATAACAGGTGAAAAAAAAAATTATTGGTATGAAAATACTTATTCAAAAAAAACCACAAGCTTGTATATATTTATAACGCCCAAAATATCTCAAAAATAGGAAAATCCCATTTTTAACATAGAATAACTCTATAGATTTGAGGCATGGGCTAAAAATTCTAATTTCATATACTTAATCAGCAGTCAAAACTTCCAAAAACGAGAGTTGCCATAAATGATGCTTAAAGTCGTCCATTTGTGGTCCATAATCCATATATTTTAACGAATAAGTTGAAAATTAAGAATATGGCTCCACTTACTATGAAATAATTTTAATTATAAATGCCAAAAGTTTTCGATTAGACCTTGGATGAATTGGCGCTAAAGATAAGCTACCTAATTTCTATTTTTGCTTTGGTAATATTAATAATATATCAATCAGAAATATCTACAAACAAGAGTGATTACAAAGGCCCAAACATCCAAATAGATTAAACAAATTTTTAATAAAAATAGGTTCAAATGCCAATAAAAAGGGGTTCGGTTTAGCTTATTTTAACAACTAATGACCGCGTTTTTGGTTAAAAAATATTTTAGTAATAGAAATGATGCGTCTGTTAACTTGTTTAAATCATATAATGTTATAAAAAGCTAGAAAGAACCAGTTCAAAACAAAAAATATTAAATTAATTACATAATTAAAAAAAATTCTTTAAAAACATCACAAAGAAGCTTGTCGGTATATTTTTAAAAGTTATCTGGGAACTAACTTTTGAGAACCCCAAATCAACTATGAACAAATTTTCTTTAACAATTTACAAATTTTTCATTAAGCTAGAGAGATCAATTTTTTTCTAAAAAACAATTAAATAAAAAAAAATGAAGGATTCTTAAACGTATAAAAATTAACATAACACATGAACCCTTGTGCTTTAGGTTTTTTTAGTTTTTAATATTTTTGCAAAAAATTCTATCGTCCGCAAAAAATTTCGAAAACAAAGGTCAGTTAATATGTTTTTTTATTTAAAATATAAACGGTCCAATATACAATTGGTAAACATAACTTCGTTTTTGTATTTCATAATATATTATTATTTTATATTAAAACATAACACTTCAATGTAAAAAAAACATTGTTTATATTCAAAAGCAAAACTTCTTAATCAATATAATCAACATGGTTTTTATTAAAATCGATCATATTCTCCCCACTAACCCACTTGAATACTGATTCGAAGTGATTCGATTTAACTGCGTTAAAAAAAATACTCCTAACCTTAATTATTAACATTGAAAATGATGTTTTTTTTGGAATAAAATCAATAATGAGAACTTTATTAATAATTTTATGTCATCATTTTTATTTGAAGTTTATGAAAACACTTAGCAATTACATAACAAATTTAATTGCACATAATTGCAGCAAAGATCTAAAAAAAATAAACTTCATAATTCTTTACCCAAATATCAAAATTTTATTTTAACATAATTGTTGTGATTGTTATTCTGAATAACCTAAAAACTAATTGTCAACAAAAATCATTTTTAATTACATTAAAATAACATAATTAATGTAATTTCTACTATAAAAAAAGAGTTCTTTTATATAAACGGACTATGGCTCAAACAAATTAATTTGCAGTAATTAAAATAGGGCTTCCACTTTTACAAACATAAAGAGGTATAAATAACTTCTTATAGTTTTTTTTAATCAAGAGTAATGTATTTAAATAGAATTAGATAATGACTCAGCAAAAGACCTGTCATGAAATTTCTGCTCTAAAATTATAACAGGTTAAATGGCAATAACCCTTTCCATTACTAATTATTAAGTGTATAAAAAGCAGTTGCTATATTTTATAAAAAAATAGCAGATTTATGTAAAAGAAACAGCAGTAATAAAAAACATTATGATTGTCAATAATTTAAACATAATTGTTTAAATATAAGTAGCAAACTTTAAAATAGAAAGTAAAGGAAAAAATAACAGGATCTATAAACACTTTTAAATTATTTAATGTGAATTTTATAATGCCAACTTTATATATATTATTTGCAATTTATATAAAATTGAATTATATATTTGCATATGTATAATCAAAGGTATATAATAGATTTAAATGATGCAAAAACTTTATTGGAAAAAAAACTAAACAAACGTTCTTTTATATAAAATAAAAATTCAAGTGTTAATAAGTTACCATATTAACTAAAAGTTTTATACCTCTGGTGTCCATTTCTTATGAGCAGGCCAATTATTGGTAAGATTTGTTATGATAACGGGTTTATTAGGCTTTTCATATAAATCAATAAATTTTTCTAGACTAGTTAACCTTGAATCACACCTTTCACAGTTGTCTACAATTTTTGTAAAGGAATTATCGTAAGTATTTGCATAATTATTATGACTCCAACCACCAGGAAATTTTAATTCTATAAATTAAACATTAGGGTTGGATCTTATAATACTTACATAGAAGAAATATTGCAATTACCGCTGCGAGCTTCACGTTTTGTGCGGTTAATTTTTTTGATTACTCGATCCATGGTCGACATGACAAATTTAAGCTTACATTCATATAATTAATAAAAGAGAATGCCGTGTAAAAGGTTTTTTATTAGGGCGTTTTTGTTTTCGTAAAATTTTCAAAATTTTGAAAAAAAATATTTTGTAATAAAACGCGAATTTTTAAAAAGTTGCCAAATTTAATATATGCAAAAAATGCTTTTTCTGGATTGGGGTGTCTCTGCTATAAAAAGCAAAATGGGGCATGAAATAAATCTTCATAATACAACAATTATTTTCTTAACCAAATCAATTAGTTTACATATTTTATACATATGATGATGGTATATGACATTAAAATACTTTTAAAAAGTAAGGGTTTTTAATTTTAGAAAAATCACAGATATTGTACAGCACAGATATTGTACAATATGACGTCATTTTTATAAGAGAGATCCGAGTACCCATTTTCTGGAATAAAAAATTTTAAAAAATTTTTAAAAAAATTCTAATATTTTCAGAATTTTTAAAATTTTACGAAAATAAAAACTCACTTTGCACGTGCCCTTATATAAATTGAAACAATAAATTTTTCCTAAAGGTTTTTAGCATATACATTTATTAACGTCAAGGCAATCAAAAGACTTTTATAAACCATGATTCAGTATTTTCCCTTATTAGTTAATATATTTTTAAAAGTAAAAAATTTAGTTATGTGTGTAAACATTCAAGAGTACCTTTTAAATATATTTTTAAAAGGTTTATCTTGCGGTATTGATTACAAAATGACAAAGTGCAGGGTGGGTAACAAACATAATCCGACTATTATATATTAAGTAATTTTTAAGTTGTATGTTATAATAAGAATTTTAGAAGAACTTTTTTTTAAAAACTTTTCTTACAGAAAAACTATATTTGTGCCGATAACAAAGATCAAAGACTTTGTGTTGCGTTTGTCTTGCGCGTGTCAACACACACGAGAAGCCATGCGCAGATAAGCCTAAGAAAAGAAAAAGAAAAAATAATTATTATTACATTTTAGTTTTTTAGTAGGAGTGTTTTTGTGTTTAAAAAAGAGGATTTTGTTTTTTGTTGGCTGAGTGCCGGGCAAAAAGAATTCTATGTTTTGATGCAATGAAATTAATAAATGGTTTAGAATAAATATAAAATGGAAATAAATATAAAGACCTACAAGTATTTATTCTTTATCCTAATGCACCTCGCCCTATTAATATTAATCTCCTTCTTTGGCCCTCGGATTACCTCAATGGTATATCCTAATTACTTTCCCCTTCGGACCCCAGTATTCGGCAATGACTCAGTGTTTGACAACGGCCACGAGACTGTCATTTGGCGCAGTCGACAGGATTGCCGATAGGATCGTCGACAGTATACTAGTAATAATAACTTTTTCCCTATGGCGCGCATTTTGCGACAGGATACTAATAATAACTTTCCCCTATGGCGCGCATTTTGCGATAGAATTTTAATAATATTAACTATCCCCTATAGCGCGCATTTTGTCAATGACAGGATATTTAATAATAACTTCCCCTTTATACCCCAAGTTACCTCATTGGATTGTCAATGGAATATTCTAAAAAAAACCATTATTCTAAAATTCGATACAGGTGAATGATTAAATTTAAATAGCCGAGAACAATAATATTAATGTATATGATCCGCCATTTCTATGCTCCTTTGTGTTTATTCTTTGTTCTTTTGTGTGGAGCGTGTAAACAATCAGTCAACAACATACATGGATCTGCTTGGTGCGAGCAATAATAAATAATAACAACTATACATGGGGGAGTGAAAGATATTCGAGCGAACCGGATAACTGCACAAGAAATGCATCATTATTAAGAATTAGGTTATTTTTAAACTAGGCGAGTTCCCGGAATTTTTGTGATTTTAATGGACATAGCGTTGATTTTGCATATGGATTGTGATAGAAATGAATTATGTAATGACATATTTTTTTAGACATTTTAATTTTTTTTAACATTTTAATTGTTACTAATTGGCCATTGCATCTTAATTTTATTATAAAAGGGTTTATTTGGGTCTTTGTAAAGAAGGGAGGAGATGGCGTATTGCTTGTTTGAGTACAAACGCAACCCAATTCTAAGTTAGTTGGGGTCAATTAAGAAGTGAGAATATGGTTTTGTGTTAGCCCTCTAGTGGATATAGATATAAATTATAAGCCCATAAGTGTTTATTTATTTTTTGTTTATTTTGGGAGTTAAAAAGACCTCTGGTTGAAATGATCCCATAATTGATTTCTGTTTTTGGTTAATTTTGAGAGGCTAAAAAGACTTCTGGTTGGGCAAAATGCCAGGGTTATTTGTCGAACGGGACATAAGAAATGATCCCTGTTTTTTTTGGTTTGTTTGGGCTAATGGATAAAATATTTGGGCTAATTAAAAATTTGGGCTGATTTATGTTTTTTTTTGGGCTGTGTAGGAGACCCTAATAAATGAAAATTTTGATAAAAGAATAAAGATATGCTTTTCAAATAATTATTTGAATTTGAAATATGTATGATGTAATATTATGTAACACAATGCATATTGATGTAATATTATGTAACCCAATGTTTTGTAATGTGAATTTGTACCAGCACTCGCCATGTTTCTTAGTTATGTTTTAAATATCAATGGAATAGGTATTGCAACTAATTTTGTTTAAGGCTGGTTTACATTTTGTCCTTTTTTAAGCGGTGAGGTATCGTGCGCGTGCCAACACACACGAGAAGCCACGCGCACGAGAAGCCTAAGAAAAGAAAAAGAAAAAATAATTATTATCAAGGGCGTAGCAAGTTGTAAAGCTTGGGAGGGGGGGGGGGGGGGGGGTTTAAAAAAATTTTGCCGCCTTCGGCGGCATAGTGCGGACAATAGTGTTTTAGTTCTATGAAGTTTTAACGTGTAATTCGCCGCTTTACGGGGATTTTGCGTTTTTTGGCCGAATTCAGTAATTTTTTAAACAATATTTTTTTTGATTTTGATTTTAATTGATTTATATAGTGTCCCTATGCCCCCTTTAGAAATCTCTTGCCCCTCTTTAGGAAAGGTTCTGCATACGTCCCTCGTCTTTTTAGAGCGCAACAATTATTCAAAAATATGGAAATTATCTTAATATTTTTATTTAACTAGTATTTTAATTTGAGGGGAAGGGAGATTTTTAAATTAAATATTTAAAAATATTTTAAATGTAATTTAATTTTATATTTAATTGGTATTTTAGTTTGGGGGGCGGGGGGGGGGGGGGGGGGGGGATATGCACTAAAAATATTCAATTTGGGTGAAGATATGGCATACTTGGGGTGGGTTTCATCCCCAAAACCCCCCCTCTCCTACGCCAATGATTATTATTACATTTTTAGTTTTTTAGTAGGAGTGTTTTTGTGTTTAAAAAAGAGGATTTTGTTTTATGTTGGCTGAGTGCCGGGCAAGAAGAATTCTATGTTTTGATGCGATGAAATTAATAAATGGTTTAGAATAAATATAAAATGTTTGAAATAAATATAAAGACCTACAAGTATTTATTCTTTATCCTAATGCACCTCGCCCTATTAATATTAATTTCCTTCTTTGGCCCCCGGATTACCTCAATGGAATATCCTAATAACTTTCCCCTTCGGACCCCAGTATTTGGCTATGTCTCAGTTTTGGTCAACGGCCACGAGTCTGTCAGCGTTCAATGTCAAAAAGTAAAAATTTTAAAATTTTTTAAATAAATGACACAAAAAATTTTTTTAGCCCGCGAATGGTAGGGTTGGAAATTTGTAACGCGAATGCTACAGGACCCAACTTCAACCTTATTAACTCAAAGGTTTAAGCTATAAACTTTATTTTTCATTGGTTTAACCCGCGAACAATAGGGTGAGATTTTTGTAACGCGAATGGTACAGTGGGTTCTATACGGACCCCAATAATCATAACTTTAAGAGTTTAAGAGCTATAATCCTTATTTTTTATTATATTACAAGTCAACAAATATCAATAGCCCAACCGTGAATTTCATAACATAAAAGAATTTATCCCCATGATGGCCTTATCACTTATATATATTTTATTGCTCTTAGTTTCTTACGGCCTTGGCTCCTTACACGTCTTCAAAAAAATGGCCTTTTTTGACCAAATTGACAGATCGAGAATACCGTAAAAAAAAAATTTATGAATCCTTTTTTTCATATAAAAATTCCTTGTAACTTATATTTACCATATCAAATAATGAGAAATAAAATTTTTTAGTATATCAAGCTCTTACATCATTATTTATAATACAAAATATTTCGCGTCCAAACTTAAATACGACACGATATATTATCGGTTTTTAATAAAAGTTTTGTTTGAAGTTCAAATTTAACATAGCTGTTGTAAATATGCAAAAAATTTCAATTTATTTTTGTTTTTGAATTTTTTTTTTTAAAATTTGTTCGCTTCTACGACTTTATAATTTACAACGTTTGGCGTACTAACAAGTTTCCTTTAAAAAACAAAACCCCTAAGATGGAGGTTTATCTCCGTAGGTTAACATTAACACTCAATCGTTGACCAAGAACTAAAAAATAATGCACTATATAATCAGCTAATTCTCCAATAATTCATTATTACAAAATTCATTATTTACACAGTTAAAAAATCCCTTAAAATATACTGAAATTTTCATTTTCTACAATCACACAATTAAATAAGTCCATAACAAATTTTACTCATCTTAAAAATAAAGCATATATCCAATTAGCGCGGGTTTATGAAAAATTAGAAAAAAATATAACTAAATACAAATTTATTACTGTATATTATTAACGCTGGGTAAAATAGACAAAATTAACTAATATAATTTATTCTGGTGGTAAAAATAATAATTTCTAACACTATTATACAATTCAAACTTTTATATACTGTAATATGTAGACAAAATTATCTAAGACAAAAATATCTAAATTTGAATTAATATATAGGGTTGAAAAGTATTTCAAGATTGAATTTACATTGGGGCAATATAATATATTTCTAAATTCTAAACTAGTCGATGGTCATAACCGTTTGAATTACCAGTTTTGTTTATAAACAGTCAAAGAATTTATCCCCAGTTATGGCCTTAACTACAAAGATCACACCTGCCTTTCTTAGATTATAAATACGTACCATTTTTCCCAATTAGATCTGAGTTAGTCAGTTATAAACATTGACCTTTTTAGACCAAAATGACAGATCAAGAAACCCAAAAAAGATTGAAAATCCAAGAATAAATTAAAATCCCTTGTAACTATATTTTGCATATTCACAATAGTTAACTGTTATTTTAGTATATCAAACTTCAAATCATTTTCATTTAAAAATACCGAATAATATCGTGTCCATATTTAAATTTGGACGACGAAATATTTTGGTATTATCTAAAAGCCATGTATGGCTTGATGTATGAATTTAATTTAGTTTTCATTATTTGTGATTAAAAAATAAGTTACAAGGAATTTTTATATGCAAAAGAGATTTTTAAATTTTTTTTAGGGTATATTTAGATCTGTCAATTTGGTAAAAAAAAAAGGCCATTTTTTGTTATAGACGGATCTAAGGAGCCAAAGACGAAAGAAAGTAAGAAAAACGAAAAATATATATGAGATTAGGCCATTATGGGGATGCATTATTTTATGTTTTTATAAAATTCACGTTTCTGACATTATTATTTGTTGACCTGTGTTATATATTTAAGAAAAAAGTCACAAAATTTTGGCTAATAATATATATTACTTTTGAAGACATTCAAAATTCAAAAAGTCCTAGGGTCCGTATGGACCCCTCAGTGCTAATCGCGGGTTAAAGAAAAATACGTGCTTTTTTTAATAACATTTCAACCCAAAATAGAAAAAAATCTGAATAATGGGAATTTTTCATTTTTCTATGATAGGGCACATGCAAAGTGAGTTAAAATTTTCGTAAAATTTTGAAAATTTTGAAAATTATAAAAAAAAAAATTTTTTAAGTTTTTTAAAAAATTAATTTTAAAAAACCTTAGCCTAACATTTTCCTAACTCTAAACTAACCTCATACTAACAAATATCTAATCCAACTCGAATGGATAGATAAAATATCAGTAAAAATCTTTAGTATATGCATGGGGTTCCATACGGACCCCAATTGAAATAAATTTTAATATTAGAATTGACCAAATTTAATTACTAGTTTTTTTTTATTATATATTAATAAAAATACACATAAATGTGACCAACATTACATAATATTTTTAAAGATATTCAATTTTTAAAATGTGCTGGGGTTTATATGGACCCCACGGTGCTAATCGCGGGCTAGCCACCTTATAGACCAAGCACATTTTGCTTAAATTCTAAAGTACTTATGTCATTTCAAGCTTATCCTCATTACGTGTGGTCATGCAGAATTACAGCACCACTTTCAGCTCATTTCTTTATCAGGCATAAATGGCAGTAAAAAATTTCGATTATTAAACACTGAATGAGGGAATCCTGTATTTGGCCTTTTAATTAAAGTGTATGTACCTTATTTATCTGGAAAAGAAAAGGCCTCTCCTAGGCCTGCTAGAGGTCATTACACAGTTAAACAAATTTTTAAGATATATGAGCTAGTTTATAAGATCACTTATTACACAGCACAGAAAAAAGCAATTAAAGTGATTTTTACAGGTTTCTAGAAATTCTCCGATTATGATTACGGGTTATGTTTTTTTCCGAATGTCTTAAATTTTGTATTATATTAGGTCTAAAGTTTAGAAAAATAAAACTATTTATTTTGCAAATTTATTGGCATTTAGATACCTTGTATACTTGTACATAAAGTTATTAAACAAAATTTTTAGCAATTATATAGGTTATTTTATCAAAAAACGGAATGCAAAAATTAATAATTTTAATGACAAAAATAATAATTATAATTTTAAGAAAAACTTATATGCCTTACGTTAAGGAATGTTTTGCATTAAAGTATATTTTCAAACTTTTGTTTTCACCAAGTTTTATAACATAAACGCCCATTTTACCCCAAAGGAAAATATTATCGTTTTACCAAAAATCAAATCTAAGGCTGTGGGTAAAATTCTTATTTCATATTCGTAATCAGCACCAAAAACAGGACCACGATGCCTATATGATGCTTAATGTTGTCCAAATTTTGGTATTATCTTAAAAAATTCATTGATGTATTTCTGGCCAAACTAAGCAAGCCAACTATAAACATTGAAAATTTATAAAATCAATAAACAAATAATATTCAAACTCAAATAAATTTTATTTATAGACATATCTGTTAAATTCTAACTTAAAAGAATAGTTTTTGATTTCAACCCGATAAAAACGGTTTATACGAGTTGGTGTGTAAAAAATTCTGCATAATCTAAATATAAATGCTAGAGCTGATGTACGTGAAAATTTAATAACTATTTCAGGTAAAGGATTATAACATATAATTTCAATATGAAAAATTTTTCATAGCTGTTTTTTTTTCAAAAGTTAGCTATGGCCATTTTTGGTCCAGGATCTAATGGGCAATGGCCAAAGGTTAATAAAAGGAAAATAAAATTTGAGAGGGCCATCATAAAATTGATTTTTATCGAATCCATAAACCATTAGCAACATTCACTGAATTTTGTACTGCGTTATAATTTTGTTGCAGGTAATTGAATTGAGTCATTAATTTTTAACAGTAATGCTTAAAAATGTATATATTTGGGTAATTTTAATTTTTAAATAATTAGGCAATTTATTAAACTTCTGGTACCATCTGTAATTAATGAACGACACATCTTTTGCAATGAAACTCAATTTAATTTTACCACTGTATAATATATTTAATAATTTCTTAGCAAAAAATTTTTTTAAAGCACCTCTTAGTAGCCATAGATTATATTCTATATAAACTAAATGACACTTTAATAAATAATATTACAATAATATTAACAACACCATGTATAAGCTTGAAGCTTAATAAATTAATATATGTTTGATTAAGCTTTAGTGTTGCCGTTGTTTGAAGAAGACACATTTGTTGTAGCGTATCGACAAATTTTTCCAACGGAATCCTTCCGGCACTTAGGACAATACCATTTTCCTTTGGGTTTATGGGTCAGGTTGACGCAATCGAAATGAAACCATTCGATAACACATCGCGGGTTATCGCACCCAATCATTTCGCCGTAACTGACACGATTACACAGGCAATACGTTGGCTCATTCGGGTCCACCGTTTTGCCCATGTAATAGTATTCTTCTTCATCATCCTCATCATCATCTTCGGCCGTTGAATCTTCTGCTGAATCATTAACGGGCCTACCATGATGACCACGGACCCTTTTGTGGCTGTGCTGAGAGGACCTACGGGAAACTAATTTTGGTCGACTTTTCGGTCCATCTCCATTATTATTATTATCAGTGGACGAGTTATCGTCGTTATCACTTTCATCATTATTATCATGCAGTGAAATAGCTTTGGAAGCATAATTACCCGTAGAAACTTTCGAAGTTGATGGCGTAGCTGGTGGGCTTTTGGTATAGTTAGCGGATCGTGATTCATCGATGTCAAACGCATGCTGCTTGTAGGATGTCGCACCGACACGACCAATAATTCTCTGTGAAGGCTTACGGTAGGTAATTGTTTTATCTTTTAAAGCTTCATCTCCAATTTCTTCTTCTTCTCGATCTAAATTATCTTCTGGACCTGACATTAGTGATGCGCCTTCTTTTTTATTTTCCAAGATGCCGCCTTTCACGGTAATTTCATCTTTTGCAACTTCATTTTTAACAGGTATCTCTTTAGGTAATTCATCGCTTACATTTTCTTTCAAACAAAGTTCATCGCCGGACAATGAGGGTTTGCGGCGTTGTTGTGGCGGGCTGGTCGATTTCCGCTCGCTATTTCTCCCTTTACCATTCTTATGTGCCTTACCGCTCATTCTGGCAACTGCTTTAGCTTTAGTATTTAGGGAATTTTTTGCGTGCTGTAGGTGTTTTGGGTACCCCGATTTATTAGGTTTGCCAGCCGTTGCCCTATTTAGATATTTGTTAAACAATTTCGTTTTTCTCAAGGCCAATGACGGTTTGTCTGATTTACTCATCTTAGTGTTACTTCGGCCTGTACCTTTGTCAAAAGCCCCCTTTTCGTCTTCATTATTTTCATCGTCGTCATAATTGCTCCCGATAATATCGATCTGTCTGTTACTTGCTGTTGTGAGATAGTTTTGGGCATAAATGTTAGTTGTTTTATATTTTCCTCCATTTTTGTCAATCTGGGAAGCAAGTTTTCGCTATATTATCATATTAAATATCATGTATTACAATTAGTATTATCATGTTTATAATTACCAACATGTGTAATCTATCTCCTCCCCCTTTTTTTTTGATAAAAAATCCCATGCCTTAATAAAAAAATTAATTTTCACAAACCTTTCGTTTCTTATTAACATCGCTAGATTTTGTGGGCTTAAAAGTTGTCTGTTTGTCATTGTCCCGTAGGCTACCGTCATTATCGCTACCGTCCACCTCATCCGTTGCACCTCTGTTAGGTGTAGCGTTGTATTTTTTAAAGAAGGTCAACTTAGCGTCACCGTAGATGTAATTAGATTCGATCCTATCCGAGCTATATGGTGTTCCCTTTAACCTCCTGTGCCGCTTGGATCTCGAGGTTAGAACTGACGCAGTCGATTTTGTGTACATGGGATTGTCCGAGTAGGAGTTATCATTCTTAATTGCCGAAAAAAAATCGGGGTCATTGTAAAACGGATTACCGTTTATGCCATTGTTAAAAAGTGTGGTGGCATTCGTATGCAGGTTGCTTAGATTACTCTCAAAGGCATTTCCAACGCCTGCACCATAGGGAGTGAGCAACGAGCTAGAGGAAGTGGATAACAAATGGTGGGAAGAGGAGCTAGCTATTAAGATATTATTCTGAGATGGTGAATAATAAGGCGAATTTCCAGCACTGTACCTAGCAGATTGTTCTTCTATGTCACTCATTGGGCTATTAATGCTATGCATAGGTGTGTTGCTCGCAACCGAGAGATTAGGATTAAAAGGTGATGGGCAAACTTTTTTATTAACAGGCTTGTTAGTAATAGGTGCATTAGCATGTCCTGGCGTCATATTAGAAGATTTTGTACTAACAGGAACTTCTTGCGGTGGTATATTGAAGAAAATGTTTCTGAGATTTTCATTTTGATCTAAAAAATGTTTAAAAAGTTATAGCTTAAATTTCCTGGTTTAATTAAATATATTTAAAAACATAAGATTTAACATTTTAACAGTAAAAAAAGGTTTTCAGCTAATTAATATGTGGCAGAAGAGCATTTTGCATCATATTAGCATGAATTTTTAATATCTAAACACCATGATGCTTAATTAATAAAAAATTGTAATTATCTTTAACTATTACGGGGTGGCAACCTCAAAACTTTCTTTCACCAAAATTAAATATATAAAAAAGTCATTTTTTTACGGGAAATTGTTTTTTGCCATTTTATTTTATAATATCAGCCATGATTGCTACATACAATTAAAATTAAACATGTGAAAAAATATTGCATTCACATTAGATATCAAAAATTAAACAATTTTGAAAAAAGACGTGCCAGGTATGCCCCTATCTAACAAAAGCTCTATTAAAGCAAAGCTTATAAACTACAGCATAGCAACCTATGGCTCTTTTATCTTCCTCAAGTGATCTTAAGTTGGCTTCAACTATTTCATATATAATTGCGGAAAGTTTGAGCTTTTCATCACTAATTTCCTGATATTTATCTAGTAAACATTCTAAGGCAGCATAATTGGTAGAATTCTCAGCTTGACATTTGGCTTCCTCTTTCTTGATTTGATCAAATACTTCTGTTAATAAAGTATTTTAATTATATGATTTATATTATCTTAATATATAATGCAATTACTATTTAATTCGACATCATATTCAATTATTTCCGTTAATATCCTTTGAAGGTCAAGAGGGAGGTTATCAGTAGCATCAATAAATTTGGAAACATAATTATTAGCAAGCGATATATCTTCTGCAGATATCATCCTTTTTTGGTGGTCACTTTTTGTCTTGGTCGAGAAAAGGAATGAATGATTTACAGCTGATTAATGCATGCTTTAAAAAAATTACATAGGTTCTCTCAATTGAGATTAGCTAGTAGCTTAATTAAGGATAATGATTTTGAAGTAGTTTATAAGGTTATTGGTTATATATAGGTTAATTACAAGGCAATGGGGGCTCTAGTAGGACAATATAAAGATGTTATTTGCAAAATAAATGAAGGCAAAATTTTTTAATGCCATTTTTTATTTAAATGTTTTTAGACCCAATGTTTTATGGTGTATACCCTGACACTCAAAAATTAAGAATATAGATAAAATTTAGATATGTTTTTACTAAAACTTAAGAAACAAAATAATGTCATTATGTTATTAAATAAATTTTCATTTAAAACTTTATTGCATCGCAACCTAACCTATTTTTATCAATGTTTACATGTAATAAAAGATTTATGTTTTAGAGTGCTCTAAATACTATTATTACATTAAATTAAAATTTGACCAAATTATAAGTGATTCTTTAATGGAATGAATTTGTGAAGTTTTTTCCTGTAAATGAAAAAACTCATTGAATATACTTACCAAAATTGTGTTTAATATTTATTTATTTATTAGTGTTAGAGTTATGTAATGTAAACATTTTTACCCTATGATCGCAATGGTGTTTTTGACATTTGCCATCTAGTTGCATTTTCTTAACATTTCTTTTTTATAGGGAGTGTAAAACTCAAAAGCTATCATTCATCAAAAGGCAAAATGCTTGTAAGGGATAGGATTAATTATCTTCTTGATTCTGGGTATTTAGATAGTTCATAAAAAATATAGGTCCTCCTTTTTGGAATTTTCACAACTTGCAGCTTACAATATGTATGACAATGATAATGTTCTTTCAGCTGGTTTGGTTACAGGAGTTGGAGAAATATCTGGGTGATTAAAAAAGTTTATTATCAATGTTAATTCTTATGAATATCTTTATATATGTCATTTATATGTATTTTTTAACTCAAAATATAACTGTTTTATATGTAATTTTTTTATAGTTATAAATGCATGATCATTGCAAATGATGCAACAATCAAAGGTGGAACGTATTATCCTATCACTGTGAAAAAGCATTTAAGAGCTCAAGAGATTGCCCAACAAAATAAACTCCCTTGCATTTATTTAGGTAAATCTTATTTGTTTGAATTTTAAATACTAGGGAAAGACATACATATATGCCAAATGTTATTCCCAGTTTTACATGCATGTTAGTCCAATAAACACAAATATATTTATTTTAAACCTATAGTTATATTTCTGCCTTCCATGCCCTTTTATGACTCATAAAATTGAATTGTTTTTAAATTAACCATACGGTCTAAATGATTTATACTGCTTGCCTTATAATATTGAACTTAGCCTAATTGTAATTTATTTAATAGGCACAAAATTTAAGTGTTTAAAGAAAAATACATTATGTTTATATTTTGTATATAAATTAAATAAAATTTATGCACTCACATATAATCATAATATACATTTTTTTTTATTTTTACTTGATATTTTTTATATAGTTGATTCTGGTGGGGCAAATTTGCCACGACAATCTGAAGTTTTTCCAGATAAAGAACATTTTGGGAGAATATTTTACAACCAAGCTAACATGTCTGCCCAAAACATTCCACAAGTTAGGATTTAAAATCATATATTTTTTTCATATTTTTAATGTTTTTTGAAGTTTTGAAGTACATTTAAAGATTAACTATTTTGCAGTTTTGGAGTATTTCAAATCCTTTATTTATTTTTATACAATATATTGTTCTTAAACTCTCATTTTTATTATTTATAAGATATCGATAGTTATGGGGAGCTGCACTGCCGGTGGGGCCTACGTACCTGCGATGTCCGATCAAAACATTATCGTTAAAAATCAGGGAACTATTTTTCTTGGTGGCCCGCCTTTAGTATAATCACTTGTTATTTTTTAATTAAAACCGATTTGTCTTTATTATATGAATGGCAAAAAATTTTAGTTAATAAACCTAGTTACAAAAAAACTTTAGCTTTTTCCATGAATCGAAAGTTTTTTAATTATATAATTTGCCTGAAATTATTTGGTAAAAGGGTTTTAAAAAACAATCCTAGGTCTTTGCTATTCATAAATATAACATAACTTATGAGATAAAAAATTGAAATCCCATGATGTTGCTGAATTTCACAATTACACAGCTTGACATAAAGATATATAAATCAATTAATCAGAACAAGGCTGCTTCACATTCGGTTTGAGCGCCGTTTTTCCAGATAAATTTGTAATCAAGTTATAATAATCAAAATATTTAAAAAAAATGTTTAAAAATAACAAATCATATTTAAAGACTATAATATAAAAAAATTATTCATATAACAGCTCAACTGATTATTTTTATGATTATATTTATATTTCGATCCGGTCCGTTATTTACAATTTGGGGTGCAAAATATTTTGTATAATCTAAATGTATTACAGCTTTTAAAATTTGAAAATTTTATATTTCATTTATTCAGAAACAAAGTAGAAGTTACATTATATTTTAATACTATAGATATCTTAAGGACGCAAAATCAGTCACTTTTGCCAAATAATTTTGTCATTTTTCGACTTCTCCAGAGCTGTAAGATTAGACCCCTATGGCAATGAACTGAAAAAAACGTTAAAACCACATTGTAGATTATTACTAAAGTTTTAATTCATTTCTCCTTTAATATTTTTTGTAGCCTGCGAGAAAATTCTACTCTATGGCATTCCTTTGAGCTAATCACCCTAAATCGTTCGATGCTTTATAACTTGTTTATAAAAATTTTTTTATATAAATTATGCTAAATTATTTAAACAAAAACATATTTTGGGGCTTTTTAATATATATAAATGGCAAAAAATTATATGTTTTAAAAGTATTTATGATTTGCTAATTTTACCTTTTGAATGTTTACACTAGGTTAAAGCTGCCACCGGGGAAGAAATATCGGCAGAAGAGCTTGGAGGCGCCGATTTGCATTGTCGGTAAATTTTAAGAATTTTTTTATATATTCTGATCTGATTTACGTGACATTTTTTCAACAAAAATATGCCACATTTTTTATTTCTTTGATATTATTCTTTTAACTTTTTCTTCGGCCACGTTTAAAATGTGGTTTTTTTTAATGAAATTTGAACGTTATATGTTAATAAAAGGAAGAAAATACGGTCAAGATCGTATATATGTTTTTAACAAAACGCCGTTTTTAAACTATAAACTAAACGTATTATTTTATTATTCATTTTTAAGTCTATAAAAATAAAATATTAAAAAAATCTAATTATTTTATTATTTAATTTTGACAAAATAGAAAAAAAAGTATAAAATAATTTGTGTTTAAAATATGATTTTGAACGTGCCCTTGTGCGATAATTATTTCATACATTGTCAATTTAACTTGTAATAAAAAGCAATCTTAAATATTTTTTAATTATGATCTAATCATAAGTTTTATTTATTAGGACATCTGGCGTATCCGATTATTTTGCCGAAAATGATGAACACGCTTTAGAAATGTGTCGGGACGTTGTCAAACATTTAAATGTTCCCCAAAATCGTGGCTTCGACCAAGTCTAATTAAAACTTATTTTTAGGGTCCAGAGCTTTCAAATAAAATAATGCTTTACTTTCAACATTCAGTTCCATTTGGCTTTGTATTGGCTATAGATTTATCCGAAAATTATTTCAATTTTATCATCAAAATTATGAACTAGATTTCCTTCAGAAATGATTATTCTGACCCTAAACACGATCCTGCTGAAATTTATGGTATAGTCGGTGACAATCTAAAACGCGCTTATGATGTTAGAGAGGTTGATATTTGAACCTTTTTTGATATTGAACTATCGATTTTAATGGTTTAATTAAGTATTTGCACTTTTACAAATAATAACAAAAATTAATCATGCTTTTATTTTGGTGTTTTTAAACAATTTTAATTTTTTTTCTATATTTTATATCTCACAGATCATTTGGAGAATTGTGGATGATAGTGAATTCGACGAGTTCAAGGCCAAATATGGGGAAACTTTGGTCACGGGTCAGTTTTTTTGCAGAACAAATAAAAAATAATAGTTAATCTTTTGTTTTTAAATATGTTATTCTCACTATGATTGTACTGATAACCAAATGGTTTTCACAAGGATCATGTTTCCAGGTTGTGAGCTATATTGCCCGGTTCTGGTATACATGGATTATAATTTTTTACAACGTTTTTAGAGTAAAAATTTTGTATTTACTTTAATATTGTCAAAAAAAACTGGTCCAAGTGTCTAAAAATAGTTTTGAATAGCTGACGGCACGGGCGACCGAGCCCTAAGACATTTGGATATCGAGCCTAGGCCGACATAGGAATTTCATTAATGTCAACAATTCTTGATAATATTACACAGGTCAATTAATTTTGAGAGTTATGAGCTAACTACAGAGAATAAACCTGTTAACTTTTCAAATCCTTTTACCGTTTTTTCTAATCAAACTTATGTAAATGCTGATGTAAGAACTTGATATAATTAAAAAATTTGTTTCTCATTATTTGATATATTAAAACAAGTTGCAAGGGTTTTTTATATGCAACACAAACGAAATTCTTTAAATAATTTTTTATTAGAAACGGTATACTCGATCTCGTCTTTAAGGGGGTTTTTTTGGAAGATGATACAATTTTTTTTTTAAAAATTAGGGGTTTTTTTAAAAAAATTAGGGTTTCTGAGATGCATAATCTATCAATTTGGTCAAAAAAGGCCATTTTTTTTATACGTGTTAGGAGCCAAGGCCGGAAAAAATTAAGAAAAACGAAATATAGATATTAAATAAGGTCATCATGGGGATAAATTCTTGTTTTAATGAAATTCACGGTTGTGCCATTGTTATTTATTGCCCTGTGTTATATAACATCGACTTTGCCTTAATAGGTTTCTCAACTATCCACGGTTTTCCAGTTGGCATTATTGGGAATAACGGCGTTTTATTTTCGGAAGCCGCCTTAAAAGTCATTACTTTGTATAATTTAAATTTAAACATTTAGTTCATTTTTTGATAATTAAACATAAAGTTTGTTTTGCCATACCAATCTTATTATAATTCAGCCAAGTCGGCAATTACAAGGACATATATAATTATTTTTACTTGATCCTTTGAGTATATAAAACTATATTTCACTTTGCCAAAAATTTTTTTGTTTATAGGGGGCACATTTCATACAAATCTGTACGCAGCGAAAGATTCCATTGATATTTTTGCAGAATATAACAGGCATAATTTAAATTCTTTATATTATGAAATTTTGAATTGTACATTTTGGGGATTCTTGTTTGTTGGAAATTAAATTTTATTAAAAATAAAATTTGTTTTAAGTTTTACATATCTTATGCAATATTGTTAACCATTTTATTTGTTGCCGAAATTTATTTTATCTTGTTTTCAGTAAAAGGTTTTGTACTTTTGAGGTTAAGCATATTATTATTTAAGTTTAAGTTGAGGTTGTATGCAATTCGATGCACTTAATTATTATTTCGAATTAATTTTAACCAGCTTATGATTGCTATTTGTTTTAAAATAATTTCTATCCTCATTTATTTATTTATTATATTATTTTAAATAATTAAAATTGCAAAGGAATATACATTATCTCTTTACCCATTGCTTATTCCTTATTTTTTTTTTAGATTTTTTAACTATTTTTAAAATCGATTTATATGAAATAATTTTAGAACTTCATTCTCGGGTCTGAATGTATTTCACTTTGAAAAATCCTTTAAAAACTATGTAGGTTTTATGGTGGGCAAGAATGCCGAAAGCGGTGGAATAGCCAAGCATGGAGCCAAAATGGTCACTGCAGTTGCCTGTTCAAATGTTCCCAAAATAACAATAATAGTCGGCGGATCTTACGGGGCTGGGAACTATGGCATGTGTGGCCGGGCCTTCAAGTATATTTTATTATTTTCAATTTGTATGATAAGACCTTAACAGTGAATTAGGTCTATTTTTATTTTATATGTTAACATAGAAATGATAAGTAAAGAGCTTTATAAAGTTTTTTTTCCAAATGTGCATTTATCTGCACACTAACATGTCTTTCTTTAAAAAGATTTTTTTGATGGTTTGTATCTGTATACTATGTATTTTATTTTCAGCTCATATACATATAGTTAGCCATTTTACAGTTGATATATATGTTCTTCTTTTTTTATGTGGGAAAAAATTAAAACTTTTTTTAAGTTTGGGAAAATAGCATAAATAGCCACTTTTATTATTGAATTATACATATAAATAAACATCTAGCAGAGAAACATTCTTTTGAATCAGTCTTATAAAATATCAAGGTTACTGTAGGGTTGTTGTTATTGTTGCCCCAGAATTATTGCATCCAACGAAATTAGGGGAGTGAGAAAAGATACCATTTGTATTCCATTCGGAATATTGACTCCACGACGTAAACGCGGTATCATTAGAGTCATTGTAGGGTTGGAGTGGGAAGGCGAAGGAGTACTATATCTTTCTCAATTTTTTAAAATGTTAAATTTTAGCCCTAGATTCTTATACATGTGGCCAAACGCTCGAATTTCAGTTATGGGAGGCGAACAAGCCGCTAATGTATTGGCTCAAATAGCTGCCGATAAATTAGGACGGGACGCAAAACGAGACATTACAGAACAAGAGAAATCAGCCATTAAAGATCCCATTCTTAAACAATTCGAGTACGAAGGTCACCCATACTTTTCGTCTGCAAGGTAATTTATATTTTTAGCAAGGCCTGATTTGACTTTGATTTTCGAATAAAACTATTACTATTTTTTACATTTTTGTATAGACTATTGGTTTTTAAGCATATAAAAAAATTCACAAAAAATTTTAAGGATAACTTAGTATATGGATGAACGTTGGATGATGATAATGGAACTGTATTAAAATAATCTGCAATGTGGCTTTATGTCTAATTTTCCCGTTATTCCACAATCCATCGAATCATGGCCTTACGACTCGGGTCATGTTGTTGTCGTGCACGTGCGCACGAAGCTTAAAGAAAAAAAACATTTATTTTTTAGTTAGTTTTTTAGTTGTAGTTTTTTGGTGGTAAAAAAGTAATTATATGCGTTGGTTTGGTGCCGGTAGAAATCGTGAGGAAGATTCGAAATTTTGATGCAATGGAATAATAAATTGTTAAAAATACTTATAAAAGTTTACAAGTACTTATTCATTATTCTAAATGCCCATGCCGAGGTATATAAACAATTGACATTTTATCCCTAATGTTTTAATATGCCATAATAATAATAATCCCTTTCTTTTTCCCCGCGGAGCACGTCAAAATGATAATTAATTCATCTTTCAAATTTCAACAGTTGTAATGGCTAAAGTGACTGATTTCGCAATTTCGTGACTTCTTTATAAACAAAAAAAATTATGTTAAATTAAAAGCTCAAATTTTTCGCTTGTCAAATTTTTAAATATATCAAAAAGATTTAAAATTAAGTTATACAAATATTTTGCAGTTCACAGGAATTTGCTGATATAAAAATATTTAGTTTGTAATTATCAATTTAGGTGTTTTAATTTTTTTCATTATTTATTAGCTTTTGTATCTCATCTGTTTTTTTGAAAAATTTTTTAAAAAAACTTTAGTGTTTAATTACAAAAATTAAACAGAAAAAATGGGCACAATGTATTTAGAATTTGAATGCTAGTACCGATCTAATTTATTAGTTTATATATCTGGATAATTAAATTGTTTAACTTTTCACTCTACTAATATATAAGTTAGTTTAAAAAGTGAAAGGAAATTTTGTAATTTTTTTAACCCCCAGGAAATATTTTCGATTTTTAACCCAAATTTTTATTACTATATACTAGTCATTTGTAAAATATTTAAGAATTTTAAAATTTAATAAAAGGTTATGGGATGATGGTATTATTGACCCTTTGGATACCCGCAAAGTGCTAGCTCTCAGCTTATCTATATCACTCAATGCACCCATTCCAGAAAATCAAAGTTACGGCATATTTAGGATGTAACTTTAAGCCGAGCAAATTTTTCTTTTTTAAATTATTCATATATCATATTTATTTTATTTATTTTAATATGAACATTAATTTAATATAATAAATATAATATATAATACGTTTTTTAAAACTATGTGAGTATTGGCATCCGAAGGTCGCGAGTTCGAGAATCATCACAAAAAAAAAAAAAATTTAAAAAATGCAAGTTAATATAATGCATTCAATTCAAGTTTACTTTTAAGCTATTTTTAAAACTGGATTATTAACACAGTTTTGCCAAAATTATAAAGGTTACGTGAAGTTTGTTTGACTTAATGAACTACATATTGGCCATGTCTCCAGCGTTTTATTGTTTTATTTATATTATACGTCTCACCTTAACCCTCCACAAATTCTACAGGAAAATAACAAATTATGACACAAGAGACACTTCCACCTTAAAATTTTAAAAAATAAAAAAGAGGTAAACATTTAAATTGAATAAAACTTACGTGTTTTGTCTTTAATGATTAATTTTTTTTAGATAAACCAAGCTTCTACATTCTATGGTTCGTGAAAAAGGTTGCCATTAAATTAATCGACCAGGTTTAACACAGCTTGACAAAATTATCTGTTGTATAAACTAATTTATTATTCGGATTTCAATACCGTGTACCGTTTTTTCTGGTCAAATTTTCTAAGCCATAAACATTGTAAATCTATGAAAAATGTTAAAAAAAAACAATTGAGAAAGAAAATAAAAATATTTAATAACTATATTTATATATTGGTTAGATCAAAAAATGTAAGAAAGCTTACTTACATTGACTTATTCACTAGTCCAAACTTTAATGAAGAAAGAGAGCTATAAAGGGCCAAAATAGAAATTTAAACAAAGCTTCCACTAAAGGGGGCGTAACTAAAAATGTTGCTCTAAATAAGCGTTTCTAAAGCTCAATTTTTTATATTTAAAATTTTTAATTTTTAATTTCACAATCATGAAACTTAAAAAAAAATTACAACAGCGACAGCAATTAAGTAAATATCACATCCATATTCGTAAGCATTAAGTAATAATTTGGAAAATTTTTATCAGCTTAATAATCTTCTTTATTTTATTTTTTAAATATCAGGGAGTGGGTTGTATATTAGCTGATAGGTCTAGCCAGAAAGGGCCTCTAAGGGATATAATGGCGATTTTTCATTATTTTGCCCCGTATATTAATTTGCTGTCTTTAAAGTTTTTTATCAGGTCTCGTTCAGTTCCGTCAGCGAATTTATTTAAGAAATTATGATTATTTAAATAGTATTTCAATCATTTAATTTTTTGATTCAACTAAGATTTAAATTTTCTTCATTTTCCTCAAGTTAAGTTTAGTTTTTAAATCAGACCGAATTGATCGGTTGAACTTTTTGCA
This sequence comes from Acutogordius australiensis, assembly GCA_030555515.1. NCBI lineage: Eukaryota > Metazoa > Nematomorpha > Gordioida > Gordea > Gordiidae > Acutogordius > Acutogordius australiensis. Next base: position 15,363,086 of record CM060243.1, read on the forward strand.
GTTGGTTGGGTCGCAATAATTGGCTTAAAATTATAATGCATACTTAGGTATTATTGTTCTTGTATATGTATTTAGCACAAACAGGCCACAAATAATGGATCAAATGTCCTAAGAGATAGATTTTGCATGAAAGATCACAACGTGAGGACCACTTTAGTGATTAAACTAAATCTTGTACAATATATTTTTCGGCTTGGCAAACATATTTATCTTACACACAAGAGGTTTGGTTTTGATTCAGTTCATAAAAGGCTTTTTTTTCACGTAGCGCACATGTTTAACCGCTCTGACGCTGCTGTGGCCTGCTGGCTCTATACCTGAAAGCTACTGAAAGCCTTCGCCGGTGTGTGAGAAAAACTCACTATCATATTGGCAATATTAATTGCTTTACTCGGGATAAAATAATTAAAGCCCTAAACGGGTATGGAGCCCCTATATGAAGGTATCGGACCTCAACCAAATGTTTTTTGTTTGTATGTTATGACTACAATTCATAAATATTATATCCAATTATTGATGTTCTTACAAATTTACATTATTTAATGCACGTAATTTTAGACGCGATTAGGGTTCATTTATGAACAATTCTATAAACTTTGAAAAAAATATTGGTTCTCTATGCAGAAGTTTTTTTAACGTTTGAAAAAAGAATTTTATTGAAATGAATATTAGTCAAGTTTATATAAATTTAAAAATTCCTAAATATACTCTAAGCAACTGATCCGCAAGAATATTGTAAAAAAAAATTATAGATTTCGATGTAAAAACTTAAATTTTATAATTTCAGTATTTTCAGAATAAAATTTTTGTAAGAAATAATTGAACTCGCACCCTTATATAGATAAATAACCGTGTTTAAAAAAAGCTCCTAGTAGTATTTTTTGCAAGAAAAAACGGTTTCTGAAACCCATCAGTTATTTGACACCTAAAATTCGTTTTTTTTCAAATTATAATTACCCAAAACTTTTATTTCTTTTCCCACGTCTTGCTAAGATAAGATAAGAAAAGTTCAAACCGGATCTTTATATTCCGGCCCGGCCCGCCCAAAATATTCAGTTAAGCTTGGCCCGCCCGAATAGGTTTTTTATTATAGGCCTAATCCGGCCTTTATTTATACTGACAGTTCAAGCTTCATTCAAATTTTGAAAAATTTTTCTAAAAAAAAAATTGGTTCAATGTGAAAATTTTTTTAAGGGTTAGATTCTTAGAGTCTTATTGAAGTAATCATCAGCTATGTTTATATATATTTCGATATTTAATTAAGATTTTTATATATATTTAGAGCAAGGGCTCCGAGTGTTTGAAAATATTATAAAAACACTGGTTAATAATTTTCGTTGTTAAAAAAAGCTTTAGATATAAGTTTTAGAAATTTTAAATTAGTATAATAATGAAGCCCGAACGCGCCCTTACAAGCGAAAAATTGGATTTTAAATTATTATAAATGAAATACAGAGTGTTGGGTATTATGTTGTTGTTAATAAAAAGCCAGCTCTTAAAGGGGATTTTGTAAAGACCCCTCTATGATAAAACCCACATGCCAAAAGAAAATAAATATACAACATTTAAAAGCTCCATTTTTTCTAAAAAATAGTGGGGTTTTATATAAAGGGTTTTGTGGAAGATTAAGAAAATGTAAAGGATTTCAGCTTTGATCAAGAAAATAATAAAATGTAAAATTTTCTGCTTAAGTTTTGTATCTTTTTATTTTTTTCTTATCTTTTATAAAATTTTTGATACGTTTAGCCTATATATGGACTAGTCCCAGCTCTTATTTAAAGGAAAATATGGCTTTTCCTCCCTTTTTTTTTGAAAAGGGTTTTTTATCTAATTTTGTGGGTTTTTTCTCCTCTAACAATACTAAGGGCTTTTTCCTCTGTTTTTTTTTGGAACGGAGAAAAAAAAGCTCATTTTTTTCCATTGGCCCACACGCTTCCCAGTGTAAACTAAACTGCTCAAATTAATGAAATGCGAGCATAACACACCACATTTAACAAACACTCATAGATTTTAAGTTTTTATATTTTTTTATACAAAGTTAATTTTTCACAAGTTTTATCATATAATTTAGTAAAGTTTCACCCACCCTTTGGTTTACATCTGTGTGATTAACGGGTCTTATCATGCCCTTTATCCCTAGCTTGTAAGCCGACCTTTCGTTTGAAACATTTATAGGCTCTTTATAGGATTTTTCGATTGAGCTTTTTAAAAATTGAAGATATGCGCTTGTTTTTAAAGGGTAACAAGGTGGATTAGGCCTAGTTCCAGGGTGGAAGATCGTTTAGGATTATTTGGTCTTCATTTAACAGCAAGGCACAATCATTAAAAGGGCTCTTGAATAAAATTGTTTTTCTTTGCTAATTAGTTCGTCAGCTTAATAACATTCAGTGTTAATATGCAAAAAAATTAAATGTTAATCAAATATTAATTTGGTTTTGATATAAACCATATGTTTTTTAAGGAATATAAACTAATTACGATGTTCATTAAGATATCGCTTATGTACCAAGACAAGCAGAAAAATGTTGTTTATTGATTGAATTTGAGTTTCCCGATACGTTCTTAAATAAGGGTGCCATGTCCATTTAGGGCTAGCAAATATAACCAACAATTTTACCGCCAGCTTTAATGGTGAGACTTTCTCGCACTCCGGCGACCTGAGTTTTTAGTCTAAGCTCTCATTTCAGACATATCATTTAGGGCTTAATGCCTGAGAAAGCCACTGAACAGCTTCAAATTAGTAATCTTTTAATAAAAAAAGCCACTTTTGCACGAAATCAAACACCAGACCAGACCTCCTGCGTTTAGGTCAGTCACATGATCTCCTGAGCTAACTAAGCCGAAAAACGCCCCCTCCCTCCTCCATCAAGAAAAAAATTGTAAATTTTTATTTATCAACTTTAAACGCGCCGTTAAAAAGAAATCGGCCAAAAAAGTCAATTATTTTGATCTATCATCAAGTCGTTTGCATCAGGAGCCATTAGGTAAAGACAAGATGGACATGATATTTTTTTAATAAAATTAGGACATTAGCCTCATTTTCACTACATCAGGCTTTGTTAAAAGATCTAGCTAGACTCGAATGTTTCTTTTTTTTATATATTAAATCTGAGTTATTCAATTCACGATCAAATCGCGTAATGTTCCCATTCGATCAATTTTTTAAACTCTTATACATATTATTTCTTTCAATCAATTCCTTTTCTACGTGGTTGTTGGATTTGGAATAGGTTTAAGCTGAGCCTTGTTACGAAAAAATGCCGATATACGCGTAACCGTTAACCAAAGAAACAAAACAGCTGTGAGAAGCTCTAGATCAGAGCAAAATTAGAACAGAAATTTTTTTTCTTAGAAAAATCAGCCAATTCGTTGTATATCGAAAAGGAGGAAGTTGGCAACGAACATGATTGAAAAATTAATTCAAAAAAAACAACAAATATTGGAAATTAAAGGTTTTCATTATTTGGTATTGATGGGAATCAATATACAAATGTTTTGGCTAGACAGCGTCGATTAAATTACATTGGACAACAAAAAAAACAACATGAACGATTTTAAGTGGGTTTTGTAGATAATTTTCTTGCGATAACGATATCGGGTTTAGTTTTTTCCCTATGCCTCCAATTTTTTTTAAACCGCGTCCAAAGTTCAGAAAAAAAAATTAAAAATTTTCTTAACTATTAATTTTAAAAATCTATTGACATATTCAGATTCCTCATAAATAACCCATCTAAAAAAGGTTATAGCTTAAAAGTATTAGCCATTTACTTTCAAGTTATTTAGGATCAAAAAACGGATTTTATGACAAAAACCACTAATTTTATAAAAATGAAAAAATAAAAAAAAATTAAGTATTAGAAAAAAAATTTAAACGCCTTACATAAATATTGAATGTTTTGGTAATCTAAATGTATTTTTAAACTTTTGGTACTACCCATACGCTTTGTGAATAGAAGCTTAAAATACCCCACAAATCGAAAAATCTCAACTATGAAACTGAATAATTAAAAATCTGAGGCATTGGCTAAAATTCTGATTTCATATTCGTAATGAGCTCCAAAAATTGACCAAAAACGATAGGCCATAAAGGATGCTTAAGGTCGTCCAAATTTTGTTTATCAGTGTTATATATTTCTATTATTTACATATAAATAATATTACTCAAATTTTATATGTGCCGATATGCCTAGACCTATATAATCTTACCTTGGCTTATTGTAAGTTTAAGATTCTCAAATAATCCTCTTCTATGTAAGAAAAGTTCAGAGATGAAAAATTGCTAAATAATAGTCTCATATTTGTTTTAAAAATTCAAATGAATCAAAAGATGGGAGTATAAAAATGCCACCGAGTCCCCAATACTCGGGAGTAAGATTAAGCACGTTTTTCTGCCAATGTCTGTGGCCAGTGAAAATTTTTTTGCAAAAAAAAGCAATTTATTAACATCAATTTCAGTTAGGTAATTTATAATATTCAAAAAAATTGTTAAACATGCCTCTATAACGCTAACCCAACCATTTTTATACGAAATTTTTTTATAAGCCACAGCCAATATTCAGCATGTAGGTTTTACGCCACTGGCAAAAACAGAAGAGGGCCATTTACCTGATTGCCCTTAACCTCTGGAAAAAGTCGGCATATTCAGGGCATAGCTTCTTTGCTATACGGTTTTAGGCCATTAACTAATGCAAAATAAGGGTAACCCTCAAAACGGTAAAAAAAATGTGCACAAATTTTAACCCTTAAAAACGATATCCTAAACATGATTTCTCTAAGCGGCATTTATTTTTCAAAGCTGACTCAATATTAAAAATTAATATGAATTCTTTTCTGAAAATTTATAATCGTATTTTATAAGTAATTGTTTTATTCAGATATAGTTTAATGGGGTCACTTCTTAACCAATATTTCCCTTTTTATAGTTATTAAAGTTTAAACTAGGCCATGATAATCCGGCCAGTGCCCGACATATATTTTCAACCTACTGATTGAATATACATATACGGCCCGAAAATTTCATATACCAAGCTTAAATTATTCGCTGTAAATTTTTTAATAAAATTTAGGGTATAAAATTAAATTCATTCTAAGTTCTTGGTTACAATAGTTAAAAAAAAATAAAGCAAAATGAGTTATAAAAAATTTGCCCTCTCGGCCCCTATATCCTTTCTTCCAATTAAGGCGTGAGCCCATTTTTTGGGCAGGTCGACACCCGGCCAAGAGGGCTTTCGGGTCTAAACTTTAATCTATAATTTTTTTTTGGTAAGGGGGTGAAAAAATTATATAGGTACTAAATAGGCATTTTGCTTTAAAATTTAAGAATCCTTGTAAAGTTTATTTTGAGTGTTATTCAAGTTTCCTTATTTCTCAGAATTTTTTATTTTTTTATCAAGGATTTGAAATGGGGAGTAGTTAAATTGGTGCTTTTAATTTTCTAGCGATGCTGAAAATGTTCCTATACCGTTCGATTGATGGAGTTATTGATCTTCTCTAACTAAACTGATTGATTTCGCACCAAGCTTTGTTTCTACTATCATATTGCTTTTTTTTCTTCTGAGAAATAAAATTTTATAAAAATATTTTATTATTTTATTAAAAGAATTATTATTAGAAAAATTTTGTCCCACTTTGTGATTCATTTGTTGGGAAATAGTAATCATCTTCGTTGCATAATATATTATATTTTTTTTTGAATCATTTACACGTTATTGAATTTTATCATTATCATTTTCCCCGCCAAAATATTAAACAATCTCGCGCAATATTCGTGACGCAATTCTCAGCACAGGTCTTCTTTCATTATATAAAACCGTTGTGACTCAAGCATACTTTATATATCGAATTAAAGGTCAAACGACTTTGAGGTTTATACTTCTTAACTTTGTTCTACAATCACAGTAAGCAACGTTGAGTCTGGTTAGTAATTGAATGGGTGACCGCCAACGATTTTCAAAGCCGTCCATTTTTTTTGAGTGCCTAGGCTTGTAAACCTAGGTCCCCGCGGCCCGTGTTAAATTTCATTTAACTAGGCGGGGCGGCCTAATGTAGAGTGGCAAAACCCTAACCGGTAAGGTTTTGGGGGACAGTCCTTTACCACAAATTATAGAATTTGGGGTGGTTGGTAACGTCAAGAGCCTCAAAAATACGGAGAAAATAGAATGATTTAAGCCCCCCCCCCTCCCTCGGGTCCTTCTTTTTCTATTCCCCCCCTACCTCCCCCCACCACCCCCCCCTTACCCGCCGGGGGAGACCTATTTAAGGAGCCTTTAAGGTTGAGCTTTTTTTTTTTTTTTGAGTTTTAAATATAAAAAAAAATTATTTTATCTTTAATTTCATTATTAGTTTGAATGCCAATAAAATTGACAATTTTTTGTAAAACATGCTTATTATTACAGACAAATTTTTTAAATATTACTTGAACGCGCCCTGTAAAATTTGGTGATATGGAACGCGACAAGGTTAAAGAGACACGGTAGTTTTAAATGTTTTTCGTTAACAACAATTTTACTTGCGTTGATGTTATAAATAATGGCCAGTTTATATAGCGGTGGGAAGGGAGGGGGGGGGCGATGAGGGCGTAAGTATTATGGGTAGCGTCTAATGTTAAATTTTTTTTGTTTTCTTGACAAACGGTTTATATAAGCACTGAAAAAAATACTTTTTATAGAAGCAAATATAGTTTTTAAATTTTTAAAAAACAAGGCGTCACCACAAAACCCACTCTAAAAACATTTTTATATAATAAAGCTTTTCAAAAAAACTTTTAATAGAAAATTTTGATAATGTTTCGGGCATAGTAACCTCCGTTTGTATGTATTTTTTGATTTTCTACGCCGCAAAGCTTAGTCTTAACCTTCCCGTATATATAATTAATTTAGTCCGGTATGTCGAGCTCGTTAGGAAATTCGTGTTTTTATCGGCCCACCTTTTTAACTAGACCAGTGGTGAAAATAATTTCCGTTAGTTGTTTATTTGTAATTTATTATTTTAATTTTCCTTACCTTTGACAATATTTACAGAAACCATGATACTAATTATTTTTTTAGGATTTGTATTTTATTTTACATTTACTGCTAATTTTTATCGTTTTAACTCGACTAATTTTTAATTGCGGCCAAAATAGGCTCACTGGTTGCTAAAAAATTAAATTGTATTTGACACCTTACTGCCTTTGTACAGGTAGTATTTGTTTATTTAAGAAAAATTGGCCGAATCTCATTGAATTTTCTTTTATACTTATGCGAAATGTTCTTTTATTTAAGCCTATACATTCCTTTAAATTATACTCTTTTTATTCTTTTTAAAAGAATATTTATTCGTTTTAAAAGAATATTTATTCGTTTTAAGTTTTTTTGAATTTCACATTTTTTTTATTTAAAATAAAATATTCAGGCCGAATAACCTTGTTTGTAAAATCAGATGGGCAATAGGTCCGAAAAGTATCACGAAATGACCTATCATAAAGTTGGGCTCTACCTTGGCTGGGTTACTTAAAAAAATTGAACTGGGCCATTTGGGGCTGAATATTATTTTTAAAAAATAAAAAATGCTTTGGAAGCTAGGTATTTAACAGTTTACACATTTTCATTTCGTTTTAACTCTAAAAATATTAATTAGTGTATTTAGATTTCGCGACCCACACCGGGCAAGTTTAAACCTTTTGAAATAAAAGTATTTGTGGATATCGGTCAATCGGCCAAAATTTTATTTCTTGAAAATTATTAGTTGGCATCGAGGTTAATTTTTGAATATTTGATGGGTTAGCCATCTTTAATTAGGAACGAACTGTGATAATTTATGCGCACGGGTTCAATAGTAAAATTTATTCGCACCCCGGCGACATATGTTTTGCTTAGGCTCATTTGGGCATATCGTTTAGGACCTACTGTCTAAGCAGGCCATTAAGCAGCTTCAAAGTAATATGGCTATTATTTTTCGTAGAAAAAGCCGGCTGTGCGAGGATTCGAACCCAAACCTTCTGCGTGCAAGACAGGCAGGTTTGCCACTCAGCTATCTGAGCCGATTAAGCTGCCCGGTCATTGCCAAATTATTTGGCCCAGTGCCGCCTGTTAGCTGTTTAAATTTTTAACATGAATTGCTCTAGCCTGTCAATGTAATTTAAAAAATCTGTCTCGCCTACTTAGGGTTATTACTTTACTGATTATAGACTAAAAATACTATTTTGATTTGTATTTTGTTGTATAATAATCATATTTGGTTCGGACCTAATATTAATTTTTTTGGTTGTATTTAATGGTGATTTCCAAAAATCAGGCTTAATTTTCTCACTTTCATAAAAATTTAAAAATAGCTAAATCTGGCCTTTTAATTAATTTTAATTTTTTAATCTCGCCCGTCAGCTAGCGTGTACTGTGACTCCTTCAACCTAGGCAGTATTGATATCTCTACGTTTATAACGATTTCGTATGCCGGAAACTTGGGTTATAAATTTTATTCTTGGCCCTGAATCAGTAATAGACTTTGTAAAAGAACGTAAATGTTTCCATGAAGCTTAGCCCACTTTTTACACAAAAAAATAGGGACCTTAAAAACAGTGGCATTTATTTTGTGGATAATTTACTGGGCTCTGATAACAGCCCAGCCCGGCCCGCCCAAAATATTTTTCACGTTAGGCCCTGTCCGGCTTATTTTTTTTACTAAATTAAAAAAGACCTAGCCTATTAAATTTTTCCTATATAAAATTTTTGCTATTTGTTATATTTTGGTCCTTAATACAGGGCTGGGGAAAAAAATAAATGGGCTTTTTTTTAACAAGTGTGATTTTTTTTCCCCAAATACTCACAAACTCGTGGGCATGGCAAAAGAAAAGCCCCTTTTTTTGCTTAAAGAAAAGGGGCATATTTAAAAAAAGTTCCTTCTTCAAAAAAAAAATTCCTACCACCCAACATTATTATAAAGTAAAAATCAAATTTTTTCGAAATTATTATAAAGAAAACAAACAATGGGCTTTTTGGGGCTATTTTTTAGAGCCTTTTGTGGGTTTTTTTGCCCCTTTTCTTAGTAAGGGCTTTTTTTAAATTCTTATTTTGGCCCTTTATTAGCTCCCTTTCTTTATTTATGTTTTGGGGGAAGAAATGAGCCAAAGTTTTTTGGCTCATTGTTTTCCCAGCACTGCCTTAATATCCTATAAAAGCAAAAAAGTAATTATGAGATACTGGACAACTATTTTATTTTAATTTCTTATCTCTAGTCTAGTCTTAACACATCAATGAAAAAACAAATTAATTTTTAGCTCGGAATTAATTGACCTCTTTATTAAAACACATATAGAAATTATATTTCTAATTTTAAGGTTTAAGCCAACGCACTCCCTTTAACGGCAATTGAGTTATTCTAATTCGGAACGCAGCATAATGTCAGCTCCCAAATTCATTAAGCCGGTCACGACATCCATGAAGGAGGTTTGCGAACACAGTGGATCACGGTTCGAGGCTAAGGTCAGCGGGAGTCCCTTCCCCAAAGTTGAATGGTTTTGCAACGATAAACGAGTCCACGAAACTAAACACATACTCATAGACGTGGATGAAGACAAGGGGCTGGTAACGCTCACCATACCCGACACCAAACGCGACAATGAAGGCGTTTACAAATGCGTCCTGACAAACCCCCACGGGACGGCCGAATCTCAAGCCGAAGTCCTGGTCGAATTTGACCCGTACGAGAAAGAATAATGGGTGGGACATTGCAGATTTATTGCAATAGCAAATTGCCTTAAAGTCGCTAATTCCCACACTCATACTTTTTTATATTTTAATATTTTTTGTTAAATTGAACATAAAATTTTTTAATAGTCTTACCCCCAAATGGACTTACAAAAAAAAAGTTATGGCGTATGATAATTTTTTATTAATAATTAATTAATATCCTTATAAGAAAAAAAGTGAATCAACCTTGTTTTGACAATTATTAAAAATAAATGTTTAATTAAAGTTGTTTTTTGTCAGCTAAAAATTGCCTGTTTGCCACTTTAGGGTAATTTGTTACTGACTTAAATTTGCAATTACCCTATGACAAATACGTTGGGCCAATTACATAATTTTATTTTTATTGTAAAAAAACTTTAAAAATATATCCCATTTGACGTTAACATATGGAAGTTTTATGATTAGTACAAAATGCTATTTTATGCCCCAATCAAATAAGCAAAAAATGAAATTTAAATTAGGCCTTACGTATAATTTAGAAGCTCACACATGCACTGTTTTAATATCACTAAAAATTGATAAGAAAATCAAAAAAAAAATTTTATAAGCCATACTTATTATATTAGAATTCATTTATTTGTTAATTTTCGGTTGTATAAAGTTTAAAATTAAATTTATTACTCGGGAATATACCGCAATTTACTTTACTAAGCTATTTATAATAATTGACCTTAAATTTCAATTCCCTACTAAAAATCTATTATTTTATGTAAAACATTGGTTAAGTTTTTTGACGTTTCATATTTTATTTAATGTTAATCTTAGCGAATCTTTTTTTTAATATAAAGGCGTCCATGGTAAATAAACTGACATAAAATATTATTTTTTATTTAAAAATATTTTGACAGATATTATCGAACTTTTATATAGAAAAAGGGTATCGCCTATAAATATGAATTAAAGGTCAACGCAACTGTACAAATAAATACATTTTTACGCAATTTTTTTAATAAGTCTCATAAGTTGATATATCAACAAATACACATATATATGTAGTGTTGAAGATTGATAATTGTTCTCATGCAAAACGCAAAAATGCAAGGAAAAAATAATGCAATATATGCAAAATTGATGATCTAAACGGCCTTTCAACCATCAATATATAAAAATAAAATAATGTATTTAAATTAATAAATTCCATTAAATTTTTCTAACTTTTCTTAAGCTAAACTCATTTACTTTAGTAGAAAGAATGTACTTATTTACTGTATTATAACTATATTGATTATTATTATAATGACAACTCTTTTTTGTAGCATTATATTTTTACTATTCTTAATAAATGACACATTTTATTAAACTTTTTAACGATGCCTGCTTTCGTGTCTTGTTCTAATCATTTAGGTAAAAATAAAGGTATGATATACAGTGCCAATTTAATTTTGCTGTACGAGCTAGAATATTGAATGAACTTTGTTCAAAGTCTATTAAAGTATTTACTATAAATTTTTATGTTGTCTATATCTATTTTTTTTGCTTTTGAAAAATTTCTGAATGGTTTGGGTTTTTTTAATCCTTTACAAATTCAAAAAATAAATTATGTAGGAATAAATACAAATAAAAGTCGTAAATTTTTTGTTGAGAAAGCTAACATAAAAGGTTTAATATATTTATTAATTGTTATAACTATAAAATATGAAATGTAAGATTAATTTCTTATATAAAATTATATACAATTGTGCAAATAAGGTGATTATATTTTGTATATTAAAATACAAGAAAATTTGGAAAAATCACGATTTATGTAAGGAATGTTCTAAAAATATATATTTTGCATGATATTCAAATTTCATTAAAAAATTATAGTAAAAATATAATCTACTATATTTAAATAAAATCTAAATATAAAAATAAAAAAGATTTGCTGTAAATACAATAGGCATAAATAAAAATATCTTGGAAAATAATTAATTAATAGCCAATCTGACTTCTAAATCAATAATTTTATTAAAATCCCTTATTGATCTAAAATAAATTACTAAAAACAGGTATAGTGGCCTTTTTCACATTTGATTAAAAAAATATATTTGCTTGCGAAAAATTGCATGACCCCTGAGACTAGTTGAATACTATATATAATTTAATTCTATGTTAAAACAAAAAAATCATACTAATCTAACAGAAAACGCCTTTTCTATAAGCAATTTAATCACAACAATGAGCTAAGTTTAAGTATTTATAAAAACGGTCAGGTTTTTTAAGGATTTATTCAATCATAAGTAAATCCCTCTTTTAAGTGTTCGACACCTGTCGCATTTTGCAATTCAATATTTTCCAAATTTTGTTCCATTGATTCGGGCACAATCTCTTCGGGTATGCAGAGTATGAGTTTTTGAATGAGCAAATCAAATTTTTCTGTAATATTTTTAAAAAAATTTATAATTTCTAGTTTAGACATGGTATAATAAAGTAACTTATTTGAGATAATAAAAAACAAAAATTAAAACTAAATTGTGTATAAATACCTATGGCGTTATTAAAGCAAGCTGGTTTATTTTGCCAATAACAACATAAAAAGTATATCGGTAGTCCGGCGAGTATGATCAAAGCACCAAAAGCTAAAAAATAATTGTTTGTAAAATAAATTGATTTGTGAATATATTGTTATAATATATATAAATTTAATAAGAGGCGTTCAGGTTTATTAAGGTATAAAAAAAATGTTAAATTTTATCTCTTGACATAAAACGCATTCTCACAAAAGTTTCCAATCTTAATTAATAGCATTAAAAAATTGTTTTTTCTAAAAAAAAAAGTTTTTTAAAAAAATTAAAAATTAATTGTTGAAGTTACTAATTTAAAATAACTATAATTAGATTTACTGAAATATTAATTATAAAATTCTGGCCGTTTTTTGACTTTATGAATGATTTACATAGCTAAAACAAGTATAAAACTAATAAACGGAAAAAAGATTAAAAAAGAAAAACATACATTAACATCATATTTCTTATTTGCAAATTATTCAGCTATCCTTAAAAAAAAATAAGGTAAAATGGAACATAATAAAAAATTTGATGAAATATGTAATACTCACTTGTGTTTTTCCAATCCTCGTAAATAGGCATAACGATCAAGAAAATGGTCAATACGATATAAAGGATAGGCCAAACAAGGCTCACCTATAATGAATGATAAAATTTCAATAGTTCGGCACAACTCAGCCGCTGTAAGAAATTCTTAGAGCCAAGTTCCATAGATTAATCAATAAATTTTATAATTCTCATAAGTTATTAGAGCGGAATACAACAATATAGGACTACAAAAATTTTCGACGAGGTACATAAAACCAAGACAAATTAATTTTCTCTAATATTTTTTTCCGTTACTAAAATCCGGGCCATACAAATTAACGGCCTTTGGAAAAATGGCTAAATTATGACTGTTTGCAATATCAAAATTATGGAGAAAATTAAAATTTCTTATATTGCAACTGCACCTTCAATTTTTTGATCTAAAATAATATGATATTAAATTGTTATAACATTTATATTTTGGTTAATTTAAAATTTTTTTTACCCCAATCTAGTCGATATAAAAACATAAATGTATAAAATTTAACAGATTAATTGTTTAAAAAAAAATAGAAAAAAATTTATACATTTTTTCATTTACAAACCTCATTTGTTTTTATAGTTTTTTACACATTGATTTTAATAGCTGCCTTAGAAATGTGTACAGAAAAATGGTAAATGGATTTTAAACTAGGATAATATATTTGATCTCTTATATTAGCTTTTATATCTCAAGTAATTGCTAAATTGACAATATTAATTAGCGAACTTTTAATTAAGTAAAATTTACTAAATTACGGATTGACCTTTATAAAAGGAAATTTATTATATGATATATAAAAAAATGGCAATTTATCTAATTTTCAAATGTAAAAATTTTATAAAAGTTTACAGAAAAAAAAATCAAAATACCTAAACTTAAATTTGTCAATAATGATATCATAAATAATGGGAATTGAAGATTATATAGTAATGATTACACATATTAATAAAAAAATCCTCAAAACATGGTTATACATTCCAAAGATCACAATACTCGAGGAACTCAAACTCAGCGATTTTTTGTAGCAGGGTAAGGAGGTTAGCTCACATATCAAAATTGAGTTCTTCGCAAAATTTATTTTCTAATTATATTAGGGTACAAGGCATTTTAGACTCAAAAAAAAACGATACAATATACAATTTAAAAATCAAAAAAGTGCCGTTCAAATAGCAATATTGAGTTGCAAACTCGCCTACAATGTTTTTATTATAATTCAAAATAAATGATTACACCAAACTAGGCTTAATCCTCTGCTCATAAATTTTATGCCCTTAGGTTTCTCTTTCCTATCCGTTCATTTTGCGCAATAACACCGTTTAAATTTTCAAAAAGTGAATAAAATATCTTATAGATTAATAACTCTTTTGGTTACTTATTATAGAATTTTTATTTTTCTTTTGTTGCGATTGTGTGATTAGTTTATTTTGCACATTATGGTGGAAATTGTAAAAACGGCAAATTGTCAAATTTATTTGTAATTTTGATAAATGATTGTACCCAGGGCCGTACCAGCCTATCTCATGGGTCAGACATTTGCTGAGGGCGCTACATTATTTTTATTTTTATGCATTGTTTAGAATTCTTTTTTATCATATATATTCTAATTATATAAAATTTTTACCATGCATCATATTTCAATAAATTAATATTAAAAAAAATTATTTTTATTGTTACCTCTTGTTCTTTCTATATAATAAACAAGCTTATTTTTTTTTGCCTAGGGGCGCTTGAGAAACCTGGTACGGCCCTGTTCAACAGAATCTATGTATTCCGCTTTTACATTATACAACATAAAAAAGATAGAAGGTAACTTAATTAAAAAAAAATTCTTTTGGGCAATATGATCAAATTTAAGAAAGTTTGGCCAAATCAAAAAATGGATTGGAGATATTGACAAAAAGATTGAACGGATTGAAAGAAATATAATTTTTTAATTTTTCCTACAAAAAGTGTAATTTTTTTGACAAGTGATAACAATAATATTTTAATATTATTTAAAAAGTTTTAAAGCCTATTACATTGAAATTCAAAACACAAAAAATCAAAAACTAGAAACATTGAAAAGCTTTTAACATAAAAGTATTCTATTTTTCAACATCAATGTTCTCGTTTTATTCTAAATATTGCCTTCTAAAGTATGGACGCAGTGTTTTTTTTACAACGACGTTAGAGTTTTATTAATTCGAAAATTTGATAATAATAGTTTGGATGTAAAATTAGAGTTTCTAAATCGTTCCATAAAATATCATTTTTTAACTTCCCGAATATTCGAAACCCAAGAGGTGACAAAGCCAAGTGATTTACTTTAAACCAATTACAAAAAATTCAATTAACTTTCATATAAATTTGTAAATAACTTTTATGGGCCTAGGTGCTTTAGGATATTTCCGTCGTAAGTACAGCAAGGCGACAACAGCACCTCCGATAGCAAGCCAATTAGCGAAGCTGACATAGGAGATTAAATCTGAAACGTTTTCCCATAGCAAATAAATGATGGAAAGGATGGCCTAATGTGGTTAAAATTTTGTAAAAAAAATTATAATTTATAAAAATTAAAATTCAATGTTTTTAATAAACATTTTTATATTGATTCTGCAAAAACGAATAAAAAATGGTTAAAATATGCCAATTTTTATGGGGAATACTCTAGTATTAAACAAACAGATTTTTAAATTTTTTAAAAAATTATAAAGTTTCATTTCAAAAGAAGCGTTAAAAAAACTGTCAAGCTAACTAATTTTTAAAAATAAATATTTATAGTTAGAGTCAAAGCTGGTCAGATTTCTAAAGTTAAATGAATGAATAAATGAAATTAATAATTTTTTTTGCAAATGTTCGTCTTAAGTAGGTGAGATTTTGCTTAAATTAGAATTTTCAAAAAAAAAAACTATTAAATATAGTTTCCTCCAATGAATTTTAAATATATTACAAAACAAAAAAAAAAGCAATAAATTACTGTAAACAAAACGGCAGGAATCGGGGTCAGGTGGTTGATTTGTATCATGGTTAAGCATTTGGGCATTTGATGTTCGCGAGCACCCACATAGTACAGTCTAACATGCAGGTGAAATATATACAAACACAAAAAAGACTTCGCAGGGGAAATATAGGTAAGCATTAAGTAAATATTACATTTGGAGGAAAAAAAGTAATGCGCAAAAGTAGAAATACAAGAATTTTGCCAATATTTAATACCACTTCATTTGCTGCGTTCAGAGCTGGGAAAAAACCCACTTTTTGGTTAAACTTATTTTTTCATTTTTTGAAATTAAGAAAATATAAAGGATTTTAATTCTAATCAAATAAATCCTTATAAGATTAAAAATTTTCTGCTTGTTTTTTGTATTCTATTTATAGTTAATTTTTTTAATATGTCATAAAATTTAAAAAAAACAGAAATTTAACTTAGGGCACGCACGTGCAAAGTGAGTTTTTATTTTCGTAAAATTTTGAAAATTCTAAATTTTTTTATTTTTTTTCAAAATTTAAAAAAAAAAATTTTTATTTTAGAAAAAGCATTTTAAGTGCATATACTAATTTTGGCAACTTTTTAAAAATTTGCATTTTATTTCAAAATTTAAAGATTTCGTTGAAAGGATTTCAACGACAACCATAACTAAACTCACTTTGCAAATCGTCGCCTTAAACTAAAAAAAATCGATTTTGCCCCCCTGCAAAAGATTTTTTGCAACCCAAAAATCTTCAAAAAAAGAAAGAACATTTTTTTGAATTAAAAGTAAAGTAACTTTTTTTTATCAAAAATTACAATAAACTCTAACAAATGATTAAAGGTTCATACAATCCAACCTAGATACTCGACTTTAAAAATATTCTTTCTAGTTTAAACTTCAGTTTTGCTATTTTATGAATACACATAATTTCTCAATATTTTTTGGTCTTTTAGTTTTTTGAAATTTTTCATATTTTTTGTATAGTGTACAATGATCAGGTCCCTCTAAGTCCGTGCAAAAAAATTGTTAAGCTGTGTAATTAAAATTATAAAAAACTGATGGTTTAATAAAAAACAAAATAAAGCCATTTAAATTTATATATATCAATCAATTAAGTTAAATCTCGGAAAAGAGTTTTTAAAATGTTATTTTACCTGGAAGACGTGAAAAGAATACTGTTAACCGTTCCAAAACAAGAGAGGGCGATAAATATTGGAGCTATCCAATAGAATCTACCATAAAATCGTTGAGCGAAAAGCTATAATAGAGATAAATCAGTTTGACAATTTTATGCAATAAACAATGTTTCAAGGTAAATATAACGAATCAATAATAATTTTACACAAAAATTGTTCAAAATTTTAATAGAGATACTATGCCAATTTTAGAGATTTCAAATTGCTTTTTACAGAAAAAAATAACGTACCACTGCAATTGCATTAGTGTCAGCCAAATCGGCTGGTTTGATCATGGTGAAATACGATATATTTATAAGAACGTAAATAAGCGTAACCATACACAGTGAAATCCATACTGATCGAGGTAGGGTTCTAGAAAATTATTGACATTGTTTATTTATTTTGTAAAAATATTTAAAAAACTAAATAATAAATGGATAAAAATAGGATATAAAAATAAAACAGAATTAAATCAATATGATTAGCGAAGTTTGTGAAAATGAAATAAGCCAAATAATGACTAACTCTTAATTTTTCCCCGTTTTTTGTAACATCACTTTGACCCTTACAAACTCGGAACAATCAAAAAAATAACCATAATTTAATGTGCAAGCTGGAGAATCAGTAAAAAAATTTTCAATAATAATTTTAATTTTTTTATTTGTGTTAAACTAATATTAAATTTAATTAAGAAAGGGCACGAATTGAGTTTTTATTTTCGTAAAATTGTGAAAATTTAAAAAAAAAAATTTTTAAATTTTTTTTTAGAAAAAGCATTTTATGTACATGTACTTAATTTAGCAACTTTTTAAAAATTTGCGTTTTATTGTAAAATAAAACTTTTCAAATTTTTAAAATTTTCACGAAAATAAAAACTCACTTTGCACGTGCCTTAAGCTATAACATCCACTCTACAAAATGAAATAATTTCTGATTGACACTATTTTTACAGGTTTAAAATAAAAATATTATTTTAAGAGTGAGCATATTTAGCTGCTTTATAAATAGTTTTTTTTTAATTTAATAGCTTAAAAAACACAATAGTTTTTTCAATATTCTTTCTTAAATTTTCAAGACAGCTACCTTAGAAATTTAGACCAGATAAATCGATACATGGTCTTTAAAATTTTCAAAAATTATTTGTTAACGTTAATAAGCTTATTTTTCAAATTTGTCGAAGTGTGTAGTATTAATAAACACTTTACAGACAATATACATTCTGTCGAAAATAAAAATTGCAAACAAAAACAAAGTTTATTTCGAACGTGCCCATGAATTCATAAAAAAGTTGCTTATATACATTACTCCTTGCTTCGTAATAAAAAATACACATGAGTCTGCAAATTTCTAAGACATAAAAGGTGATTTCCCAAAAGCGTGCAGGCTTACAATAATCAAGATTATAAATATTTTGTATAACCTAAATATGGAGGTTGTAGTAAATGACAACAATCTATTATTGCATTAACATAAGCTTAAACAATTTAAAAGAGAGAAATAAAATGATTAATTAAAAAAAGCCATTTACATTAGCAAATTTTGTCAAATTTTGCACAATTGAGTCTCGTACAAAACAATCAAAAAAAAATAAATCGATTCTGTTTACATGAGTTATAATTAACTCCAGAGAAAAAAAAAATGATATAATTTAATCATTAAGTATTAGAAATGTACATTCAAAAACGGACCATAATGAATCGGACCATAGCTTGGAAAATAACGCAGTATTGTATCAATTAAATGCTTTTATATGGTTCAATTTAACAATTAAAAAAAAATATTGATCATACTTATATGGATCCTTTAATTCTTCGACAACCATATTCAGGTAAGTCCTGTATTCAGAAACAGACAAAGTGTTAAAAAACATAAGATATAAAAATTTTCTAAGCCTTTTTTCCCATAAGGGAAAGGCTCCCATGTCATTTAATGCAATTTAACACACGCCGTTGACCTAGGTTTCAAGACCTAAGCTTTCAAAAAAAAAATATACGGCTTGTTGGCCGTCACAACCAGGCTTAACGCAACTTAATCTGAGTTCGTAGATCACAAAAATTATATGCACTCAAGGCCGTCCGACCTTAAAAACAAAGTATAAGTAAAATAGTATGTCCCGTTAAAATATTTAAAGTTGGCAATATTGTAAATAAGTTGGTCATTGTGAATTATTAGCCAAATTTTGAACAAAAATAATTTTACCAAATAGCGCATTAAATAACTGTATTCGATACTAAAAATGTCACTATACATAAAATTTCACCTCAACATTAGACCGAGCACGTTGTGGTAAACAAAATTTTTAATTCGGTTAAAGTTTAAACCCACTGCTCACCGTTAGCTTCAAAACCATGTCATATATAACGACCGTTCCGTATTTAAAAACGAGACTAAAGAGCTTTTTAAAACAGTGTACACTAAACAAAGTGTCTTAAAGCCCAGATCTATAAACCTAAAAAAATGGTTCGCCCACGTGGTAGTGATATTTTTGTTTGACTTGTCATAGGGTATACCAACATTATAACATATATTACCATGTTTCAAATTAACTGCGCACCTATAATAAATTAAGCCCTAAGGGGATTTTTGCAATTTACCTAATGATGAAATATTTCGTATGTATCATGAATAAACTAATACACCTGTCGGTGTTAATTTTAGAATAAATGCACCCCTGAAATCTATATTCCACCAGTTTATTAGAGCAAGGTTTATGTAAATACATTTTCAAGCTCAGTAAACAAAATTTTCTTTTTCAGATTAAGAACTTTACCATGTATATTTATTTGCTAGAAATAAGTTTATGAATAAAAGTTCGAACGTAATATGACTAGTTTGAAAAAATTGGATAATTGAGTTAATTTTATTTAAGGGCACGAGCAAGGTTGGTTAATATTTTTATAAAAATTTCAAAATTTTAGTTTGAGCACGTGCAAAATGATTTTAATTTTCGTGATGTTTTCAAAATTTTGAAAAATTTTATTTTTTAAAATAACATAAATTTTAAAAAGTTGCTAAATTTAATATATGAACATAAGGGCGCGTTCAGACTCCGTTCGTTTTTTTTTGAAAAATTTAAACAATTTTAAAATTTTTCCCTTTTGACATTGAACGCTTTTTCACAAAAAATCGCCAATTTTTGAAATTAGCATTTTAATAGTTTTTCTGGAAAAAAAGTTTTTAAAAAATTTTGAAAAAAAAATAAAAAAAATTGGAATTTTAAAATTTTTCAATTCACCCTATAATGTTTTTTCTAAAATAAATTTTTTTAATTTTATAAAAAAATAAAATTTTCGTAATTTTCAAAATTTTACGAAAATTATAACTCACTTTTTGCCTTAAAATAAACAAACGGAAATTGAGTTTTGACCTTGAAGACAAGAAACCTTTATAATTTACAATATTATTAAGGTAAAAACGAACAATGTTGAATAAATGTAAATTAGTCGAAGCAAATTTCCCAGGTATAAAAAATTAAAAAAGTCGGAAAATCTACCTTAACTAAGTTTTAATTTCCCCTTAATTTTTTAATGTATAACACGTGAACCCTAATTAAATCAGCATTTTAACCAATGTGTTATATTTATTAATTTAATATAAAAGCTATAATGTAAGACAACCCTTTAGGTGATAACAAAATCTTCAATAAAAAGAAACGAATACAATTTCTCCAGATTATAAAAAGCGCAAAGTTATCTAAACTATATTTTAATATTAATATATTAAATGAGTAAAAAATTTGGTTTTTAATACAAGGGGTGAAGATACATATACGAATTCCTAAATGCATATAAACATAAAATTGTTGGATTAATAATTAAACCGTTAAGGCTTCTAAAAATAGGCAAATCAATTACCATCCATTGTAGGAAAAGAGAGAAAAGTAGAATGCATTTGCTATTGTAAATGGATTTCTGGTGCCACCCTCAAAGGCATGTTTAAAGTTTTCAGTGTGCCCTAGTTAGAATAATCAAATATTAGCAAAACCTTCTAATAGCCTTTTACAAGAAAAGAATGTTTAAGCTGTGGTTCATATTTTAATTGGGAATATGAAGATATGAAAAATAAAGAAGCACATTATATTGTTTTAAATTACAATAAAAAATTATAAAGGACAATAGTTAAAAGCAATATAAAATTTCATCTAAATGACAATCCCTTTTTTTTGGCAATTAATATATAATTAATATAAGTTAATTAAAAAAATAAAAACAAAAAGACAGCTTCTATAGTATAAATGTTTAAATAAAAATTGACAAGATAATCTATGTAACACATAAAATTTACCTTGGCCTAAGGCAACCATTCCACTTATTATGATAATAGCAAATGATAATAATTTTGCATAGGTAAGAATGTCTTGAAGCTTGGCAGATATTTTAACACTCCAACAATTGATAAAGGTTAAAAACACTAATATTAGCAACAAAATAACTTACAAATAAGAACAAGAGCAAGTGTTTTCGTTTGATATTTGAAAGGTTCACAAGTATCATAGAGTGGTTTGAGTATGTTTTCAGCAAAAACTAAGGCCACAATGGCTTGAGAAGCAGGTCTAACAATAATCGCATCCACCCACAATCTTAAGAAAGCAAGGATAGGGCCAAATGCAATAAGAATATATGCATAATCAGCTCCCGATTTAGTGATCATGGTCCCCAATTCAGTAAAACAATGTGCACCCACGAGTGAAAAAAGTCCAGATACCGTCCAAATAATTAATGATATACCTACACTTTGTGTCTTTCTGGCGACTTCGGCCGGCGAAATAAAGATTCCAGAGCCAATTATACCGTTGACAATGATACTAATGCCATTTATAAGGCCTAAATTTCTTTCAAGCTTCACAACTTTGGTCATTTTAAAAAAAACACATGAATGGTGTTAAAATATCGAAATTTGCTTATTGCTTGCAATTTAATTTATTATTTAAAAGTTTTAAAAAAATTTATGATCAGCTGATGAGATGAAAATATTTTACCTGGTATTGTTATATACCGTTAGCTCTAAAAATATTGACCCACTTCATGTTCTTGATGCCATATCAAATGCAATGGATTTTTTTCTTTTCAACTTTGAACATTGGGATGGTGACTTAATATGGTCTTTTGATCTAATTCAAAGTTCGTAGGCTGTTTTTAGTTTTAAAGAATTTAAATTTTTTATATAAATTTTATATGAATGAATTAAGAAATTTACCCATAATTAAACAAATTGGTTTTCTTACAAATTTTGTTAAAGCTTAATTAATGAAAAGATACCAATAATCTAATTTAAATATTCTGAATGATTTGTGGCATATTTTTTCACTAAATGACTAATTTTGTATTTTAGCAACTTGGGTATTTAAAAACAATCATTAAATTTGTGAGTTATATTAATAAACTTAAAAGTAGATAATCTTTATTGTTTAGACTGGCCTTTAACAAATAAATATTGGTCTTTTTTTTACAAATGTGGTGTAACTTAACTAACAAAAATTTTTTTTGTCTTTATTAAGATTAAATTTGAATATTTGAAGTAATTTAATTTCTGCTACATTTTTATTTATAGTACAATCCCAAAGAATACTGGATAAATATATACGTTCTTTAGTTGATTTTGATTCTTCCTATATACCTATACTCAGGAGACTGTACAGTCAAAGTCTTGTAATGAAAAAGAAGATTACAAACTTAAAAACCTACTTAAATTATAATGAAAAGCAATATGATTACCTAATAGAAAGGTTTAAAAATGAATCTTTTTTTGACCATACCCTCACAGATAAAGATTTTGTTTGGAGGAATAACCAACAAAGTTTAATATAAAGTACTTAATTTAGGTGATAAAACTTTGCCACAACTTTCACATAAAGAATATTTACAATGTTTATTACAAAAGTTTGAATATAAATGTGACTCAAAATTTATTGGAAAAGATTCAGTGAGATTCAATTGCCATGATCTTATAAAACACATCCCCACAACCTTTGATATACCTGATGAAACATTTAAAATTATATATGTCCAATTAAGATATACTTTAATGGTTCATAGGGTATTATTTATATTGTAATTATTTTAGACTGGATGTTTAAATAGTATACCTATAAAAGTGAATAAATTACGTGAGTGGCAAGCAGAATTATGTGCCAACGCAATGGACCTAACTAAAAAATTACGGAAAATGGACCCATTGATTTTATTTGATACAGGTAATTTGTATACCTATTAAAAATTTACAAATTATACCTTGATTTCTTTAATTTTTTCAACTAACTGGTTACCACATACCTTTTGGCTCTTAGACCACATTTTTAATATATTAATTATGATTTTTCTTGTAGAAACAATATGCCTATTTTTGGGATTTATGGATTTTTTAAGTCGTGGAAGGTTTGATCAAATGCTATCTCTTCACGTTAACAGCGCCAAAGCAACTTACAACCTCATGAATGATTTACCCATCGAATCTCAGGGGTGCTTTGTTTCGAGCCAACTAAGTTCCCATAACGTGCGATATAGGCTATCGCCAAGCCTTGCCCAACGATACATTCCCTTTTCTCATCCATTTTCCCAAGATTTTGATACCCGCGAGAATGCCCTACTTAATGCCATGAACGGAGGAAACGCGGGTATGCAACCACCTGAAATACTTTCGCAACAACTTAAAAGGAAAGGGAGAGATGGTTTAGACAACCTTAAATCAGGTTTGAAACTTGTAATAATGTATAAGATTTTATCCATTTGCTCAGATAAATAGCATTTGCCATTATCTACATCAATAATTATGAGAATTTAAAAATTGCGAATTCTTGTCTTTAATAACAAATTAATTTTATACTGTGACAATTAATTAAATTTTATTTTAACCAAGTAGTTCAGTAGTAGAATGACCTATTAGGCGTAGGGTTGGGGATTTTAATACCGTTCATTTCGGGTTGACCTTCTAGAAAAAGCCGATCTACTCACAATTAAGTCTAAATAATATACCTAACTTGAGAATATAGCCCTAGTAATTCACCGTTACCGACAGCTTTCATTAGGCGACTCGCAAGTTTGATAATCTATCATACTGAATCCCAAGAACGGAAAGAATTGGCTAAATAGCCGATAAATGGCTAGAGATTACTGAATGTTTTCTAAGTTTAGGAAAGTTAGCTTAGAGGCCCAAAAGCTAAAAACAACTTTAAAAAAAATGTTTAATTTACGTAAAACTTTGTAAATTAATTTTTTTCAAAAAATATTTAGGAACGAGTGACACGCTTTGTGATGCCGCCATGACAAACGTTGCCATTCGGTTTTTGATGATTTACACGACATACTTGCTAGATCCGGGCCCTCAAGCCCTGGCCTCCTACAGGCTCGACCCCGATACTTACGAAGTTAATAACGTAAGCATTGAGGGTTTCATAAGCACGACCTCGAAAAAAGAAATAACACTCTTCAATCAAGGTTTCAACAATCGTTATATTAATCTAATTTTACACAATTTCTCATGTTGGACGAGTTGTTTAAGGGCGCGTTCAGACTCATTTCATTTTTTAGAAAATTTTAAAAGTTTTATAAATTTTATTTTTTGACATTAAACGCATTTTAACAAAAAGTTGTCAATCTTAGTTATTAGCATTTATATAGTTTTTTTGTAAAAAAAGTTTTTAAAAAAATTAAAAAAATAGATAACATTTTTAGAAATTTTGAATAAAATATAATGAGTCTGAACGCTGGATTGGTATAATAGGCTGCAGATTATTCATTAAAAAATTGTTGAACATTATCAATAACATTTGGACGACCCTAAGCATCATTTATGGCAACTATGGTTTTTGGTCAAGTTTTTGGCGCTGATCACGAATATGAAATCATAGCCAATGCCTCAGATTTTTAGTTATTCGGTGTCAAAGTTGAGATTTTTTGATTTTTGGGGTATTTTGGGCTTCTATATCATAAAACCTATGGGTAGTAACAAAAGTTTTAAAATATATTTATATAATGGAAACATTTATTATTAACGTATGGTGTTTAAATTTTTTTATAATATTTATTTTTTTTATTTTTTCATTTTTATAAAATTAGTAGTTTTCGTCATAAAATCCGTTTTTTAATCTCAAATAACTTGAAAGGAAATTGCTAATAATTTTAAGCTATAAACTTTTTTTAGATGGGTTTTTTATGAGGAATCTGAATATGTCAATAAATTTTTTGGAAAATTTATAGTTAAAGAAATTTTGTGAATTTTTTTCCGAACTTTGGACGCGGTTAAAAAAAATTGGAGGCATTGGAAAAAAACTAAACCCGGGATCGTTATCGCAAGAAAATTCTCTACAAAACCCTCGTAAAATCGTTTATGTTTTTTTTGTTTTCCAGTGTTATAACATTTGCAAACGCGCTTTTTTACTCGTTGAAGGGTCGTTTTTTATGAATGCAATAAAACAACCATGATATAAATTTTGATGCAAAAATGTAGTAGGGCACAGCCTTCAAACACTTTATTTTTTTCTCCTACATTTACAAATTTAATTTTTTTAAATTAATATTTAGATAGATACACGAATCTAGCTCTCCCTGGCGCCATCCATAAAAATCCTTCACTCCCAAGAAATTTGGCAGGAGACGAGGATATTTTTGAACATTCCAGATTTGGCTTCCTCACATCTCACCAAGAATTAGCTTTCGTGATCGTTTTGCTCCTCATACTATACCTCATTTACCATTTCAAGCTACGGTGCTGCTCTGCCCCTTCAAAAAGATTCATTAATTTTCGGTGGTGGAAAATAAGTTTGTGGATTAAACTATCTTGGCACAGTTTTACAGGAATTTGCCATAAAATATTTGTTAAAACGATTCCTAGGACTACAGACCAAGTAACCAAACGCTTGATACCAAATAAACATCGTTATTAATATTTTTCGAGAAATTAGTAAAGTTGTTTTTGATAGCCATAGTGGCCTTGTATCTTAATATTTAACACTAAAGTTGTTTTTTACAATTTATTGATATACTAGACAAATATACTTAAGATCAAAATTGTAGATGCCATAATAAACAATATTTTCCAAAAATATAGTTAAAAAATATGTGAAATTTATATTTAATAATATCACAACTTTTGTTATATAATTCAGCACAAATATCAATATTTATATTACTGTTATTTATATTATAAAAATGCATTTGAAATTATGCGTGATATATCATTTATAATTTTTATTTAATGTTTATATATTTATTTAAAGTTTCATCTTAATTTTTTTATATCTTTTATATAATACAAGCCGTATAATTTATATAATTGTATTAGTGTTGTTAGAGTATATCCAGAAGGAACTAATACGGGGGAAAAAAACGGTGAAATAAATAAAATGGCTGCGTTTGACGCGTATACAAAATTTGAAATAAACCATGACATTTTATATACCATTATCATTTTGCGTTGGCTCACTCTTAAAATAACATAAATTTGGCATGAAAGAGATATCAATTTGAGTAAATACAAGTACCAATATCTACGATACACTTCAAAATTAAATTTAACGAGCCTCGAAAATGAATGCGGGCCCACTAAACACGCAAAAACTTCGTAAATAGTGGAGATATCGTAAGGTAGTAGGCATAGTGTCATGTGTATTAGTATGACACAAATACAAATGACACTGGATTTCTTGGCTGGTCGGCTCGCTTTTGATGTTACCGTAAGGATTAATATGAAAAGAGCCAAATAACTAACGAAACTGGATAAAAGTGCAAAAATTATAATGATTGATTTGATGAAGCTAGTTACATAAACATTTTCACGAATCAATATCCAGAAAATTATGGGCCGTGATAGCGAGATTAGAATATAAATTATTAAATAGAGTGTCGTTATAATTAAAATCAATATTAAGGCTGATAGGCCTAAAAGTATAAAAGAATTGGTTATCGAAAGTTTACTATTTAACAAAGCGCATGATAAAAATAGCGTATAGATGGTGCAACAATTAGTAGTCTGACGGATTTTGTAATCCTTCACATTAGGTTGATTATTATGTATACGGGTAGAAAAATAAATCAGGGCAAGACATACTAATAAGGAATTCAAAAAGAGGGTGTACTGATAAAGTTGATAATTTTGAGCTAGAACTATGCGATATAATGCAGCTACCCAATCAAATTTAAAATATAAGGTGACCACTGGAAAAGGGAATTTTTCATCAAATTTGTTAGTGGAATAATTATTTGGGATAAATATGAGGATTAGTGAAGGCGGTGTAAAGCTCGATCTTGAATGAAATAATAATGAGCTGATGGATATGGTTTGATCAACCACTTCGTAGTTTTGTTTTCGGTAATTTAGTTTATAACTCCAATATATATATTCGTCAGGGTTATCGTTGTGTTTGTAGGATATTTGAAGCTGTTATTTATAAAATATATAAAAAAAAAGAATGAGAAGCTGTGAATTATGTATACAACGCAGATTAAATAAAAAATTTAATACATATATTTTATAATTAATATGGTTCAAATATAATAATTTTAACAACCGTTTTATACGGTTCATGGCCCAAGACGTTTTTTGATTTAATAAATGCTTTTATATTTATTTTATATGCCTTCCAAACATCATCCATAATGTTTAACTTAGTGTAAATAACGTGTTTGCTTGTAGATTCCTATAAAAATATTAACAAAGTATATCGATGTATTCATATTTAAAATTAACATACCATATTAATTTTGAGAGGTAATGTGGAGGAATTTACAATATAGGGTATAATCTTATCAACATATATAGATCTTAGAACAAACGCAGTCGGTGGAAAATTGTGATTTAAATCAAATATCAGATCAGAATAATTATCCAATTCACCTGTTTTATCAACTTGAATCAAAACGTTTCTTTCATGTTTATTGGAAGTGGGAAAATACTGGAAAATGTTTATAGAAGGTATTAATTATCAAAGAAAAATATCATCAAAAAATGCTAAAATCAATAACATTATTTTAAAATGCTAAACCTCTAAATAAGCTTTAAGATTTTTTGTATTCAGTTGTTTTCCATATGTGAAGGAAATATTTAGTGTCGGCTGTTTTGGAGCTTTTTTAACAAATGTTGCAATAAATATGATAAAATAATGATAGTCCAATAAAAAATTTGAAAAGTTTTTAAAAATGAGAGTTTCTCCATCACATTTGTATTTGAAATGAGGGTTTAATAAAGAACATTGGTCATATTTCTTACTCTTGTATACTACCCCAAAAGGCAAATTGTGTGTGAAGATTTCAAGCACATTTAAGGTTAATATTTTTTCATTCTTTAAACAAGTAAATGAGATATCTAAGATGTTAGAGAACATGGTTTTTATTAGATAATCATTAAATTTAATTTGTAAATCCAAATGATTTTCCTTAGTTTGTTTACAAAATTTTTCAATATAACGGGTAAGCAGTTTAACAAGTTGATTGCACCAAGCAATACTTAAATGATCATTTGTTACCCAAACACGTGGAATAGATTCTGTATTAAAGTAGTAAAATTCTTTAATCTTTGATTTACAATAAAATGATGGCACTAGAATGTCATTTGTTCCACCACTAATAGAAACAAGGTTTGAACCATTTAAATGGTTTTTGGCCCATTTTTCATTTATCCTTTTATACACATTGTTCATTTTAAAATCCCACCAGATAACTAAAATAATTAAAAAAGGAAATCTTAATAAGCTAAGGTTAAATATGAAATTTATATTGTTTAAGTATTAATTAAAAAAAATTGTAAGTGGTCACCTGGCCTCAAATGTGGTGTAGCTAATGTTATTATTATGGACTTTGTCAGCACATTGTTGTCTAACCCTTTGATCACCATGCCACCCTAAAAAAATATTTAATTTATAAATTGTACCAAAGAATGGCCAAAAAAAATAATTGGTTTGTTATATTTGGTTTCCAACATTTTAGAAATAAAATTTCCATATTCTAAAATATATTGTAAAAGTGTTACAAACCAATTTGTTCTGATAACAAAAATCCAGAAAAAACATTTTTTTCCTAAAAGTATAAAAGAAATTTTTTATACCTCTAAAAAATCAATAGTTAAGATATCATAAGCAAACTCTGTTTTCTTGAACTGCATTTTATCATATAATATTGACCCCAGTGATCTTGCTACTAAGGTCATGAATATTGAATAAAACCTTGTTTATGGCTGCCAGCATTACCTGGAAAAAATAGGACTGGCATATTTTTTGAATTTTGACTTTAAATTAGTTATTTCAAGTAAAAACTTATTATGCAAATGACTAAATATTATAACTTAAAATTTCAACCTTTCTGTGTAATAGTATATATTGTATGAAAAACCTATCATATCAAAATTGTTCAGATCCTAAAACTATAAAAATCTAAAATTACCATATAGTTTGGATAGCCAAACATATATGTCATTTTGCATTTTTGTTCAAAGGCTTCTAAATAATTTATCAATCCTAACAGAAATATTTTCATCAAAATTTTTAAATTCATGCCTGAATTCATGAATGTATGAACATTGGTGGCACGCATGTGTTTTTTAGACAAAATTCTTGAGCAAAGAGGCAAGGGCAGGCTTGTTCGCATTGTAAATATATATTTGTCTTATGTATTCTTAATATTTTTAAGTAAACAATTTAGAAATTGATATTTACCACTTTTAAATAATAAAAATTGTTGTTTATAGTATATGGAGCTTTCTACACTGTATTTGGTTCAGAAATGTTGCCAGGGAAAAATTTATACAGCTTGTTTATATTATGTCTCGCATGTTATTTTTGTGAGAGAATAGTTGATTTTGTTAGATTGCCACCTTTATTAGGTAATCTAGTTCAACTTTTTTTTATATCATGAAAAGGGTAAACTTATTTTACAAATTCGTAGGTATGCTCATTGCTGGGATTCTTCTTAAAAATGTCCCAGCTCTAAATATTGGCAAGGATATAAATCAACATTGGAGTGTGATTATAAAGTATAATTTATTTAAAAAATTTGTGCTATTACATAATTGTGATGAATTTTTAATAATTACCATTTAAACTTTTGTCACATTTAGAAGTATTTCTTTGGTTGTAATTCTCATACACGGTGGTTTAAAATGTGATTCAGCTCTATTGCTCAAATATAAATGCCTTGTTGCAACATTATCTTGTATGCCATGTATTGGAGAGGCTATAATTGTTGCAATTGTTACCCATTTTACCTTAGCTTTCCCTTGGGCATGGAGCTTTATGATGGGGTAAATTAAATTATTTTTTGATTTAGTAAATAATATATTATATCTTTTTGTTTTATATTTATACAAATGGCTAGTTTTTAAGACATCATACCTTCTATTCAAATCATGTTTTTTGGTTAATTTTTGTAAGCCATCTATATACTATACAAATTAATAAAAAAAATAAGGTACAAAACTAAAATGTATTGAGCAAAATTTTCTATATATACAAAATAACTATAAATTAAACTTATAATAATATCTTTTTTCAACTGTTGAAGCTTGGTATATATAAAATAGAATATTTCATTATTTAAGATAAAAATTAAATACTGTTGATTTTTATTAAATTATATTTTCGTAAGGTTTCAAAGATGAAAAATCTGCAAATTTCCACAGATATGGGCCCTTAGTGATAATTCGAAAAACGGAAAAGATATGAATCAAAAGGTTATATTGTGAACAAATTCTTTAAAGTTTCATAAACCTTTTTAAACATTTATTAATATGTGTAGACCTGTGTTATAATTATAATGGTATTAGGCTAATTTTTATGAGCAATTTGTTTGATCTGCTTAATATATGGAATAGGATAAATTACAATGTTACATTTAGGTTGTGAAATTTTTAACAACGCATGTTTACTAATTACAGATTTGTCATATCACCCCTCTCACCTGCAGTAATTGTACCGTCACTTGTCAAATTGCAAGATTTGGGTTACGGGATTAACAAAGGGATTCCTACCCTTATTCTAGCTGCCTCGAGTATAGACGGAACCATTGCCATCATGGGTTTTGCAATATTCCTTGAAGTTGGTCTTCCTTCTTCTGCACATAGTACAGAAAGCTATTACATAAATATAGAGTTAATTTTTAATAAAAAAAAATTGATCTTCAATAGGAAAATTATTCTAAGGAAGTTTTTTCACAAAACATTAATAATCTTGGTAAATTTTTTCATGTATCTCGCAAATAAAATCACTGATATTTAAATATTTTTTCTAATTTATATATAAAAAATATATTCATAGGTATTTGCATATCAATTTATTTTTAAATTTTAGAAAGCGTAGTTTTTACTGCTTTACACGGACCCCTCGAAATACTCATTGGTTTAGCCTATGGCTTCGTCCTTGGAATCGTATTTTGGTACATTCCATCATATAAATTGGTTGTGTATTGTATAATTTATAATATAAGGAGGATTTTGTAAGGAGAGTTTCAATCTTGAAATTATTGTTGAATTAAAAGGAAGAAGGAGTTACAGTAAATTAATAAACAGGAGAATTCGACTTTTTTTAAAAAAAAAAATACAAAATTTTTTCACAATGCCTAACTCAGACTATATTTTCATTGACTTAATACTCATTACTTAGATATTCTACTTATAATTTCATGTAGTAGCTATAACCTATATAAATTTAATTTTTCAAAACGCCGGTTTTATAATTGAATAAAAAGTATTTAAAAATTACCAACTATATATTTTTTTCATTTATAAAACCAGCCAGTGCTACGGGAATTATATTAATTTTTATAAAATATTATATAATTTTCCCGTTAATCCTACAAATTCCTAAAACGCTTTTAATTTAAAAAAAAATTCATTTGTTTAACAGGTAATTAGGCCACTCTAACTCTAAAAATAAATTATTGTGATTTTTTGTAAACATTAATAAAAAGGCTGCAGTTAACTTAAAAAGAAATCTTATAATTCTAAGTTAAGCAATGTGCTAAAAATGAGTTTTAATTTTTATAAAATTTCAAAAATTATAAAAATTTCCAAATTTTAAATTTTCGCAAAAATTTTATTTTAGAAAAAGTATTTTATGTGCTTAAAAACAAATTTGGCAACTTTGTAAAAAAAATGCGTTCATTTACAAAGTAAAATTTTTAAAGAATTTGAATATATTACGAAAATAAAAACTCACTTTGAACGTGGCCTTAAGTTTTAGTTTTTACAAATTTATTTGATTTTTTTAGGATAAACGAATTATTTCAAGATTTCGCTTTGCGCTCCTAGCCGCCGCCGGCGTCTTTGCCGTTTTTGGTGGCAAATTGACTTCTTTTTCGGGGGCTGGTGCTCTGGGGACACTTTGCCTCACCCTGGTAGCTAATTACGGTTGGTTCAAACGGGGAAATAAATATGATGTAATGTTTTTTTTTACTTTTATAAGTTGTTTCATATAAATTTTTTATCATGTTTATAAAATAAAAATAAAGCATTTTGACTTATTCGGCAGTCTTGGAGTATAATTATATAATATGTGTATATTAGCATTAAATTTATTATAAAATAAATAATTTAGGTCTTTATTTATTTTAAGAACATCATTATTTTTTACGTTTTTGATATTTCATATATATTCTCAATTTTGTAGAATGTGGTTAGTCGTGATTTCAAGTTTATATGGGATTTTTTCCAACCTTTACTTTTTGGCTTAATTGGTACCCAAATGGATATCCATTCGATAAAACCCAAATTTTTAGGTTTATTTTCAAAATTTTTTCATGATAAATTATAGTGTGCATATGTTACTTGCATATTATTTTGACTCTTTGTATTGTATGCTTAGTCTAGAAAAATATTGTTTTTATAATTTGTTATATTTCCATTAAGTTTCGCAACTTTTTTATTTAAATTATTCAAAAATATGAACAAAAGGCTATTGCATCCTGATAATTGTGATTGGTCTCATATGTCGCGCTGCCTTAGCCGTTCTTTCCGTCATGAATATTGGGTTCAATTGGAAAGAAAAGCTGTTTGTGGGAATCACATGGACCCCTAAGGCTACCGTTCAGGTTTTTACAAAAATATTTATTAATCTTTTTTTATTCTTTTTTTAAGTTCTAATTGAAATTTATTACTGAAAAGGATATAAAGGAATATTTTTACCTTTCAACATTTATTAAATAGTTTTTATAATTGTCATAGGCCGCCATCGGGTCAATTGCATTAGATACCGCAACACTTAGACATTATCCCGAAAGCACAATTAATCTCGCTCAAATGGTACCATGAATTATTTTCTTTTGTCATGAACTCACTCATTTGACAATGTTTTAATTTAAATATTGCTACATTGTAGCCTCTTAATGTGCAATGAAAATTTTTAAGTATGTATCTATTGACACGTTTTTATGGCCGATATTAAACACCTGTTTTAAGTTTGCATTTCAAATAGTTCATACGAAGTTGAACAAAAACGTCTTGTATCTTTTTTCTTATGTAATTTATATTATTTATTTTGCAATAGTATAGCCTTATTACAACTGTATATTTTAAATATATATGGTCTTGAAAAAAATCTATTTAAATATCTGCTACAACCATTTTTATTGTGATTTTGACACCAAGGTCTATTCAATAATTTTTGCATTGTCCAAAATTTAAATCTAAATTATCAAATTAGACTTAACACATTGATTTTTGTTAATTTTCAGATTCTCACAGCCTCAATCATTGTGATCCTAATAACTGCACCCTTAGGGGCAATAGCCATTGACCAGACCGGTACTCGGTTATTAACTCTATCACCGAGCCTTGCAAAAGAAAATATCGAGGAATTGCGTTTTGATGACCCATCCCAACAAGATATTGAGGGTCAATCGTTCTCCAATATAAGTGATAATTTTATCCAATATTTATTTTAGTTGGATTAAAAAGTGGCTCGGCATTATAAATGAAATATTTTGTAAAGTTCACATTCAAAGACTAATTTTGAAATAGATTTGTTATTTTTTTTCAATTATATGAAAAATAACTAAAAACTCATTTGAGATTGTGTACCTAAACATCTAGTTAAATAATATATTGCATAGGTCTATAAAATTCAGATTCAGGAGTGAATTATTTAGATTAATCCAGTCTATATTAATTTTTTTTTTGTTTTTCCATTACTGTTTTTTCCGTTTGTTATAAACATTCAAAAATTAGCGAAAATTCTCAAATTGCGACCTTAAGATTCTAAAATTAAAATTACAAAAGTATATAATAAATACTATTAAAGCTTGGTTAAAAAACACGAAAAAAGTCAACAAAATTTAAGCTAAGTTATTAAATATTAATTTTGGTCATTAATAAAAATAGGCCAAAAATTATAATATTGATTAAATTATAATTTTAATTTAGATAACTTGTATAAAAAAAAATAATGTTTTCATTTTGAGTCTCGAAATCACAAAGGTGATTTTTTTTTGCAATTTTGGGGTAA
The DNA here is from genome assembly GCA_030555515.1 of Acutogordius australiensis. Lineage (NCBI taxonomy): Eukaryota > Metazoa > Nematomorpha > Gordioida > Gordea > Gordiidae > Acutogordius > Acutogordius australiensis. The sequence continues at coordinate 15,397,419 of CM060243.1, forward strand.
TTTGTGATAAAGAAAAAAAATTTTAGTGAAACACGGAGAAAAAAGTAGTAAATTGGGCTGCTATTAATAAAAATTATGCTCATTTAAACCCATTTGAACTGAGATACATTTTGACGTTCATTTGTGATATCGTGCTTTAATCTTTAATTTAAAAATAGATTTATTAATATGGCGATTTTCCTCGCATATAAATAACATGGGACAAAGTTTACAAATAAACAAATGTCGTTTTGACACTAGGGAACAAAATAGAAAAAGGTTTAAACAAGTCGAATAATTATTGGAGTTTAAAAAAAACGGCCATGTGATTGTCTAAGCAAATTTTCTCATTGAAAAAATATTTTAACTGTTTATTTTGAAATAATTACCTTTTATGAATGAAGTTAAAGACACGTGTACAGAAAATATACTACCAGTAACGATATCTTCGACTGCTCTTAACGGGGCTTTGCCAGGTAATAAGCCCACCCGTCACCGAAGTCGAGATTATTCCCGAGATTTTTCGCTTGATGCCTTGTTTATCCCGTCTGAATCTCAAATTAGCAATAACTCACATAACATATTAATTGACAATACTCCTACCAGCATTTTGGAAAATACTAAATTATAATTATCATATTATGTATGATTGTGAACTTAATTTTTACTTAATCTCTCAGGTAGCATTCCACATTTGGAATTTTTAACAACTAAAAGTTGTATTAGCCCTTTTAAATGTTCATAATTGCTCGAACGTACTATTCATTATTTCGTGATCTTTAAATACTTACATAACACAGTTAGACCAGTTTTTAAAGCTAATTTTTAAGTCAAAACCTATATTAGGATTTTTTACTATTTTTTTGACAAGCTTTGCAACTATAAACATCAAAAATTAATAAGAAAAACTTATATAATATTAAAATTAAAAAATGTTGCAAAAATTTTTTACATATAAAACAGCTAACCTGTTAAATTAATTAAAATGATATTTTTATTTTACCCAATAAAAAAACGTGCCATCTTGAGGTTGGGATGCAAAATATTTTTTGTATAATTAAATGTGGGTGTTGGAGTTCGATATACTTATTAATTAAATATCTCAATGTTCCAGATATTAAAACTCCAGTTGATTTTAATATAGCAAAAACATTCTAAAGATTGCAAAATCAGTCTATTTTGCACAATTTAGGTTTTTCATGGTCGCGAGTGTAAGGCCCTATTTCATTGATGATATAACAGAAAATATATTAGGGAGAAGGCCATGCAGTTTTATAAACCTTGCCGTCGTATATCATTTTTTGTAGAATTTTTTCAATGCAATCAAAACTCTCTTTTTCAAGAATTCCATTCTAAAATTATCTCAAAAATAAGTGCCATCATCTAGGGCCCTTATATAGTCATTCCCCATTGCATATGATAAACTTTTTTTGCTGCATTAAAAATTTTATACCATTGAATTATCTTTTACTTTAAAATCTTTCTAATTAACAAAATTTTATTCGAGTGAAATTAAACTTATGTTCTAGATATGTTAAACCATGTAAACCTAGTTGGTTCAATTTCTTGTTTGGTTTTGCATTTACAATAAATACACTAGTTACAATATTTTTTGATATTTAATTACATCACATATATATAAATATTGATAGTAAAAAAAAGTTGGATTTCATTTTTATTAAATACATAGCCAATTTTACATTATGAAATAATACCACATAGTCTGATTTCTTTAATTCACGGGGCCCGCTTAATAAAAATCGCGAAAGATTTTATTTTTTAAAAAATTGCATCCTTGTAGATTTTTAAACGAATACTGCCTTTTAACGGTTCTTAAACACCTACCGTCGGCGTGTGTTTAAATCACATGGTTTGCCCTGCCTTAGCTACATTAATTGTCTAGTTTGTGTGTTTATAATATCGTCACCACCAGTATGAAGTGTCACGTGCGTCCGTAAATTGCTCATTTTGCTGAATCCTTTGTAGCACACGGTACATTTTAACGGCCACTCGCCTGTATGGGTGAATTCGTGACTTTTGAGGTCTCCCGGCGTGGCAAAGGATTTATCACAGTAATTGCATTTGTGGGGTTTTATCTGGATTGAATATATTTAATTACCTCGTAATTGCTCCCAGGTAAATTGCGACATTTATTGCAACATTCAAACATAAAATGGTTTTTTCTTGTGTCAGCAAAACATTTTCAATAACTCTAAAGATTTGAGCTTACTCACCTAAAAATCAAGTTGAAAGCGAACTAGTACCCTGGGTCAACTTGGCGCGGTTAGACTTTATTCGTTTTTACAAAAAATTCAGAAAGTAGAATTTAAGTTTTTACATCGATAATTATTAACCAATGTTTTTACAATATTTTTTTGAGCAGTTGCTTTAAGTACATTCAAAAATCTTGATAAATTTATATCTATCTATAAAAAATATAGCTAAAATTATTGCAACAAGAATCTAGAAAAATTTTAACCCTAAAAAAATATTCCAGCAATTAACCAATTTTTTTTATAAAAATTATAAATTTTGAATGAAGGAAACGTGCTCTTATCTCGACAAATATAAGTTTTATATATTTATCTAAAATTTGAGCATATTAAATATGATGCCAATGCCAATATAATTCAAAAAACCTCTTTTTGGTCAAATCGTATATTGAAACATCCTAAAAAAAATTTTAACTATCTTTGCCCTGATCAATAAAAATATTATTTTGATAACAATAAAAGGGCGTTATTTTTGATTTTAATTATTAACATTAGCGATTAAAGTCGAGCCTAAGGCTCCCCTGGCCCGGTGTCGGCTCACACGGAAGTTGAGCTAGCAACACTTGCAATATAAAAATTTCGGGCCGTATTTGTAATATCGGGCTGAGCAACAAAAACAAAGTTACGGATATGGTTAATGAAAATATATCTAAAATGGCGGAAGCCCTGTTTGAACGCTAGTTCACATTAAATATCGTCAATTCTTTAGTTTTTAAAACTTATCATATTCCCCAAAATATACCTTAATATGCGTCATTTTGTGATAGTATAGGTTTGAGCTCGCCGTGAAAGTTTTTCCGCACACGATACAAATGTGTGGCTTTTCGCCCGTATGAATTCGGCGGTGGGTGTTTAACGAACTGGTCGTGCTGAAACATTTTCTGCAGTAATCGCACTCAAAAGGTTTTTCACCTGCAAATTTATCAAGACGAATAAATACGTTTAAGAAACATGAGGTTGTCGAATCTTGAACTATGGCCTTTGTTTTGACAATTAGAATAGTGTTATAAACTTATCCCTTTTATTACACAGATCAACAATTTTTTGAGAGTTATGAGTTAATTGCAGAAATCAAACCTGCCACCTTAGGGAATATCATATCCGCTTCCCGTATTTCCTAATTTAACTTAGTCAGTTATAAACATTAAAAATCATAGATAAAAAGGTCAAAAAACCAAAAAGATTCAAAAACAAAATTAAATTGAAATTTATGCATATTCACAATATTTAAACTAATAAATTCAAACTTCAAATTATATTTTTTAAAAACCGATAATATATCGTGTCGTATTTATGTTTGGACGCGAAATAGTTTGCATTATCTAAATGCCGATTTAAAAGCTTGATATATTAATAAAATTTATTTTCCAGTATTTGTGATTAAAAATATAAGTTATAAGGGATTTTTAAATGCAAAAAAGATTTTTGAATTTTTTTAGGGTGTATTTAGATCTGTCAATTTGGTCAAAAAGGCCATTTTGCGTTATAGACGAATCTAAGGAACCAATGGAAGAAACTAAGAAAAACGAAAAATACATATGAGATTAGGCCATTATGGGGATGCATTCTTTTATGTTTTCATAAAATTCACGCTTCTGACATTGATATTTGTTGACCTGTGTTATTTTACCGCTTGTCCCTGAACCATAATGAAATGATAAAAAACTATAGGGATTGCGATTAATTTATAGAAATCCCTTAAAATAAAGTATTTTTTTTTTATTTAACCTGTATTTCTAACAAAACTGCATGTAAATGTTAATTTAACCTTTAATTCGTAGGTCGACGTACATTATTAAAACACTACTGAGTTAATTTATAGAAGTTAAATCATAAATCCCGGCGTGCGAGTTATTCAGCGCCTGTGTAGGGAGTTGAATTTTTGAATGATTCTAAACCCAAAATTTTTTTTATTACCCGTATGGACTCGGATGTGCCTGATAAGGAGGGACGGTCTGTCAAAAGTTTTTTTGCAAGTTATGCACGGGAAAGAACGGTATTTCTTGAGTTTAGATCCCTTAATAGCACTGACACGTTCGACGTCCTTTAATGAGCAAGGTGTTGGAGCTTGTTTATGTATCGTGGTTGTCGTATAAGTAATTATGTCGGGACTATCTTTTCCCTATTTATTAAGGTATTAATTTTTTTTAAAAAATTTTTTTTTTTTTTTTTTTATAAAAATAAAAACATTTTATTTAAAAAAAAAAGAAGAAAGAAAAAAAAAAAAAAAATATATATAAAGATACCCCCCAGGGGGCTTCTTTTAGTAAAAATCACGTTTTTAACATTGATATTTGACCTGTGTTATGGATGATACTATCTGTAAATATTAATTCAACATGAGTTTAAACCTTCGATCATTTAACCGAACTCAAAAATTTGTACAAAACAACAAAAAAATTGGGTGAGGCCATCTCAAGCCAATTGTATACGTTATATTAATCTACTGGGCTGAATCGAGCAGCAAGGATTAAGGCCATCTATAATTCCATAACTTATGGCATACCCTTCCTTGTTCTTTTTTCAATATATAATCATAAACATCAATTTTAAACATTTGGTCGGGATTATGATTACCTTGTACGACAAAAGAAATATGCACTCTTTCAAAATCTCTTTGCACCTTTTATAAATTGTCCAGAATAATTAATGCAATTTTTCGCTAACTAATGGTTATGATTAATATTGCAAAAAATAAAATTTTAGTCCTGAATGTTGTGTTAGCATGTACGAACTCAAATTTGATATTTTTTTAAGATGGACTGACTCAATTGTAAAAAATGTTTAATAACATATCGTTTTTTTTGTTTCTTTTAAAGGTCTTTGTTAATTTTTGACAAATCTAGATGGGTAAAATTTAATACACACATTTTTTTTTAAAAAAAATTAATATTTGGAATTAAAATGGCCGAGTTTTGTAGTTATTACATTTTTTACCATATAAAAACTTTATGAAAGTTCGGCGAGATTTTAATACACGGTACACGGGAAGTATAAAATATTATATCAGGTAATATCTGATATTTAATTTTTTGTCAATATTTTAATAGTAAAACAAAAATTCTAAATTAAATGCATAAGGATAAGGTAAAATATATAAAAAGATATTAGCCCAACATTATATAAATGAAGAAAAAAGCTATATTCGATTTGACTCATATAAATGTTTAACATAGGTTTTATTTTCAAAGGCTTACAAGGCCCATCAACTAACGGAATCAGTTTAAAAGAACTCGTAAGATATAAAATCTTAGCCCTAAAATATACTCCGAAATGATCATTACCTAATCAATCCTTAATTTTTATAAATATGTTTATCACATATTCAATATTTGTAGCAAGTTTGACCTACTTTGACCAATCCTTAATTAACATATTGCCGAGCGAGCATGTCATGAAATGAGTAAAAACTGACCCCATATTAATTAATGCCTCAAAATTCACATGGTCTAGTGAGCATGACATTATATTAAAAATTTATTTGAACACAAGCTAATAATTCTCAAACCACAAAAATTATTGTTGACATAAAAGTGTAAAAATTTTATGCGACAAGGAATTCATTCTAATCAATAGTTAATCTGACCTGTTTAATTAAACATCCGGACCTCGGAGTGTTTTGATTAGGGGAGTTGCTTTGATAGCGTAACCTTTATTAAACATATAATTTATTCGTTTAATGTTAAATTCAATCTTAAATTACTCCTCTAAAATTTTCTTAACGGCTGTCATACCTGTTTAGGTCTTTAATCCTTTTGACCGGAGCAGGGCAAATATTATTTACCGCCGGCTTAAATAGTGAGATTGCACCCCACTGATCTAAGTTTTTGGCTCTCTCAATTTACACATATTGTTAAAGGTGTATGAAAAATTAGGCCACTCAACAGCTTCAAAGTGATTGTACATGAGTTTCATTCAAGGAAAAAAGCTACCTATGCACGAAATCGAACATCAGAACTCCTGCCTATATGATAGGAATATTCCTATTGATGTAAAAAAGCCGACTTACTCAATGATCACCCAAAATTAGTTTGCTTTTCGCGCCAGGCATTTTAAAAATCTGGATTGGTTAATAATGTTAAATGGTATGAATAGCTCTCTATTTTAAGGTTGTTAAAGCAGCGGTAGCAATTAATGGCATTTACCTATCGTTGTAAATAGACAAATTTAACTTTGAGGCAATGTAACAGGACATTCATTACTTACACAATAAATTATTCGGTTTATCGTGTATACAAACGGCGCACGGCTGGCTTGAACCACCAATACAAATATATTTTCATTAAACATAGCAACATATATTAAATACCCAACTTTTTAGCTCCTCTGAACGAGAGATCCAGCGGTGTATTATCCGTGTCCTCGCGATTATTTACTCGTGTATCTAGCAATAAAAGAAAAAAACAAATCAGGAAACAGATTTGTTTTATGAATATTTTAATTATTTTTAAAAAATTGTTTAAAGGCTCCTTTAGCTCTATATTTATTTTACAACCTTTAAATCTATTTGTTGTCCGATGATGGTCATTTGTTAATCGAACGTCAAGTGAGCAATTAATAGATCTAATTGGTAACGTATCACGTAAATTTAGGTTTAGCGGGCCTATAAGTCTACTATTTAGTTTTACCTTATTTTGGCAACCCGGGAATACCACCCTATGGGTCATGAGTCTTTGTATAACGCTATGTAGCTTGTTGCTGGATGTTGGGGACACAAATTTTGACTTTGAACGATGATTTGCTGCATCGTCGCTCCAATTGCGACGTGGGTGGGCGTACCATGGTGCCATGTTACTATCATTATTATTGTCCACGTAAGTGTTTGTTGCCATCAACTGGCCTCGTTTACCGTGACAATTCTTAAATTTTGCCACACTGGTAGAAATACTTCTTCCATCAGCCATATTAAAATCATATTTGGGTTTGCATTGTTTCTCGTTATCGACAATGTCATATTTCTTGGCATTGAAAGGATTTGAGTTTGTTACTGTGTTGAGGTTGTTAATGCTATGGGTCGTAACACTTTTGGAAGGTGCCCTTATTGCTTTTTGATTTTTAAGAGTTGATAAACGGTTCAACAGGATAGGATCTTTATTACTTACATTGAGTTGACTGAAGTAAGGTTGCTTGCACATTTTATTGTAGTTATTATTTTTGTTATAGTTGTTAATATTGTTATTGGGGATACTCGCGTTCAAATTGAGAATCGGTATAGCTATCGCTGGTTTACTTTGGGTCAAACCAAACAAATGTTTATCGTCTTTACACGTTTGATTTTTCAATTTTCCTCGGATGGACCGCTGAAAGCTCATGGGTGAGTTATTCAATTTTGAAATACATTTTAAATCATTGTTGAAATACCTTGAATTTACACAATTTGGAGTTTGATTCGAATTGTGTGGTACAAATGGCGCCGTCGGGGGCTGGGGAGTCCATTTAAAATTTTTTAAAGCGGGCAAGTAATCTAATCCTACCGCTTTTGGATTTGCAAAGGCCTGCATATATTGTTTAAATTGGGTACTGTAGTGTGTTAGATTAGCGGGCGGTAATGCTTTATTAGGCGTCTCCTGTTGTATGTACGAAGCTGGATCTTCAGGAACTTGGGATGATAACCCATTCTCACCTTTCGTATTTTCGGCCAATCTCCAATTCGAATGCGATAAGGCGCTGTCATAAAGAATTTGGTTTAGTTGGGTCAAATATTCTGTGTAACACATAATTTCGGCAAAGGATGAATGGTTTCGATGTGGCTCGAAGTATGACATTATCCGATTAAACTTTTGTGGACGTATATATAATGGTTGAATAAAACATCTTATTTATATTTATGATAAAATGGGTGAAAATTTACAAATTAGAACAAATACTTTTGAAAACTAAAATGTCGTTTATTAACCAAGTAACGCACTCCATCTCAAGTAATAGAATTACCAATTTAAACCTTTATTTTTTAACTCGGACTTTACCGGTTTTTGGTAGTCTTGAACATTAAATCATCAATTGTAGATTAATTGACTGACCCTATTAGAACATTTTAATTTCCTTATTAGAACAACATTTTAATTTAAAAAAAAATAAAATAAAATTTGGAAATAATCTAGTTTTTACGCGCTTAACAAAATTATACAGCCGCAACCTTTGGAACCTGTTTGTCCCTAAGTTGATAAGGATTAATAATAACATTCGAAATGTATAATAAATGTTGTAAGTTATAATTAGTTATGGGAAACCAATATGGGCCAATGTCAACAAATGGTATGGGAGAGACAGAGAAGACTCCTAACCTTTGAAGCTTTTCGCAGGAGGCACAACTTTGCACATACTTTATTTTGTCATAACATCACTAACTACGCGTCTCCGAGAACACTAAATTTGACACAAGACTTTCCAAATTTAGTGTGTTTTTTCCTTTAAATGCCAAAACATTTTTAAAGAGGAAAACGTATGGAATTTTATTTAAGAATTTTTGTATTAATTAGTGTAGTAGTCACAGGGTAGTTAATGCAAAACTTTTAATATCTCCTTTTTAATTTTTCTTCCCCTTAATGAAACTAGGGGCCAACCAGGTCAAGAATGCTGTTATATATGCCACCCCGACTCTCTGCCTGTGCTATGATCCTTCACCTTTTTGTACACATATTACCTGTTGAGAGAATCTACTAAATTTTTGGGAATAAAATTTTTTTTTAAATAAAGTGTTTGGAGCTTAAAAACATATAACACAAAATTCTAAAAAAAATTTTTTTAAATAAATAAAAGATTAAAAAGCTAACAGCATCCTGTACCTGAGTTAACTTTTAATTTTAAAAATATATAATATTTGAGTATTAAAAAGTAAAGGTATTTTTTCAAGTTAAAAATACACTTTAGGCTCCAGCCATCTAATTCTTAATCGTTCAATTTTCAAGCATTTCTATTTATGGTCTTAATAAAGGTGCTGTGCTGTCAGTTAAATTTGTTATTCTATATTTGACACACCGGTCAGTTTTTATTTATAGATCCCACATTTACGGAATCATTGTGACCATTTTTGTAAACTTGGTTTATGGTGTGAAATCTTTTGGGTGAGATTTTTAGATTTACAATGTTTGGGAAAAATGGGCAATTTGTCCAGACTACTAGTACACCTTAATTGATTACGGCCTCGTTCTTTAAATATTTAACTGTGAATGAGATGTTGATTTTCAAGTATTTTTTTTTGACAAAGATTTGAAAGGTAGTTCATAAATAATTCTAAAAGAGAGAAAATACGAAAAGATTACAATACTGGATGTCAATTGAAATTTATAAGAGGGCGTGAAATGGATGAGCATATAGAGTATATAGTAAGTTGAAAATATCAGTTCATCATTTATAGGTAGTATGGGTGGTAAACTTCTGCAAATAGCAGTTGAGATGAGATAAAAATCAAGGTATGTATGTGTAGATGATGAGGTGCAGTTATTTATAGGTAAAACGTTGAATGCTTCCTACGAACGAGGCAACGGACATGACATATAAAACCTGAAATTTTTTTTAACCGGGACGGCCCCGCTCGTTAATCAATCTTAATCAACGTAACAGTCTTGTTTGTTGTTTTGAAATCAGTGAAATTTTTTTTGAAGAGTTTTTGAATTCTGATGTACATAATGCGTGAAATCTTATGTTGCATCAAAATATGATTCTAACATTGTATGCAAAATGATGTATCGGAAATGCTTAAATAGGCAATTTTGGGTCCTCTACAGGTAAAGGATTTAGTGAAGCACTTATCTAAGAAGGGTCGGCAGGAAAAATAGTACAAGTGTTTGCGCCAAGCCTTTTTCCCCCAATTAGGAACGGATTACCCGTCAGGACTTTGCCTTTTTTAATTCCAGCGGGTGGCCCCGCAAGGTCGAATGAGATTTAACACCGGTGATTTAGGCCTTAAAATTTGTTGGAGGTCATCTAACCGATTACTAAACAGACTCAACGCTACTTCACTTTAATGTAGAACAGTACGTTTACATTTGCTTGAAGGCCATTAGAACAATTGTTTAAAATATGCCATTAAAATTGCATTAATGTGAAAATCATCGCCACGTCGAAGTATTACCTGATCACTGATACAAACACTACCATACAGCTTAATATTCTCGATTTTGTGATGCTATCCTCATAGAAATAATTAAAATATAATTTTAGCTGATGGTTTTAGCAGAATAACTTTCCATCTTTAGAATTTTCCGCACTTACCACGGGGATGTAAGTATCACGAGTGCGTCTTGTTTTCGGGCCCGCCCTTACATCAGTATTTTGGAAAACAAGACTAAGGTCGCGAAAACAGTTAATAAAAATGGGACCCTCATAATATTATATGTTATCCACATTTTTTATATTATTTATCCATTCCCTAATACAGGCCCGATTCTATCTTTTCCATTTTAGGGGGGCAAAAAACTCGTGGGGGGGGGGGGGGCAGAAAAATTTTTTTTGCCAACAATAGAATCCATGTTCAAAATTTTTTAACAAATTAATAGTAATTTATTATATTCTTAAATTAAAAAAAATGAGTTTATAAACTGAATATGTGAATTAGAATTAATTGTTTTCACTATCAATTGCTTAAAAAGAAACGAGATTTGAATTAATTGTAAGTATAATTTTATCATTTGGTATCATTGCGCATGAAATTAAAAATATGATATATATGAATGATAAAAATGAATTATATAAAACTTTGGATTTTAGAAAATGAAAAGTGAAATAAGATTGATTATCATGAAAACAAAATGTATAAGTATGCTAATTTGGAAGAATATATTTGAAAAAAACACTGGTTATATATAACTAGTTATTAATATTAGGGTAAAAAATTAAATAAAACATGAACATAAACGTTGAATGCGCATAAAAAAAGTTTGCAACCATGTTAAAATAGTAAGCAATAATTAGCTGATTATGAGCAGTGTATTGATCAAACTATTTTATCTTAGAAGATTTTAATTAAATTACAATATTCATCAAATTTCCCTAGTTAATGATTTTTCGTGTTTAAAAGATACAAATCACCTTTAAGCAAGTCACTATTTGTCAGCCGTTATTATCCTTCTTAAAGAAGAAAATTTGGCCTTACAACTCGACGTTGAAGAGCCAATTAACAAACTTATATGAAAAATGTTAAATAGATTAGAAAACGCATCATTGTAATCAATAAAAATTTAACAAAATCAGTAGTAACACATTCTTGGTAATTATTAAGTTTCTTATTAAAAAATTTTTGGCTACGTCAATTTCTTTAGATAATGAATCTTTATCAATATTACTTATTTTTTAAACAGGCTCTAATTTTTATATATCCAAAAAAAGGATAATCAAATTTATAAAGGGAATCTAAAGATTTTAAACAACTATTATCGGTAACAAATCTATTATCAAAATATAAATAAATCAATAATATTAAAATACTTTTTACTTCATCATTAATATTAAAAATATTTTCAAACTTATAAGTAGAAAATAAATAAAAATCAGAAAAATCTTTAGGTTTAGTTTTTCTTTTATCCATAGATAAATTATTGTCATTTAAAAAAAAATTAATATCAAAACAATTTTTGAATAAATCTTCAAATGTATTTTACTTAATTGTTTAATTTCCAACAAACAATGGTGTATTATATTAGAAGTTTTAGAAATATAAATCGTTCTGCATTGAAATTGATCTATAATTATTTGTAATAAATAAAATAATTTTTCAATTAAATACAAAAAAATAAATAGATGATTATATATATGGTCAAAAAACCCCGATTCGGCCCTGTGACCTGAAGATATAAAAGTTTTTTTATTTTTAATTTTTTAAAGAGTATTAAATATTTTTGTGTAATTTTAAAAAAAAACAATGGGCAGGTAGTGACCACACCACCAATGGGGCAACAGCCGGGTTATGGTCCCGCATTCACTAACTACCTTGATTGCATCATGTTGAAAAAATTTAAGGGAAGAAAAAATATCAAAAAAACCTTTCCCATCACTTAAAATTTTAAGACCATCTTTTGCAACAAGATGCAATCGGTGGTATGCAGGGAATATACGGGACATGGTGTCCAACCATTTTGCTCAGAAATACTTAAACACCACCTTTTTCCCCAGACATTACTTTCGCCCCATTGTAGCATTGTGCGATCAGGTTCTTTGGTTCTAGATTATATTCTAACAAAAGATTGTTGTTAACTGAGATAATTTCTTAGGCATCAGATTTATGAAATGCTTTCACGAATATAAAGCTTTCTGTAAAATCAAATTTTTCTATATATTTCTGTTAGTTTGATCTCTCTTGCGGATGAGAATTATTAATGAATAAAAACACTTTTAAAAAAAGTAAATATTTTTAAGATAATGTTTTTTAGATATTTTTGACGGAGCAAATTTAATTATATTATGTGGAAGAAATAAAATTACTATGTATTTTTTGGGGGGCAAATTCAATTTTTTTTTTGGGGGGGGGGGGGGGGGGGCAAACATAAAATTACTATGTATTTTGGGGGGGGGGGGGTAAATTCAATTATTTTGGGGGGGGGGGGCAAACAAAAACTTTTGGGGGGGGGGGCACTGCCCCCCCAAAAGGGTTCTAGAATCGTGCCTGCCCTAATATCTTATTAATAAGATTTATTAAAAATTATTTAAAAAGAATTTGATATTTTAACAATTTTCTTTCAATTCTAGGGCTACATTTTTAAAACTATTTAAAAAAAACAATGAATATGTAATGTAATCGTGCGATATTATCAAAATATAACATAACAATTATAATCTTTTCTTTTCCTTTTCTTTATTTTTTTTGTGTCTGTTACTTTTTCCTTTGTATAACATTCTTATTTTTTTTTCTTTAGGGCCCGTTCAGACTAAAATTTTTGAAAAATTTTAAAAAATTTGAATTTTTTAAAATTTTAATTTTAAAATTTTTCAAAAAAATAAACTGAGTCCGAACGCGCCATTATATGTTTTTTTTATTTTTCCTATTTTTATTATTTCATTTTTTCTGCTTTTTTTTATTTCATTTTTTTCTGTTTTTTTTTCATTTTATTTTTTATTTGTATTTTATTTCTTCTTTTTTTTTAAATTTATTAATATAAACATCTATATACCATGCTTAAATAAATACTAAAACTAACAAAAGAAAAAACAACCAGGCGTTATGAATAATATACATAATACACGATAAGTTGATGTAAAACCATTTAATTTCTTTTTAAGTTTCATTTATAAATGGCCGAAAGAAGTATATGGAATTAGTAAATATATTGAATTACAATAAATATATTGTATAAAAAACAGTTTTTTCCCCATATTTTTTATCACTTCATATATTTATTTCTTTTTTTTTATTCCTTTATTTTTTTCATTTCTTTTTTTCATTTTCATTTCTTTTTTTTCTTTTTCTGTTTTTTTTTCATAAAAACATACAATTATAAATTTGAATGATAGTTGTAATGTGTCTATAATTGTTTTCCGACTTAAAGAAGTTCTGAATTCGTTGACCTTGTAAAAAGCTATATTGAGGTTGTTAAATTGCGTTAAAAATTTATGAATGCAATAAAAATTGTCAGTAATTGCTTACATTTTAAGACATTTTAATTTCTAACTATACTTAAACCATTCAAAAACTCTAAAAAACGACAAAGGTAAGGTGATCAAGATTTCTAAAATAAAAAAATTATAGAATTCTAAGTTAACACAATAGGAGAGGGCCTTAAGATTCAGAACAAAACTGTTAAAATTATAAATTTGATTGTTAAATATGCCTAACTAATTGAAAAAGTTTGCGTTGCCTTTTATAGGCAACAATCAGCTATACAATTTAAGTTCAAGCCTCAGACTCTTGATTCCATTATTTTATTTTTAACCACTTAGATATAATCCAAGCATTTTTGACATACCTTTTAAGCAGTTTTTCGATTGGATAATTGAGCTAGGCTGGCCGAGCTTTGAATAATTTAAAAAATAGCTGTGTGGGGTTTGGATTGGGCTTGTTTGGCTTTTGAATTTTTGGCACTATACTAGTCTATCTACAAAAACGTGCCGATAACTAAAATATAATCAATCATGTATCTTGATTTATCTTTTTAAGATTAAAATGCGCAAATTATGTCTTATGATTTCCTTAAGGGCACGTGCAATGTGGGTTTTTATTTTCGTGAAATTTTCAAAATATTTTATTTTGAAATAAAATGCAAATTTTTAAAAAGTTGCCAAATTTAGTGTATGTTCATAAAATGCTTTTTTGAAACAAAAATTTAAAAATAAAATTTTTTTGGCTAAATTTTTAAAATTTTTAAAATTTTACGAAAATAAAAACTCACTTTGCACGTGCCCTTACCTAATATTTATGTTTCATATTTCGGGCAGGCCGAAAAACCATAATTTTATTAGGAGGTTGGGCTGGGAGATAAAACTCAAACTACTCTGGGCCAGGCATAGCCGAGCCAAAAAAAAATTTATGAGTTATCCGCACCTTATATCATCGGCTTATGAAAGTTATTAAAAAATTGACTTAGGTTTAAATAATATTATTTATTTTAGCCCTACAACATTGGTTGTAGGGCTCGGGAGCAGAAACAAATTTTTACCCGATTCTAGCTTTTCCACTTGGGGGGGGGGGGGCTAAAAAAACTTGTGGGGAGGCAGAAAAAAATTTCGCCGCCTTCGGCGGCAAAATTAGCCGTGACCTTCGGTCACGGCAAAAAATATACATGTACAACAATTGAATCCATGTTCAAAATTTTTATTTTTAACAAATTAAAAGTAATTTATTATATTCATAAAATAAAAAAAATAATTTCTTTTATAAATTGGATATGTGTATTAAAATTAATTGTTTTCACTAATACCAATTGCTTAAAAAGATATGAGATTTGGAAATTAATTGTAAGTATAATTTTATCATTTGGTATCAATGCGCATGAAAATTATAAATATGATATATATGAATGATAAAAATAAATTAGAAACTTTGGATTTTAGAAAATGAATAGTAAAATAAGTTTGATTATCATGAAAACAAATTGTATAAGTATGCTAATTTGGAAGAATATATATGAAAAAACACTGGTTATATATAACTAGTAATTAATATTAGGGTAAAAAATTAAATAAAACATGAACATAAACGTTAAATGCGCATAAAAAAAATTTGCAACCATGTCTTAAAATAGTAAGCAATAATTAGCTGATTATGAGCAGTATATTGGTTTTGTTTAATTTATAAATTTGATCATAATTTAACGCCCCAGTTAATGATTTTTCGTTTCCTAGAAGAACCAAATCACCTTTACGCAGGTCACTACTTGCCAGCCTACTAGAAGTTATTATCCTTTTTAAAGAAAAAAATGTGGCCTCACAACTCGACGTTGAAGAGCCAAATAACAAATTTATAGAAAAAATGTTAAATAGATTAGAAAACGCATCTTTGTAATCATATAAAAATTTAAAAAACATTAGTAACACATTTTTGTAATTATTAAGTTTTCTTATTAAAAATTTTTTTGGCTACGTCAAATTCCGTTAGATAATGAATTTTTATCAATATTACTTATTTTTAAAAGAGGCTCTAATTTTATTTATATCTAAAAAAAGGGATAATCAAATTTATAAAGGGAATCTAAAGATTCTAAATAAATATTATCGGGAAAAAATCTATTATCAAAAGAATCAATAAATAAATCAATAATATTGAAATAAATACTTTTTAATTCATCATTAATATTTAAATTATTCTCAAACTTTTGAGTAGAAAATAAATAAAAATTAAAAAAATCTTTAGGTTTAATTTTTCTTTAATCCATAGATAAATTATTGTCATTTAAAAAAGTTATATATATATCAAAACAGTTTTTAAATAAATCTTTAAATGTATTTGTATTTCTTAATTGTTTAATTTCTAACAAACAATGGTGTATTATATCAAAAGTTTTAAAAACATAAATCGTTTTGCATTAAAATTGATCATTAATTATTTTTAATAAATAAAATAATTTTCAAATGATAAATACAAAAAAATATATTGATGATTATAAATATGGTCAAAAAACCCCGACGCTTCGGCCCTGTGACCTAAAGATATAAAAAAAATTTATTTTTAATTTTCAAAACAGTATTTAATATTTTTATGTAATTTAAAAAAAACTATGGCTTCGTAGTGACCACACCACCAATGAGGCAACAGCCGGAGTATGGTCCCGCATTAACTTACTTCCTTGATTGCATCATGTTGAAAAAATTTATGAAGGGAAGAAAAAATATCAAAAAAATCTTTCCCTTCACTTAAAATTTCAAGACAATCTTTTACAACAAGATGCAATCGGTGGTTAAATCAGTTAATATACGGGACATGGTGTCCAGCTATTTTGCTTTGAAATACTTGAACACCACCTTTTTCCCAGGGCATTACGTTCGCCCCATCGTAGCATTGTGCGATCAGGTTTTTTTTAACAAAAAATTGTTGACAAGTGAGAAAATTTATTAGTCATCAGATTTATGAATTGCTTTCACAAATATAAAGCTTTCTGTAAAATCAAATTTTTCTATATATCTAATAGCAACAGAATTTCTGTGTTAGTTTGATCTCTCTAGCGGATGAGAAGTGTTCATGAATGAAAATACTTTTTAAAAAATGTAAATATATTTAAAATAATATTTTTTAGATGTTTTTGGGGGAGCAAATTTAATTGTATTATGTGGAAGAAAAAATAAAATTGGGGGGGGGGGCGGGGGGGGGGGGGGCAAATTAAATTTGGGGGGGGGGGGCAATGATCCACCCCCCCTCACAAAAGGGGCTAGAATCGTGCCTGACAAAAACATAAGACAAAAACATAGACAAAAACACTAGAGCAAAATAAATACATAAACATTAAGGCAAAAACAGTATAAACTTAAAAACAAAATAATCAAAAACAAAAATTCCTCATATTTTATATTTTTTAATTGTAATTTAAAATAAATTAATAATTGATTTAAATTAGCATTAACTGTGTAATTGATTTTTATTTTTTATAATTCAAAAATTAGCTTTTTAATCGATTGTAGGACCTATTGCAGAAATAAGCACAAAAATGTAAAATTTATATTTTCCCTAAATATATCATAAAAAAAAATTATTATTTATCATAAAAATTAATAAATACATAGCTAGACAAATTTTTGAGAGTTAAGAGTAAACTTTGAAGATCAAACCTGCCACAAGGATTTGTACCGCTTGCCGTTTTTTTAATCAAGCTTTGTCAGCCAGCTATGAATATTATAATTTTTTGAAAAAATACAAAAACAAAATAGATTAAAAAAAAATTGGAGGAGGTTTATTCATAATAAAACATTTTATTTGTTAAATTGAGGTTCCACTTGATTAGACCATAATAGCGGGACAGACCCTAGAAATTGGCTGCTCTACATGATATTTTTTAACGTCTATAATTCTAAAAGGTCTGGAGTTCTAACCGGTTGTTGGCTAAAAAGGCAAAATTTAAGATGTGAGGATTTGTATGGGATTATGCTATATTCCCTATAGTCTATGAAATTAAAATCACTATATTTGTGAATTGCCTAACATATGGCTTAAACGACAATTTGTGATTTCTTTTAAGTTAAGGATTAGGGGTCTAGAACGAACAATTAGTCGCTGTTATTGGTTCTATCCTATCAATCCGGGAATATTCCGGCAGGCCTGACATTTTCCGGCCCGATCCGTCTCATCCTATGGGTCAGAATTGCCCAATACACAACTTTCCATTTTATCCGAGCAGGCAAACTGCAAATAAGGCTTGTAATATTGTAACTAAATTGTGTGCGATAAATTTACCATTCATATACTGCATGTTGAAGTAACATTCTTTATCGTGTCCTAATATATTTGTTATATTTAGTTCTCACAAACAATATTTATAAACATTAAGTCAATAATGAGATAAAAAATTTGGCTCAGCCCCACTCCAAATATTTTTCTTGACCGAGGCCCCGCCCGACAAAGGGCTCCAAGCCGTATTGGTTTTCAGGTCCCTTTATCGCTAGATGACCAAAGAAAAGTAGGGGGCAAAATAAGATTAATTAATTTGCCTACAGATATTTGCCTAAAGAAACATGCAATTTAGCTAAAAGGAACCTCAAAACTTTTACCACGAAAACAGTCTTTATTACACAAACACATAACCAACTATTAGCTTATTTTGAGTTACGGTTTTATGTTTCGTTATCCCTACTTCACCAAAATAGGATGATAAAATAGAACCTAATGAGAAATATGAATCTTTTGAAACAAAAATGACACCAAATTATCACCCAAACAAATTTTTTTTTATTTACCAAGATTAACCGCACAGCGAACCCAGGCTAGACTTGTTGTGGTAACAGAAAGGTGTGTCAACTCTTTCCGTACCAAAAAAAAACGAAAGACAGAGGGTTTAAATTAACAAAAGTTTTTATTTTTCGAATTCTTCAATCTCATTTTTGGGTATATGATGGCCAATATGATAATAACATGGAATGTTTTTTTGCATATAGCAGTCGTGTTTGGGTGGTATGATAATCATAATAACAATAATCATTATAAGACGTAAATTATACGGTGTTGAACCTTTTCTGTGGTTTTCTTAGTTTCGTAATAAATTTTTTTTGAAGGTTTTTGTACCTCAAACACATTTTTTTTTGTCCTCTGTCCTTACCATTTCTCATTAGATGGTAGGATCTTTATGATATCCTACGCACACCCAACCCTTATTTTTAAAGTCCTTCTCGTACGTTGTGTGACATCAAAACAACAAAGGCAACAATGTGTCGTATATATGAGTTCCTAACCTTCCAACTTTGTATGATGAAATATTTTGTATTTTAGTTACATTTTTTTATACGAATTTTAAGTCTTCACACGGGGTCTCTCCACCAGTAATCACAGTTTTCTTTGGTTTGATTTGACAGGTGAGATTAAACAATTTAGCCCAAGACTCTTTTGTGTTTCAAACCGGCTTACTATAACTGTTTATAAAAATGGAACTAACGAATAATTAAAAAATTATTATTGACTCTATATAAAAGTGTTTTCTTTTCTTCAACGGCTGTAGGCAACAAATTTTTTAAGGCCATTTAAGTTAATATTTTGCCGCAATTAGTTAAAATTTTTAGGCTTTTTGGTCATTATAAAAAAATATTCATAAAAATTCACCAAATTTGGTTAGCATTTAAAAGCAGTGGAGCTCAAACTCCAAAAGAGGAAGGGATGAGATGACTTAGTTTTAAAAGAAAAAGAGTAAACTCTTTCTTACTTCGTTAAACGTAGCAAATGGCAAGTGAGTGAGCTCGATTAAGTTCAACTGTGCGCTCTTTATGAATGTGAGTGAGATATGTGATTTGTTATCCAATTCAACTGCACCCGCAGAGGCAAAAATTGCATTGAGGAGCTTTTATTTGTTCGTGAGCTCGAGGCTCATTGGCTTATTTGACCAGTGTCATGCTTTCAAATACAAAAATTTACTTTTGTTCGTGATCCTATTTATTTCAAGAAAACTAATTAATTGTTGAAGATTCTATTTTTTAAAAATAAATTTATATGGCATCATTTATTATTTTTTGCTAATAACATATTTTTTGGTTTGTTGAGCATATTTGAATGCTTTTCAGGTGTTTTTTATATTTAATTGTCCGAAAAGTGTCACCAATTTGCTGTAAAATCAATTTTCGCTCAAGTAGGTCAATTTTTATCGATACTTGGGTTAATTTGGTGTTTTATTATACTTGCGCAGAATAAATGTTACCAATCGTCGTAAATCAATTTTTGTCAAGGTCGATTAACTTTTTCGACATGTTGGTAAGCCGGGCTTCTTTGACGATTTAACAGATGATTTTAAATTTAAGTATTGCTAAAGAAATGTCACCATATTGTCGTGAAACAATTTTTGATAAAGCTAACAACTTTATATTTTGGTCAGTTAGACCTATAGGATAATTACAGGTGCTTTGCAAAAGAAACGTGTAATTATTATTTATGCTAACATAATTTTTTTATATTTGGAAATGTATATTGTAATACCAATTACTGAAATTATTATTTTGTGAGCGGGCTCGCCACTCAAGTAAACATCCTAGGCTCAAAATTGCGCAGACTCATAAGCCCGCAACTTTTTTTCCTCAGACTTTGCAGAGCTACATAAGGCACCAAACGTCCGGCAAAGTTTACTAAACTAAAGAGAAATAGTCTAACAATATAGTTCTCTCAAAAAAAAAATTCCGTTTTTTATATCATTCATCCCCCGTTTAATTTATTGCCAAACCTCGCATAAAATTGCATTACCAAAAATAAAGAATCATGAGATGATTATAGTAAGTATTTTTTCATCAGTTTTTAATAAAAAAAAATATCTAAACGTTTGAATAACCAATTTCTGACTATATTTTAATTATACTTGTGCCTCAATGGATTTCAGTGGGCAGCAAACAAACAACATATAAATTAGTAAAGGGTTTAGCAGAAAATTTTTCTTACGATTACGATTTCGGGATAAGTTTATCTCCCATTACTTCCAATTTTTTTATATTTTCAATCCATAAAACTTCTATAAATACTAGATTTCCAAAAAACCTATTAGCATATTCAAATTCCTTGTAATAAAGTGGTGTAAAAAAATTAATTACGTAAAATTATCTATTTACTTTCAGGTTATTTAAAATCAAAAAAATATTTTTACAAAAAACCATTTATTTTAGAAAAACGAAATAATAAAAGAATATTAAATTAAAAAAAAAAATTAAACGCCTAACATTATTAATGTTTTGTGTTACCCAAGATATATAGATGCCCAGAAGTCTCCAAAAATAGGAAAATTTTATTTTTGTCGGATAATTAAAAACCTGAGGCATTGGCTCTGATATTCCTATCAGCACCAAAATTTTTTTTGCAATATTGTTTTGTGATTGAACTTTTTGTTTTTTAACATTTTTCAAATTTTTTTAATGTTTATCTGACTTACAAGGTGATTGGAAAACGGTAAACGATGTGAATATCCCTTAGATAGCAGGTCAGGGTTTTAAATTTATCTCATAACTCTCAAAGATTTGTTGACCTGTGTTAACCTATGAGATCTCTGTAAAACTAGTATATTTGTATCAGACTTTTTGTTTTACCTTTCTGTTTTGAGGATTGTTGTGACCACATTTTATTGGTATGATAAATTTTATTATATGACGCCGAGATTAAGTCTTTTACATTGCTTGTCAAGTTATATTTGTAGCTATGGCCAGAGGCGTACCCAAGAAAGGGAGAAGGTAAATAAAGTAGACACGGAAAATTTTTAAAGGTACTATGGGGTATGTAAAAGCTCAGTGGCAAACCCCTGTCATGCAGGAGTTGCGAGTTCCAATCCGTGCAGAGGCTTTACATGCGTAACCTTTATAGCTGCTGAGTGGCCTGCTTTGGCAGTAGGCCTTAAACGATATGCCTAGAGTAAGAGCCTAAGCTAAAAACCTAGGTCGCCGGCGTGCGAGCAGTTCTTACTATTTAAACCGTGGGCAATATTGATTGTTTTCCTCAGGTTAAAAGATTCAAAGCCCTAACGGGTATGGCGCCCCCTAACTGAGGAAAGGTATGAGGGAAACGTCAAAACCAATTGTTTACGTCATATAGGTATGTTATTGCTTACCGTTTTACAAAAATAATCATTTAGCAAAGGGTGCGCATCAAATTCACCCCTTTACCCCCCTCCCCGATCGGTACGCCAATCCTTATGATTTAATAATTCCTTATTTAGGGAGGGGGGGGGTGATATATTCGATTAAAAAATTGTATATGGGATATATGCAACAATTTATTCTCAATCATTTACACGTTAAAAAAATGGTATACATCTCAAGCTATTGTGAATGTAAAAATTAGAATAAAAAATATTTTTTATTTATCATTTGATTGTTATTTGTAATTAAAATGTAAGATATTATGTGTAATCCACTTTTTCTGGTCATTTTCATATTAAATTTTGTTATAATTCCTTGATGTCGTCTATGGCGCCAAGATTATTTTTGCAATGCTTGCCAAGAGTGTTATAAAATAAATTTGTAGCCATGGCCCAAGGTATTGAAGTAATTTACAGGACTTAAGAGCGGGAAAATTGGTTTAGTTCAACTTTAAGCTTTTGGACAATTGAATAAAGTATTTTCTATAGTTGCTGTTACTGCGAGTTAGGCTCGGAGGTATGAGCAAGTTTTTAGGCAGCTAATATTGGGTTTGTCCATAGATCTAAAAGATTTATGGAGGCGCCACGTGATGGGCAAGATAGCCAATGTTCTAGATTGTCTGTAACTTCTTTGCAGTCGAGGCATTGATTATCAGTTGCGTAGACATTGCTAAAATCTGCTAGCAGGTAACAATAAATCTTAATGGTGACAGGAAACATCTCTTTCGCCTTGTGAGAGTGGTTTCGGAAGATGATATGAGATGAAGCCACCCATTAGAATCGGGGATGGTTTAAAGGACCGAATCGTATCTTTGACAGCTTTAGTGTGGATTTATTGATGAAGCTGTTTCGTGGTTAGATGGAGGTTAGACTGCGAGGAGGGCTGATTAAAGGGACAGTATTTTTCATCGTGCGTGTAGGGGCATGGAGGTTAAGAAGATTGTGGCATGGGTGATCTGGTGAAATCCAAGACGCCAACTGATCGCATGATAATTGTAAATGGGGCTGGGAATTATTTGTGTTTGGTGTAGGAGGTCGGCGGGGATTATTTTAAGGCAACTAGTGATAAATTTTCTAGTTGAAAAGTTTATTTTTTAATTTCTTAAAATGTTTTTTAAGGTTAAAACGGTTATTTAATTTGATTATCGTGGTCCACTCAACTTGGTCAAAATATAAAGGAAAAATATAAATATGCCTGCCCTAAAGACTACTGTGTTCATTTTCTATTTTTTCTTTGAAATTCTGTCACTAATTTTTTTAAGTTTGTTTAAAAGGTCAACAAATTTTATAGAACTATTAGCTATTTCAGAGATCATACCTGCCATTCTATGGGGGTTTTCAAATCCCTTTCTAAACAAAACTTTGGCAGCCAGCTATAAACATTAAAAAATTTTTGAAACATGTCAGATAAATAAGATATTGGAAAAAATATTATTTATGTATTTAACCCGCGGGTAGGTAAAAATAAGGTACATGAAGTGCCTGGTTGGGGTCGAGCGTAATACATTTTTAGATCTTCTGGATTTCAGGATGTGTTAGAGTTTAAACGTTTTAATTTCATTTAAAAGAGAATTATGTGTTCTTTAATCCATGAGTGTAAGTGCCTAGGCCTAGCACTTTTTTAATTAGATATTTTAATCAAGCGAATGTATAATTAAAACGTATCACTATCAAAGATAAAATTTACAATGTATTTTTACGAATTTTAAATTTTAACCGAATTTGTTCTCAGGATATCCACTGGTATTTTTTATAAAAATGTTAAGACGTTTTAGGCTAATTGTCTTATATAACATGCATCCAAATAATTTATTTAATATCTTCTAATACAATGTATGCATGAAAATGTTGATATAAAAATTTAGGCAGGTTTAATAAATATAATTTTTTAGAAATAAGTAATTTATAAAGAAAAATCAAATCTATGAAAGCATGTTAATATATTTATTATCATATTTATAGCAAATTTTGAGTAATTTTGTATCTTTAGATTAATTTTGTTTAAAATATTTTTTAAACTTTTTTTTACATTAATTTTAAATGGTCATATTTTAACCATGCTTGCAAAACTGATATTATGGATTTGGAGATTTTTCATTTCTATAAATTTTTTTCATGAAACTTTTTTAAAGGGTTTCACCACATCTACCGACATAATTTATGCGCTTGTTGACACTTTTTATGTAAATATGTTATATTATTTATAATATAAAACAAAATTCACAATCTAATTGCCAATTTATTTCTGTATTTTGATAAATAAACAAAAAAGTATGAACCGAAGAAATTGCTTTTATGTAAATCAAATTACACGTAATTCTAATTATTAAAACATATTTTAAATATTTATACTTCCTGATACATAGGAGGTTTAATAATTGAGGTATGCTCGCCCCCCCCACTCCAACCGCGGGGAACATAGCAAATTTTTATAATTTAATGTTAATTCACCAAAAAACAGAAACAATTTGGCAAAAAATGCGAAATTTAATTTTTGTTATTTTCCCAATAAACTCAAAATAGCGAGGTTAAATAATAGGCTAACAACTTTAACCTGTTCCCTACCCAGAGGCGTATGCAGAAACTTTTCTAAAGGGGGGTAAGAAATTTTTTTGGAGGAAAGAAACTACAAATTTAATTTTAATGTTGTTTTTTTATTTGCAAAATTAGTTTGTAAGGCTGTATATTTTCCAAAAAATATCAAATTGATTTTTATTCCCTTTTATATGTTTAATATTTAAATTCAACCACTAATTAAATCATAAAAATAAAAAAAATTCTAAAGGGGGGCAATTGCCCCCTTATGACAACCCCTAAATACGCCCCTGTCCCTATATGTAAGTCAGGTGGAATTTAGCTAAGTGTTGGCTAATTTTATTTGGCACAAATAAATGATTGCGTTTGGCATTTTTCTTATGCCCTTTCCAAAATAATCTTGTCGTACACTTTAATGACTTAGTATCAAACCTTTTTTGGGGTACAATGCATTTAAATTGTTTTGCGGCGGCCCACAGACCCACAATTAAAATTGAGGGCGTTTTTTCCGCCAATGAAAACGTCTTCTCCAACAATTATAGCATGCAAGCCCAAATCTGCCAAAAATTGAAAGTCATTGACGCCTAATCATACTTGCCCTACATTTCTTAAAAGATACAGAATGCTTCTTTAAGCACATGTGTGTATTTGTTTTATTTAAAAACTGTATTTGTGTAGTTTTACTTAAAACAGTTTACAAAGTAAATAGTATTTCTGAAATTTAAGAGCTACTTTTTAAATTTTTTAAATAATTTATAACTCTAAAGTTAAAAATAATCTGTGTTAATATTTCTTATAGTGCTATAACACAGGTCAACAAATATCAATGTCAGAAACGTGAATTTTATGAAAACTTAAAAGAATGCATCCCCATGATGTCCTAATTTTATATATATTTTTTGTTTTATTTTCTTCCGTCTTTGGCTCCTTAGATCCGTCTATAACAAAAATGACCTTTTTTGACCAAATTGACAGATCTAAATATACCCTAAAAAGAAAAACTTTTAAAAAAATTTTTGTAACTAATATTTTTAATCACAAATAAATAAATTTTATTAATATACCAAGCTCTTACTTTGCCATTTAGATAATACAAAATATTTCGCGTCCAAACTTTAATACGACACGTTATACTAGCGGTTTTAAATTAAAATTTGAAGTTTGAATTAATATTGTAAATATGCAAAAATAAAATTTTGAAAATAAAACGGTAAACGGATTTGATATCCCCTAAGATGGCAGACTTGATCTCTGTTGTTCTCATAATTATCAAAAAATTGTTGACCTGTGTAATAAATATAGTGTTGTGCCTTCACCTATTGTACTCCTATTAAAATAGAAACAGCTGGTCAATATACTGATTTTTTCCTTTTAAGACTAACCAATGATTAGAAGTAAAACATAGGTCAACAAACATCAATGTCAGGAAAGTAGGTTATGAAAACAAATGGTCCCCATGATGGCCTAATCTCATATATATTTTCGTTTTTCTTAGTTTGTTCCGCCTTTGGCTCCTTAGATCCATAACCAAAAATGGCCTTTTTGACCAAATTGACAGATCAAAATATACCCTAAAAAGAACAAATTTAAAAATCTTTTTTTTTTCATATAAATATCCCTTGTAACTTATATTTATAATCACAAATTATGAGAAATAAATATTATTAATATATCAAGCTCTTACTTTAGCATCTAGATAAAAAAAAATATTTTGCGTCCAAACTTAAATATGACACGATATATTATCGGTTATTAATGAAAATAATATTTGAAGTTTGAATTTAATAGTTTAACTATTGTGAATATGCAAAAAAAAAAATTAATTTATTTTTGTTTTTGAACTTTTTTTGTTTTTTTGAACATTTTTTTTTAAATTTTCAATGTATAATTCAAACTAAGTTTGATTTGAAGAAACGGTAAACAAATTTAAAATTTCTAACATGGAGGTTTGATCTCTGTAGTTAGCTCATAACTCACAAAAATTTGTTGAAGAAAAGGCAAATTGGGTGTTTTCTTATTTTTCCGATGTTCTCACAAAGAAAGTTAATTGAAAATAATATTAATTATATAAATGAAAATAATAAAAATTAATAATGATTGTAATAATATATGTAGAGTTGTTTTTTCTACCGTGATCTAAGTCAATTTCATTCATTAAATATTAACCCGCGAATGGCTACGGCTAGCGAAAATAAAATTGAAGAAAAAAAATTGAAGAAAAAAACCGAGAGCATTTGATTAACATTAGGGTGGGTAATGTAAACAAATTTAAAAAATTAAAAAAAAATTAAAAAAAAAAATTTTTTGTTTGGCATATCTTAAAGCTACCAGAAAACATTAATTCTACATTTTTTGATAATAGCCGTTAAATTTTTTTTTAAATATTTTTTTAACAATTTTGAAATTAGTATTAGTTGTAGCCAATACTAGGGTGAGAATTTTATAACTCGATTGCTACAATGGGGTTCATGCGGACCCCAATTATAAACTTCCATAGTTTCAAGAGTCTTAAAGATTTGAACTTTGTTTTTTATTATTTTGAAGAAAAATACGTGCTTTTTAATTATAAACTAACTTAAATTTACACAAGCCAACAAATTGAATGTAAAAAAAAATGAGTTTTTTAAAATATGGCATACATCCTCATGATGACCTGACCTCATATATATTTTCCGTTTTTCGTAGTTTCTTCCGCCTTTGGCGCCTAGATCCGTGTATCAAAAAATGGCTTTTTTGACCAATTTGCGACTTATAGAATATCCTAAAAAGAAAAAATTCAGGAATCTTTTTTTATATAAAAATCTAATGAGAAAATTTTTTTTAAGTATATCTAGCTCTAACATCAGCATTTAAAGAATACAGAATATTTCGCGTCAACTTATAAATACGACACGATATATTATCGGTATTTAGTAAATTTGAAGTTTAAATTTAATAATTTACGGTTGTAAATATATTAAAAAAACTGAATTTATTTTTGTTTCTAAATCTTTTTGTTTTTCTATTAGACATTTTTTCTAAAATTTTTAATGTTTATAGCTGACCTATTAAGTTTGATTAGGAGAAATGGAGAACGAATATGATCCTTAAGATGAAGATGGCAGGTTAGATCTCTATAGTTAGCTCATAACTCTGAAAAATTGGTTGACCTGTGTTATTGTCCAAAATTCGTGATTTTTTTCAAATGAACAACTAGTAATTAAAGTTAGGTCTAATCTACAAAATATATTTAAAAATTACCCCACAGGGTCAATTTATTTGAGTTGTTAAATATAGGGTACAAGGAATTTTTAGATGAAAAAAAGACTCTTAAATTTTTTCTTTTTAGGCATTGGCGTAGGAGAGCCCCCCCCCCCCCCAAATTAAAATACCAATTAAATATAAAATTAAATTACATTTAAAATATTTTTAAATATTTAATTTTAAAATCTCCCTTCCCCTCAAATTAAAATACTAGTTAAATATTTTTATTATATAAATTCATTACATAATTGTATCATTAATATAAAAATTTATTGCATATAATATATCAATAATATAATTTTCTTAACACCATATATGTTTGTTTAAATAAACATTATTTATAAAAGTCCTTAATGATTACTCAAATTTTAAAAAAGCAAAATTAAGTAACAATCATAAGAATCAGTAGATTTCAAACTAAAACATTGAAACCCCCTCCCCCCAAGCTTTACAACTTGCTACGCCCTTGTTTTTAGGGTATTCTTAAGGTCGCAAAATCTGTCAAATTGGTCAAAATGGCCATATTTTTAATATGACCGTATCTAAGGAGCTGACGGAAACTACCAAAAACGGAGAACATATATGAAATACATTATGGATAAGTATGCTTTATGTTTAATAAACTTATTTTTTCTGGCATTAATATTTGTTGACATGTGTAAATTTAAGTTAATTTATTATTATAGATCACATGTTTTTCTTCAAAATAATAAAAATAAAGTTCATAGCTTCGAAACTCTTGAAATTATAGAGGTTTAAAAATGAGGTCCGTATGTACCCCTCTGTCCCACTGTAGCAATCATGTTAAAAATTTCTCACCCTATTGTTCAAGGGTTAAAAAAGAATTAGAAAATATGGTTGCAAATTTTTAAGTTACAATTTATATTGAGGCATTTCATGGTTTTCAATATTGATTGAGAGGGATCCATATGGACCCAAGAATTTTTAAATTCTATAATAATATTAGGCCAAATTTCATTAATTTTATTTTAGGGCACAAAGTGAATTTTTATTTTAGTAAAATTTTTAAAATTCTGAAAATTAAAAAAAAAAAAATTTATTTCAGAAAAAGCATATGTGCATATATTAAATTTGGCAACTTTTTAAAAATTTGCGTTTTATTACAAAATAAAATTTTTTAAAATTGTAAAAATTTCACAAAAATAAAAACTCACTTTGCACGTGCCCGTATACAAAAAAAGTCATAAAAATTAGACCAATAATATAACATATTTTATAGCACATACAAAATTTAAAATGTGCTAGGGTTCATAACTCCAGTGCTAATTACGAGTTAATCTGGAATTTTTGTTTTACATTATTTAAAAAAAAATAAATTATTTGAAAATTTTGTTGCATTTATTAACTTTCGGAATATAATATATTAAAATAAATAGTGTTTATTAATTATGATTAATTTTTGCAAGATTTTTAATATTTTTATGTTAATTTTTTTTGTTCATTTTTATGAGTGGCGCGTTTAGATTCAATCGTTTTTAAATTAAAATTTGATTGAGAATTTGAATTTACATTACTTGTTTTTTTTTGCATCAATTTAGTTAAATCTTGCTTATATATTTTGTAATTAATTAAATTATGTATAAAAATAACGCAGAGGAAAACGTGATAATGGCTACGGCTAATATAAATTTTAAAATTGTATTAATAGTTTCACGGCTAATAACATTAAATAATAATTAATGTTTTTTGGTTGTTTTAGGATATGTCTAAGGGCACGTGCAAAATGAGTTTTTATTTTTGAAAAAATTTTAAAAATTCTAAAAATTTTATTTTTTTCAAATTTTTTTTAAGTTTATAATCAGAAAAAGCATTATATATTAAATATGGCAACTTTTAAAAATTATGTGTTTTATTACAATATAAATTTTTATAATTTTACGAAAGTAAAAACTTTTTGCACGTGCCCTAAATTTAAGAAATTATAAATTTCTTAAATTTTTTGTACATTAACTACCTTGATGTTATTCAAATGCGCTCAATTTAAAATTATTTTTTTACGCCAATCATTTTTTTTAATAAGACACCTACCTAAAAGGCTAAAAGTGTTGAATTGATTTAATTATCGCATCCTCCATCTTATATTTTTCCACAACTTTTTAGAAAAAATGACTCGCGGCAACAAGGAAAGGGAACCTAAGGATAAAGAAGTGTTATGTAAACTTTTTGTTGGGAATCTTAAATTTTCAACAACTACAGATGATCTCAGGGATTTTTATTCTAAATTTGGTGAAATTGTTGACTGTATAGTTATGAAAGATTCCACAGGAAAATCTCGTGGATTTGGATTTGTTACCTACAAAGACCCAGAAAGTGTTGATGAAGCTCAAAGAAATAGACCACACATGTTAGGCGGTAGGAAAGCTGAACCTAAAAGAGCCATTCCAAGAGGAGTATGATACAATTATAATTTTAAGATTTATGAACTTTTAGTTTTCCTTAAATTTAATAATTTTATATTATTTAAGGAAGCAGATAAGCCTGAGGCTCAGCAGAACATTAATAAAATATTTATTGGAGGATTGCTTGAGGATGTAAATGAGGCGCAGCTTGAAGATTATTTTTCTAAATATGGAACTTTAGTCAAGGTAGATGTTATCAGAGATAGTGCAACAGGAAAAAAACGAGGGTTTGCTTATCTAACTTTTGATGATCATGATGCAGTTGACAAAATAGTTTGTAAGTGACCTTTTGAGCTTTGTAGTTATAATAATTACAAAGTACTAAATTATTTATATTTTTTTTCAGTGGAAAAGTTTCACACATTGGGCGGCAAGACTTCAGAGGTTAGGAAAGCTTTATCAAGGGATGAAATGAGAGAGATGGCATCAAAAGGTCCCAGAAGAGGGAAGTCTGATAGAGGTCCAGTATAATTTTATATACAGATTGAGATTTTTTATAAGTGTTATTTATGTGAAAGCTAGGTAATCTAATAAAATGCTGATTTATTAATATTTTGTTTGATCAATTATAGATGACAATTACAGGGGCAGTGGTGGTGGCAGAGATTTCCATCAAGGTGGAGGAGGAGGAGGCTCTTCATATAGTGGTAGAAATAGCAATATGATGATGCCGGGAGGTGGGGGTGGTATGCCAGGCAATTTTATGGGTGGTCCAGTGGGTGGAGGAGGAGGATATGATGACTTTTCTAACCCCAATATGGGAAATCCTTTTGATATGCTTGCCAACATGGGGATGATGGGCATGATGGGAAATATGATGAACCAAATGGGTTAATTTATTATTTATTAAGCTAGTTTTTTGTGAATTTATTTCTGGTAAGTGATTATATCAACTTGATATCAAAAACATCAGACATGTATTGATTTGCATGTAATTATAAAATTAAGTTGTTTAACCACATCAGTTAAATTATGAAATTTAATTATTACAAAAAGGTAGTTTGGTTAATAGATATTTTATTTGGTATGACTCATTTATAATTATCCTAATTATTGATGTAGGTTTGATATTTTAAATTGGTTCAATGTGCAAATTGTATAAAACAGCAATCTTTATTTACGAGTTGTTTAGTTTAAAATCAATTCACATATTTATATATAATATAAAGGTATGGCAGGACAACCAGGTATGGGTGGAGGTGGTGGAATGAATAGTTTGGGCCTCGGTGGGTTTGGAGATATGTCCAACAACAATGGAAACGGTTTTGGCAACCCTATGGCAATGGGAGGTGGTGGTTTTCCTATGGGAATGGGAGGAATGGGCGATATGATGGGTGCTGGGAATAACTTTAACACTGGATTTGATTCTTCTAATGGTAAATCTATTATGATATAACATCATTTTGTAATGTTCCAATTAAAAATTATTTACATAAGAATATGAAAAATGTTAAGAGCCAATTCCCTTCCATTTTGAAATGCTTTAATCTGTTGAAATTTCCCTACATACAGGCTGATAATTGTAATTTTTATTAATTTTGATCATTAATATAGGTTGTGGCAAAAAAAAGTTATGAAAAAATATTTAATGGCTTATATAAAAAAAATGAAAATTGATGTTTTTTGGTCGTTTTAGGATATGTCTAAAAAATTAAAATTTATTACATTGCAAATATACCCCAATAAAAATTCACAATAGACATAGTTTTATGCTTATCTTTTACATCTGGAAAAATAGTTTTAATGTTATTATATTAGAGTCAGCAAGAATTAATAATTTTATTATCCTAATCATTATTCCTCATTTGCTAATTTTTAACATTATTATAGATATGGGTCGATTTGGTGGTGGTGGTGGTAAACAACGTGGTGGTCGTTATTAACTTAATTTATTTGCCCAGGTATTTTTAACTTATTAATCACTTTTGGTAGATACATATTTTCAAAATACAAATGGTTTGGTTTTTTAGTTGAATACAACAGATTTTGAGTTACTTAAGTTGTCTCTTCCTATAATTTATCAATGTGTATCATCTCTATTATATAGGTTAGATAAGCATGGAGAGTGTTTCACATAAGAACTTGACAGTATCACCCTAGCAGAAATAACGAGATATCAGTATCTAACAATGAGCGCCTCAGATGTCAATTCTTTAATAATGAGATGCAGTTTCAAGCGAATAATAACTTGTGAATTAGATATGCCATATAAATGAGTCAATTAAAGCGCCTTCTTTGAAATGATCATAAGCATATAATTAAAATTTTTTTAATGTTGATGAGAGCTCCTTTCATTTTTTATCTAATCTGGGCAATTAATATTTATTTTATTATTTTTCATGAGTTTAGGTATATAATAAATTTGAAATTTGGAATATATATAGCCTTAGAGTTTTTGTCAAATAAAAAAATATTTTTGTGACACCCTTTTTGCAGATTTTTCCAAATTTCATTTACCGGAACTCATTAAATAATTGTTTACTATTATTGGACATTTATATAAATACCATTATTTATATACAATTTTATATGTGAAATAAGATTTATTTAATAAATGCATATTTCCATTTGTAGTGTTATTGTCAGTTAAGCATTGTGTTGGGCTTCAAAGGCTTTGATTAAGTTAAGCCAGGTTATGAATTTTGTTTCATTGATCATTTTCTAATCTTGTTTTTCTTTCTTATTTAGCTTGATTGTTCAACCCTGATTTGTTGTTTTAGGTTAACTTATTTTTATATTATCTTATATCTTTTAAATATAGATTTATAATAATTTTAAATATACATTTTTTATTTACGTTAATAAAATATGTTTTTCATATTAGGTAAAAAGCTGTAACCACCAAACGAAGAGATTTGAGGTAATTCATTTATTCCTAATGTTTAAATTAATTTAAAATGATGAGGTAATTTGCGTATGATTTAAACTTTGATGAAAAACTCTATGTCTGAACTAATATTATTAATATAGATTATTGATTTATAGATAAATTTTTAAGATAACGCATTATTTTTTTTATACTTTTAGGATGCAGAGCCTGACCTGTATGCAATTTTACTATTATTATTACACATGATGACAAATTAATTCTGCCAAATGAAGACATAGTGATATAAATTTTCCTAACTGATTTTGATTGTGATTCTCATTGATTTGACCTTTAATTTTAACATATTTGTTTGCAGATTCCTACAATGTGTGAATGTGATCGATATTCTGAGAAAATTAATATTTATTATACATGTTGTATTGTTTTTCTTTTGTTTATAACTTAGCTCCCTAGCCAACATATTTGGAATAGATTTGTAATGATCAAATGAGTTTTATCAATTGCAATGTTAATTGAAAAAGCACATTTATTGTTCCATATCAAAAAATAAATAAATATGTAAAAATTGTAAACTATTTTAGCAATTAGCACACGGGGTAAAGACGTACGTGAATCATATGGTTTCCATGCATTGTCTTTAAAATTTGTTTTTTTATCAACTAATGCTCCGTTTAAAATCTTGCCCACAATCGAGACTCTTAACCTTTTTTATCGCTTTCCTAAACATCGGATCCTTTTTGTTCCATGGCAGAGCGAGATTAAGCATGATTTTATTGCCGTATTGCTGACCCATGATTAAGAAGAAGCGTGTAGGATTTTTTGTTGGTGCAATCTGTTTTAAATAAATAGAGTTGCCAAGTTATAAGCAAAGGTTGCGAAATTGGAGGAGTTATTTTTTGTCGTTTAATAAGTGAGCTTATTTTTAGAATCGAATTTTTGGCTTATTTTATGATTTTTTAGGGCTCATTTAAGAATTTGTTTTTTATTTAGCTTAAAAGAGTTTTTACTCTTGCAATGAGTTGTTTTTCCCCAAATGAGTGAACTCACCACTCTGAGCTAAAATTTGCACTGTTTTATGAGATAAAAATTTGAATTTCATTAAAACTAGAAAAGGCAAATCAAAAAATTGGAAAAAATGGGTTCTGTGTTGTAGTTAAAATACTTTATTGAGAATTTATAATAAAAATTTAAAATATAAATAAAAGATTTAATTTTTAATCGTATAAACAGATAACTTTAGACCAAAAAAATATTCTTTTTGCAAATTGGTCAAAAATATTTACACTTTAAACCAGAGCTGGGAAAAAGCCCCTTTTATGACTATACTCAAATTTTTGTTTATCAAATAAGGCAGATAAAATTAACTAAATAGATCCAAAATATAAGCAGGAAATATTCAATCTTATGAATATATTTTGATTAGGGCCGGCTCTGCTTTAAACAAGCTGATTGGACAAAAGTTTTTAAGCCCCTTAGCCAAACTACATTTTTTCATATATCTCGCATCTGTCCAATTAATTAAGGGCAGGATATACCAAAATTGCCTACTAGACCAAATATAATACTTTGCTTCATTTAAAGCCTCGCCATAAAATAACACTCATTTAATAGAATTATTTGTACCGTTGCTGAATTATTTTGGAAAGGACAATTACAACGGTGCATAAAAGGTGCCTCTGTCGTTGGCGACTTTTTGGTCCAAAAACGATTCCTTATATTTCGACTAATATGTTGAGTATAGTGGGCCTGTTTTTGATGGGAAGGATTATGTGCCGGTCCTATAGCCTCGTCAATCATATGCATGTATACCATTTTGGGCTCGGATGCCGTAAATTCAAAATCCAAAAACGTACCTCGCTTAAAAATACGTTTAACTTGGTAATTCTTCACTAAAAATGGGTGATATTTGTGCTTTTTCCCATTCCCACTTGCCTCACGGGTCTTTAATGATTTGGTTCTGTAGTGGGGGGCCGCATTCCTTTTTTTAGTATTCCCCTGAGGTGTAACATAGTTCCTTGGGTTGACTAATGTGAACGTTTTGTGATTGTTTTTGATCTTTAACACTATGTATATTGAATGTCAAAAATATAGGAATATTTTGAAAAAACCGCTTTGGTAATAGTTATCTTTTAATAAGAGCCAAATCTCATAGATTATAACTGGACAACAAAAAAAACAACATTAACGATTTTTTGAGGGTTTTGTAGAGAATTTTCTTGCGATAACGATCCCGGGTTTAATTTTTTTTCCAATGCCTCCAATTTTTTTTAAACCGCGTCCAAAGTTCAGAAAAAAATTCACAAAATTTCTTTAACTATTAATTTTCCAAAAAATCTATTGGCATATTCAGATTCCGTATAAAAAACATATCTAAAAAAGGTTTTTACCTAAAATTATTAGCAATTTACTTTCAAGTTATTTAGGATCAAAAAACGGATTTTTTGACGAAAACCACTAATTTTGTAAAATTAGAAAAATAAAAAAAATTAAATATTATAAAAATATTTAAACGTCCGTTAATAATGAATGTTTCCGTTATCTAAATATAATTTTAAACTTTTGTTACTACCCATAGGTTTTATGATATAGAAGCCCAATATACCCCAAAAATTGAAAAATCTCAACTTTGACATTGAATATCTAAAAATCTGAGGCATTGGCTAAAATTCTAATTTCATATTCGTGGTCAGCGCCAAAAACTTGACCAAAACCATAGTTGCCATAAATGATGCTTAGGGTTGTCCAAATTTTGTTGTCCAGTGTTATGAGTTCAATGGAGTTGATATATAAATTCACGGTATATTTATGTTATTTTAGGTAACAAATAACACTGCAACCAAAAAATAGGTAAAACAGATGAGAAGAGTTTTTTGGCAAACCACTTGCATTTAAATCTGTTAACCGTTTTTTGCTAGAATGTCACACACAGTTGTTAATTTTTTGCTCAAAAACAAAATTATTGTGTGATGCCATTTTTAAATCTAAAAAAATACTGCCGATAAGTTTACAAAATTTTAATACAATTTACACACCCTTAAAAATATGTTTTTGAAAATTTTATATACTATTTTTTGTAAGTAAGCAAAAGAGATTATATTTAATTATGCATATAAAAAATTTATAAATAATGAGCAGTCAAGCGCCAACTTTTTATTTGTAAGAAAATACATTAAAATCCATTTCAACGTATTATTCATACTAGTGTTCTCAGTCGTAAAAGCCCGTCCTGCCCGGGGCTGCCTGGCCCGAATTCGCCGGGCCGGGCCTAAATATAAAATATAAATCGGGCGGGCCGGGCCGTTTTTGTTAATTTTGGACTCGGGCCGGAAATTTTTGATGCTTAAATTTGCCTATTTTTTGCGCTATAATTATTGCTAAAAATAGTTAGATAAGTAGATTTATGGTCGTCTGAACAGAAAAATGAAAATGATTAGTGAGTATTAACGAGACGGATGGATTCGCCTCCAGTCTCAGCTTAATATGACAAATATAAACTCTTCAACTTATCTAGGAGGTAGGTGGAAAGATGACGATATTAAAACCGAGAACGAAATTACAACTTATATAAACCTCCCACCACAAGACCTAGATAATCAAATTCTTTTGCAATGGTGGAACAATAAAAAACTTTTACTTAAGTTAAATATTAATGCAAACAAAATCTTTGCCACCCCTGCGCTTATCGACAGCCGGTCAAATATTTACCAAAAGCAGAAACCGTTTGGGCCAGAAAAATTGGATTATATTTTTTTTAAATGATTACTTTGAATCAAATGATGCTCTTGATATTAATAATTCCAAAGCTATATTTGATTGTTAGTGATATTCACAAAAATATTACGGGCCGATATTTATAAATTCGGGCCGGGCTAAACAGGGCCTCTTATGAAAAAACATCGGGCCAGGCTAAATATAAAAACATTTGTTTCGGGCCGGGCCGAGCCGGGTCACACGTAAAAAAATTTTCGGGGAGGCCGGGCCTTTATACGGCCCGTTGAGAACAATTTATACTCCTTTTTACGCTAAAATGATTTATCTCAAGTTTCAGTCGTTGGAAAAATTTGGTAACAGTCAATATGTGCTTTTAAATGTTCAAAACTGTCACCAAATACTTATTAAAATTCAAAAATAAAGTGCGATGTTGAAATAAAATGTATTCAAATTGGCGGTAACACGGGCTTGAAAACTATTTTAAATTTTGTTTGAAAGAGTTAGGCTGAGTTATAAGACCCAGAAATTGCTGAGCCACTTTTTTACGATTGTGACATAAGATTTAATAAAAACTAGACGTCAGTAGGAAAAACAGTCATATTAGTTAGCAGTATATCAATATGCCCGGAAAAATGTATGGTCAATTTGCTGCACATAAGTGCTATCATTCTTTTGTGTAAATGTTTTGGCATATACTTTTTTAATTAAAGAAATTAAACATAGCAAATATTTTATATTCGAAAACATTACCGACATCTGATTTGCAATAAAAATCCAAGATTTTTTCATAGGTCCACGGGACGAGGCAGATTTCGCAAATTGGAACTACAAAATTTAAAGTATTAATTTATTTATTAAAGGCCTTAAACTAATACTACGCCGATAGAATATTTTTGGACAAAGTATAAATCAAAACGTATGCTATATATTTCTTGCAATTTTTATTTCGAATAATTTATATGGTTAAAACCAAATGTTGGGCAGCATTTTTACAAAGGATGACCCAAAATTTAATTACAGGATGGTATTGGATGTAGGGGAGACTGGGGCATTGCGGCCAGGTAAAATTCAAAGTCTTCTAGAAAATGAAATATCATAGCTAGGACAAATAATTTTATACCAAATTATAGATGCAGGGCACCTTTCATTACAATAAAATTTTTTTGAAAAAAAATGGAATCAGTTTGGAGTTATTTGAATTTTAATAAAAATAAAAAAATGGGGTAAATCGGTCAAGCATGGGGCATTATGGCCATTAGGTAGGGGCAATTCGGCCACCTCTATTTATTTCATTTAAAATACAATAAAGGTTTTTTAAAATATCTTTAGCGGAGTGAACATTGCTTTGGGAAATTTTAGAACTCTTTTTAATACCGGAAATCAGCTGTTCCTATTGTTACTGCGCATTTCAAAGACTACTTACAATTATTTATTCAAATTTTTACAAAATATTTAAAGTTAATTATGATAAACATATAAAGTATCATGTTGGGCACATACCTTTTTTGTCTTTTTTAATTTATAATTTCTCACCATGTAAATTTTTCAAATCAAAAATATTAAATAAAAATTATATGATAATGTGGCCGATTTGCCCCCAGCCGCAATGCCCCACTAGGAGTAAACTTT
This sequence comes from Acutogordius australiensis, assembly GCA_030555515.1. Classification (NCBI taxonomy): domain Eukaryota; kingdom Metazoa; phylum Nematomorpha; class Gordioida; order Gordea; family Gordiidae; genus Acutogordius; species Acutogordius australiensis. The sequence continues at coordinate 15,435,706 of CM060243.1, forward strand.
AAATTTTTAAAAGTAAACATATTTATTTAAATTTTTATTATGTAAAACTTATATCATTGTAATGCTAGATGTTATTTAAACCAAAAAATATTAAATTTTATTATTTTATCTATAGTAAAAAAAAATTAGACGAAAAACAATGACCCTGAAAATATCGTTAAAAACTCCAAAAAACAGTTTTTTTTAAATATCTTTTTTGAAATAAATTTTTTCTTAATAAAAATTTATTGTATGCTCACTAATTACTAAAAGCAATATTTGATGAAAATTTTAGATTTTTTGAATTATATTTGACTGAAATATAGCAAGTGGCTTATTTGTCCCATCGGCCTTAATGCCCCAGTCTCCCCTATTTTTTGACCCCAAAAAATATTCCGCCGGCAAAATACATTTTTAATAAATAAATTTTTTACAAGTTTTTATAATATTTATTACTCTGGGCCACTTTCTGAATCACGGATTTTTTAGCGTGGGCATTATGCCCTTGGATTGCCGGTAAATAGTTATTGCTACGGTGATTTATGCTATTCGATATAGCTGGACGGAGATTGTTATTTATATTATTATTATAATTGTAGGGTAGACGCGGATGATGAGTATGCGTCGTTGAGGCGCTGTGCACATTCGTTCTCGATTGTGGAGCAATGCACAGGTCATTATCCGGTGGAAACAGCTGACATTCCAATATTTTGGGCCACGGGAAGCCGTACAGCTTCATACGTGCCTCACACCCATTCCGAACGGCCTGGCAGAGAGACCGGCAAGGGTAGATTGGTCGGTCTAAGCAAACGGGTGAGTAGAGAGAACATAAAAATATACGGGCATCGGAGTGACAGCCCACGCTTAGGAGCGGGACCCAAGAGCGAGCTTGGGCTATGACCTCGTCGAGTGTATCGTGATCGAGTAGGTTGGGAAGTCGCATTTTTCCATACCTGTTTACAAAAAAAACAATCTATTATTGGAGTTTCCTCCCAAACCTATTCCGGGAAAGGAATAATCGTCAGGATTTTGCTTCTTTTAACTCTCCTGGGAACGATATAACCCTATTTGCAACGCTAGAACTGGCCAAATTTCTGAGGGCGCCAACGACATTTTTATTAGTTTAGTGTTTTTTGCCTATAAATTAAAACACCTGAGTAAAATCCTTTCAAGTTAGTACCCTAAATCTTTAAATTATCTTTTATAACGAAACTTCATAAATAGATGTTTACGATGAATTGTGTCTGCTCGCTATTTAGGTATTTTTAGCCCAATGGCTATACCCAGCGGTTAGTTAAAAAACTCGCATTTAATTTTATTAGTATTAACATCAACTTAAACAACATTTCAATTTTTTTTAATGCGAAAAAAGAATGGAGAAAGTATAAACTTTTAAATTGCACTAGGGTAAATGCTATTTTCTCTAAAAAATGCAATATTACACAACCATTTTAATTTTTATAACCCCGAAATGAGCCAAGTCGGCCTATCGAATTTATAACAAAATTTTAAATGAACTCAATTATTAGTTTTGTTAGGGTAGGGATCAGTGAAATTGCTGCGGCGATGTCCATAACCTTTAGAGGGTAGAGAGGATTAAGCGCGTCGCCTTTCCGCCAACACCATAATAAATGACGCCGCATTTTCTGGAATATTACAGCAGGCTCTACAAATCTGGCGAAAGCAAATGGCCAGAATCATTCACCTGCTAAACTACCATGTTGTATAAATAAAATTATATCAAACGGAGAGGTCGATCGAGCTTTTAAAAGTTATAATATTTACGCGATTTTTAAAATAGCCTCAACCACTTCATGAACACGATCTATTGAATTAAAGTCCTAACCGGGCCGTGATGTGTTTTATTTTGAGCCTGGCCCACTACGAGCCGGCCCGGTCCGAAGTTAGAAATACAGCTCAGAAAATTTATAGTGCAAGCTATAAATTGTTTATTATTGTCAATTAAATACAATCTGTTAAATTATTGCCCTACATCGTGATAAAAAATTTGATTAATCCTTTTTAACTATAGCTAAAAACCAAGAGACAGTAATGAAATTCGGCCCGGCCTGTGTTTATTATCGTGCCCAGCCCGTCTGATATGATTTAAATTTGGGTGCGCTTTTCGGTCCAAATTTAAATATCTAGTTATGATTCCTTTTCCATGGCTATGAAAATTATATATAAAGCTAAGAATGAATGATTTTATTTGATAGAAGCATTGATTTTAAAGGACAAAGATGGCTATTCGACGTCAAGAATGAGGCATCCAAAATGGAGGATTTTGGTGGTCGGCCAACATTCGCTTAGATGGGAGAAAAAAAAGGTTTTTTGAATTGTGTGCTAATTACTTATAAGCTTCTTTAGTCTAAAAATTATTTGTTTTATAGGAATTTGTTTTTGGGTAAATACACAAAAAAAATCTTTTTAAATAAACCCAAAAATGCATATAAAGGCTTATTTAATTTTAATTTTTAAAGCAATTTCTAATAACTAATTTTTAAATTTTTAGAAATTTTATCTATCATTCGCGTTGACTCATTTTTTGTAGTGTGTAATAGGCAGTGACCAACTTTTTTTTATAAATCAACTAGTAATTCATTATTTTAAATTTCATTGTTAACCACCCCTGAAGTTTTATATAATTTTAACAATTATTTGACATGCATTTAAAGTGTGACCAAGATTTAAATGTGAAATGTTGATTGTTAAGTAAAATGTATAAATCAGTTTGATTTCATTTCCATTGTTGAAACTTATTGCTAAATTAAACGTATATTCAAAATTTATTCAAATCAGGTATTATTTTGTAACTTTTGGTGCCCTTGATTATATCTTTTTGCGACTATTAAATTTTTTAAACTTCAAAAAATTTGTTGAAATATTCAAATAAACCCATGTAAACATGTTTAAGAATTCTGAATTAAGCAATTTTTATGAAAAAATTGGAAATGCTTCCCCTGAAACAATTCTAAATGGTATATGTCCTAAGTAGATATTATTTTTGTTTTATATTTTTAATAAAAAAGAAGAAAACACTCTGATTTTTAGCCTTTGGAATTGCAAAACATAAAATTTTTAAATGCCATTTAGACCAATAATTATGGATAAATTGTTAAAAGGTGGACCTTAGTCATGTTTTCCTTCGAGTTTATGTAGGGGATAGCTGGAAAAACTTAACACTCGTGATAATTACATCGTTGTGGTAAGTACGGAGACAAATAATTCAAAGTTTGGTATATGCTTTACGCTTGGGTCTCTCATATTATTTACAAAAAGTTGTCAAAATACATATGATGTATTATTCTAATGCATTCAGAACCATAGGGATGAGGGGGCTTGAGGGCCCGAACTCTTTATATTTTTAAATATACAAATTTAGATTGTTTCATTTGTTATTAATTCAACTACCCCACCCCCGTCCCTCCTTTTTAAATGTGTGATATTGTGAAAATTGAAATTGTTGTCAAATTTTGATAAAATGTATATAACACTCCGAAATTTAACTTAATTAACATAATAGTCTTTTTTTAATACAACACAACATTTCAGGCAATGGATGTAAATGTAATCAGTCCACATAAAAACCTGAAAATTAATATACATATGATATGACATATAAGCTGTCTTTAAAAGAAGGCCATGGGTTTGTTTATGGTCTAAGGCACCCCATGTTTATTCGGAAAAAAATATATCTGAAATCATTGGCGTAGGAGAGGGGGGTTTTGGGGATAAACCCCCCCCCCCCCCCCCAAACTAAAATACCAATTATAAAATTAAATTACATTTAAAATATTTTTAAATATTTAATTTTAAAATCTCCCTTCCCTTCAAATTAAAATACTAGCTTTACAACTTGCTACGCCCTTGTCTGAAATATTTTACCACGCCGCGATATCTAGCACAAAATTCGTTATATGCCTAAATACAACATATAAATTACCCAATTCCTTGACAGAGAGTTAAATTCCTCGGTATATTGATGCACGTTGGACCTAGCCGATGATGTTGATCCGACATTAAGGGAAATTTTCCCGAATCGACTTGTAATTTGGAACGTGAGTTAAAGTCGATATAACTGTTATGAGATATCTCCCCTTGTCCGTTAACCGGATTATTACCTTCAATTGCTGATGAAAGAAACGTGTAGGGCCCACTATCACGAACCTTGGAGTCGTCAAAATAATTGTCTAACCCACCACCGATATCGTCTTCTAATTTTTCACGGGTCCCCCTAGGCCGCCAATCAATGACTTGATTGGGTTGGCGCCTTTCTTCCAAATTGATTGAATGGATCGGGCTACCATCCTGTGGATGAGGGACCTTGTTAAAACTATCTTCCGGAAAATTTTGTGGAGCGTTTGAGAAAAGGTAATGATCGAGATCTTGATAATTTGAGGGGGAGTTTCGTGAAATGAAATGACTCACATTGGAATTTGTCAATCCGATGTGAGAGTTATGTGCCGGATTGCTTGCCGGGTAATAGTATTGCTTCCCATTTTCGACGCTGGTTCTTCTCCTGTGGGACGCCTCGAAATTGGGGGCCTGAAGAATATTATACGAGGACGAATGGAAAGCGGAGTAAGGTGCGCTCGATAATGAGAGGATCAATAAAACAGGTAGAAGCCTGAACATTAGCATAAATCCGATTCTTAGGTGATAGGTTCTCGGAGTTAATATTCCGAATTCGCTAAGAAAAATTTTTGCTGTTAAGTTTTATGTAATGAATTGCAAATAACTAGTTTTTTTCTTCTTAATAAAGTACTTTAAGATGATAGAGGACTCAAAAATCGATTTTTATGGGGTGTAAATCCTAAACTCTATCATTTTTTTCCAGTGTCCGTATTGGTGTTAAAAAAATTTACTGGTATGTAGTTCAAAGCTCGCCACAAAACTTACCTCGTTGTAGACGCCGGTGTTAGTAAAGCGAATTAAATCTCAAGAATGAAAATAGAATATAATAGAGTTGGAGATAAGAGTATTTTGGTAATTGGGGCACCAACAACTTATATATGTATTGTCATCCTCGTATGTATTTTATTTGATCAAGCTATTAACACTATTTTTTGTTTAATTTTTGTTTAGTTTAATCCCAAGATCTCTCTTAATCCATTTTTTGAAAGGTATATAAAATAGATGCGCTGTTCTAAGTACTCAGGTATGGGTTGCTATGTAAAAAATCAAATATGACATTACCAAAATAATAATTTTTTGCTGGTGCCAGAACAGAAATTTAGAGCGCCTCTCTAACGTCATATGAAAAAAGAAGTCGTGGATTAAAATTAGACATGACATATAAATAATAAAGTATATTATAGTTTATTGTTTTCGGGTTCGTAAATTATGAATAAGGATGGAGGATTACGATTCAAGTGGTTATTTAGATTGTGACAGATTGATATAAATTACTAAATCCGAATGAAACAATTTGTCGATGGTTATGGACATCATACATACTATGTACACTTGATATTGTAAGGACACACCAACTTTTATGATATTTTAGTTTTTCTATCAAGTGTCAAAACACGTAATTGAGAAAATGGTTTATATTTTGCGTTTCAAGGAATTGAAGTTTTAGGGAAATGGACTCCGCCTACTCTATTATATAGATATATACTAAACTTTGGGGTTACCATAAAGATTAAACATGATATTTTGGGTAATTCCCAGAGTATGTAAGTTTTATAAGGTACGAGGTGCTCGTAAAATTTACAAAAAATTTGACAAAACTGCACAAAAATGTGCGCATTTTAATAGCGATGTTTTAAAAAAAAAATACAAAAATTCTTATATTAATTTTTTATTCGATTTTGCAAGCTGTAAGGATTAACAGTAATGTAATAAATGATGCCTCTGGTGCTAGTTTGGCTGGCAGTTGGGGGGAAAAAGTTCTTCAGAATTTTTTTTTCCGAGGTTGCTTTGCAATATGATCTAAGCTCCTAACCATTTCTCCATATGTTATCTATTTGTTTGATAAAGCAACCAATTTACTCAAACAAAACCTCCCGAAAAAAATTATCTCAGCATAAATTGCATTTATATATGCAGAGCTTGTGAGCATCTCTGAAAAATGGTTTTATCTAGTAAAAGTTAGGCTTCTATGTCTTTTCTTGTTTTTTTCCATCAGTTTTTAGTTTAAAAATATATATTTATATATGGTCAATTCCACCTCAATCCAACAAGTCCGGGAAGGGTACCCCTTTTGATTTGGCTGAAATTTTGCATGGAGGTAGTATCTAAGGGTATCTCATAATCTGGAATTTTTTTTTGACCGGAAGTGATTTTTGACGGAGATAGGGGCAAAAGAAAAAAAAAATTGCAAGGTGAATTTTCACATTTGATGCAACTTTGGGAGGTTGTAAGTCAAAAAGTATTTTAGCTAGAGACCTAATTTTTTTTTTATTTTGAAGAGGACAATAAAGGCTATCTTGCATGTGTTTATTATCTTGAAATTTTTTTTTAAATTTTATGAAGAGTATTCAGTTTAAAATAACTAAAAAAACATTTTTTAAAATTTCTTGAAAAATTGCTAAAATATACTTCTTAATATTCTTTATAAATACTCGAACTCAAAAGTCTGGGACCGACATGACTTTTTTTTTAAAATTCAAAAAAATAATTTTTTTTGATTTTCAGACAAAAATTTGCTCCCTGCGCTATATTAAAATATTTAAAAGTGTTAAATTTAATTATATATAAGAAGTTAGACATAGGGGCAATTATGTTAGGCTATAACAGTTTTATTTATTTGATCATATTATTGTCAATTTTGGAAAGAAAAGGGGAACTTCAGATCAAAAAAATTGGTAATTTTCAGTATTTTACTCCTATCTTCTAAGCCGACTTTGTGGGTCACTACTAAACCAATATGAAAATTTAAAATTGCATTTTATACATAAAACATCACTATATAACATAAATTTCCCCCAACATTTTTTAACGTACCCATAGCTTTTTATGAAATAAAAACCAAAGTTTGCCAAGTTTTTTGAAATTTTAAGGTGTAAAAAATAAAAACTTAAAATTTTTATGCTTATATATGTTAACTTTTACTAGTCATTTTTGATGAACAATATTAGAATATGTACATAATTCTCAATATTTTTCCTCGGCAAAATTCAAAAAATTTGTTAAATTTATTGGATAAAAAAAATTTAAGAGGATTTTTAGAAAAAATTATAAGGTTAAAAAAATTTGTAAAAAAATTTATTTTTTTCTATTATTTAATAGTTTTTAAATAAAACAGCCTCAACAACGTTAAACTGACAAAAATAAGTAAAATAGAATATATTTGGCCTATTTAGAATATTAGTGATTTAACAGATTTTCTTTTTTTATGATTATCAACAAACTTAAAATCAGGCCCGATTCTAGCTTTTCCATTTTAGGGGGGCAAAAAAAACTCGTGGGGGGGCAGAAAAAAATTTTTTGCCGCCTTCGGCGGCAAAAAATATACATGTACAACAATAGAATCCATGTTCAAAATTTTTTAAGAAATTGATGGTAATTTATTATATTCTAAATAAAAATAATATTTGCGTTTATAATTTGGATATATGAATTAAAATTAATTGTTTTCACTAATATCAATTGCTTAAAATAATGAGATTTGGAAATTTATTTTAAGTATTTTATCATTTGGTATCAATGCGCATGGAAATTAGAAATATGATATATATGAATGATAAAAATAAATTATATAAAATTTAGATTTTAGAAAATGAATAGTAAAATAAGATTGATTTTCATGAAAACAAATTGTATAAGTATGCTTAGAAGAATATATATGAAAAAACACTGCTTATATATAACTAGTAATTAATATTAGGGTAAAAAATTAAATAAAACCTGAACAACGTTAAATGCGCATAAAAAAAAATTGCAACCATGTTTCAAAATAGTAAATAATTAGCTGATTATGAGCAGTGTTTTTTATTAATCTAACAATTTTATCCTAGAGGTTGTTTTGATTAAATTATAAAATTCATCAAAATTTAACGCCCCAGTTAATGATTTTTCGTGTCCTTGAAAAACCAAATCACCTTTACGCAGGTCACTACTTAAGAGCAAGAAGTTATTATCCTTCTTAAAGTAGAAAATGTGGCCTCACAACTCGACGTTAAAGAGCCAATTAACAAACTTATAGGAAAAATGTTAAATAAATTAGAAAACGCATCTCTGTAATCATATAAAAATTTAACAAAATCAATAGTAACACATTCTTTGTAATTATTAAGTTTCTTATTAAAAAATTTTTGGCTACGTCAATATCTTTAGATAATAAATTTTCATCTATATTACTTATTTTTAAAATAGGCTCTAATTTATTTATATCTAAAATATTAATCAAATTTATAAAGGGAATCTAAAGATTTTAAATAACTATTATCGGTAAAATCTATTATCAAAATATAAATAAATCAATAATATTAAAATAAATACTTTTTACTTTATCCTTATTAATTAAAATATTTTCAAACTTATGAGTAGAAAATAAATAAAAATCAGAAAAATCTATAGGTTTAGTTTTTCTTTTATCCAAAGATAAATTATTGTCATTTAAAAAAGTATTAATATCAAAATAATTTTTGAATAAATCTTCAAATGTATTTTAATTTCTTAATTCTTTAATTTCTAACAAACAATGGTGTATCAAATCAGAAGTTTTAAAAATATAAATCGTTCTGCATTGAAATTGGTCTATAATTATTTTTAATAAATAAAATAATTTTTCAATTAAATACAAAAAAATAAATAGATGATTATAAATATGGTGAACCCCGATTCGGCCCTGTGACCTGAAGATATAAAAGTTTTTTTATTTTTAATTTTTTAAAAGAGTAATTTTTGTGTAATTTTTAAAAAAAAACAATGGGCAGGTAGTGATCACACCACCAATGGGGCAACAGCTGGGGTATGGTCCCGCCACTATCTACCTTGATTGCATCATGTTGAAAAAATTTATGAAGGGAAGAAAAATTATCAAAAAAATCTTTCCCTTCACTTAAAATTTCAAGACAATCTTTTACAACAAGATGCAATCGGTGGTTAAAGCAGTGAATATACGGGACATGGTGTCCAGCTATTTTGCTTAGAAATACTTCAACACCACCTTTTCCCCAGGGCATTAGTTCGCCCCATCGTAGCATTGTGAGATTAAGCTCTTTGGTGTTAGATTATATTCTAACAATAGATTGATGACAAGTGAGAATTTCTTAGGCATTAGAGTTATAAATTGCTTTCACAAATATAAAGCTGTCTGTAAAATCAAATTTTTCTATATATTACTGTGTTAGTTTGATTTGCGGATGAGAAGTATTTATGAATAAAAACACTTTTAAAAAAAGTAAATATTTTTAAGATAATATTTTTTAGATATTTTTGACGGAGCAAATTTAATTATATTATATGGAAGAAATAAAATTACTATATATTTTTGGGGGGCAAATTCAATTTTTTCTGGGGGGACAAACATAAAATTACTATGTATTTTTTTTGGGGGGGGGGGGGGGGGGGCAAACAAAAACTTTTGGGGGGGGGGGCACTGCCCCCCCAAAAGGGGTCTAGAATCGTGCCTGCTTAAAATAAACGTAAAAAGTCAATTATTTTATGAAACATAGTGATATGGTTTTTTGATATTATAATTACATAAAAGAAGTCAATCTTAGGGTTAAACAACCTTAAATGATTATAACGGGCAGAATTAGCTTCAATGATGAATTTTAAGACTAAATATTAGACCCAATTTAATATTAACAAAATATAGACATTCAGTCTTTTTTACTAATTTTTACAAATGCCAAATATGTTTTTGAAAGGCTATTTAGAGCAAGGCACACCATTTATATCTAACTGGCCTTAATAAAGTTTAAAACCCAACAATTTAAGTTCCAATTACATTTTAGTGTTATAATATAGACGCACTAAACCTATTAAAGAAAGAGGAAATATTACTGTTACTTGATTCTATGGGCATATGGATTTGGGCATTGACCTAAAGTTTTTTATAACTAAATGCGTTCCTTACGAGTTTTAACACAAGAATGTGTTTTAATAAATACATTAAATTACAAATTTAATAAAAATAATGGAATGATTTAATAATCTCATTTTTTTATAATTTACCTATCTAGTTCTTTTTAGATTTTCTATACATAACATATATACTATTTTTTTAACACTTTAACAGGTATGACTGATTATATAGGTTCTAGATATTTTTAGATAATTATGCAAAAATAATAAAAAAATAAGCTTGCACAGACGAATACAATCTGCGTTAATTTTTTGACACCTGAAAATTTGCTGTTTTTTGGCAAATTTAGGTATTTTTATTGTAGAAGCGTCAAAATCGAGTGAAAAAAGGTGGGGCTATTATATGTTATTAAGCGATATTTTATCTATAAAATAAATGTTAAATATTAAAAAAAGATTGGCTGGTTAACCAGAAAGTCGATTTTGAAAACAGGCAAAATTTTCACTTTTTTCGGTTTTAAGGTTCACTTTTTCATTGTAAATTTAATAATAGTAGTTATCAATTAAATCAAACTATTATGGTCTAACATAATTGCCCATATGTCCTGCTTTTTGAATCCTGTCAAATTTGGCACATTGGCATATTCTAATATAGTGCCAAGGGCATAAATATGTCCAAAAATTAAGGCAAAAAATTGATTTTTTTAAATTTTTATAAAAAGTCATGCCGGTCCCAAACTTTTTAAATCATAAATTTATTAACAATATTAAGGGCCATATTATATAAATTTTTCAGAAAATTCAAAGATACGTTTTTTGAGCTATTTGTGTCTAAACTTGACTTTAATTTTTTGGTAACTTAAAAAAAAATTTTTTTTAATATTTTTTGCGTTTAAGGTAGCCCTTATTACGATCTTCAAAATAAAAAAAAATTATGACTCTAGCTACAATACTCTTGATGACACATGCGCGCAAAGTTGCCTCAAATTTTTTTTTGCAAAAAAATAAAAAATATTTTTGCTCATATCTCGGTCAAAAATCACTTCCGGTCAAAAAAAATTTAGGTTTTTATCAGCACCCAAGGACCCTGCCAGTGTGCCAATTTTCAGCCAAAACTGAGACTTCAAGGGAAAAAGTTTGTCGATTTGAGGTGGAATTGACCATATATATATTTTTAAAATTTATGAATTATCATATTACACATATCGACAAGAAAATCTACTAGGGAACACCTGCTAATAAATAAAAGTGTTAATGGAGTCTCCCCCTAATCTTTTTTCACATCAGGGGCTGCTTACCCATCAGAGTTTTTCCTCTTTTAACTCTAGCATATTTATTGGGACGGCCCTGCACACGGTTAAAGGATATTTAACGCATGCCGGAGACATGGGTCTTAGGTATAGGCTCTCAGAAAAAAGGACGGCGCTGGCGGTCACTCATCCAAGTACTATTAAAGCTTAACGCTGCATAAGTTAACTTCTGTGTAGAACACAACACAATTATGAAATTGTCGCCTCATATAGCTCAGTGGTAAATATCCCTGTCTTGTACCCAGGAGGTTTGAGTTCAAATCCGTGCAAGGCGCCTTTTTTTAAAAATAGCACACATGTGCAGCCATTTTGAAGCTGTGGAGTGTGTTGCTTAGGAAGTACGCCATAAATGATATGCAAAGTGACAGCCTCGGCTAAAAACCTAGTTCGCCGGCGTGCCAGCAAATCTTACTATTTATTTTGTCGGAAATATAAATTGCTCTGCTCGGGTTAAAAGATTTAAAGCCCTTGCGCCCCTTTATGCAAAAAGGTATGGGGGAAACTTAAAACCCAATTTTTAATCTTGAATTCAAGGTCGTCTGCAAAAAACATTTTAATTCTTAACAGTTAAAATAATTTTTTTTTGTTATATAAATTTTGCTGGAAATTTAAAAAAGAAAACAGTTTAAAAATAATATTATTAAAAATTATCATAAATGACCATATAAATATTAAACATAAGTTTACACAACTTATAAAATGTAGAAGATAACTTCGTCAAAAAAAACTTCTCCTAAACCATTGTTAGTTAGGGCAGAATTTATAATGGGTCCTGTCTCAAACTGAGAGAGACTTGTAGGAGAAGAAACAAAATTTTATTCTCCCCTCTTACGGGTCATTATTATCCCGACCGATAATTAAAATTTGGCGTGTTATGAAAAATAAATTTCAGCAAAATATTGTTAATTTTAACAAAATACATGTTGTCAAGTGAGCTAACACCTAAGTTTCCTGGTCTGATAGAGCTGCCGGCCTTAAAGTATAATCCTAGATATATATATGAAAATTGTGTGAATCTTAAGGATTCCACAAATTTATGCCAATAACAGCCCTTTAGATAATTTTCAAGTAAAATTTTTTCTTTTTTCAGTGAATTTATAACTTCTTAACCTATATATAAATTAATTATATTCTTTGTAGTAAAACCATTCGAATGAAAAATTTTAAACACTTAACATTACAAACAAAATTTGAACTTTTTGAAAAATGCGACTATTATTCTTGGTCAAATTTGGTGTTATTAATAAAAATTAAATAATTTTTCCAAAGCAAAAAATTTTCAATCAGTGGCAAAAACGAGTTTCGTTTTGGTTGGGCTGACAATACTACAAAACTTTGGGGTGGAAACAAAAACTTAAAAACAATGGGGAAATAAGGCACTGATAGGCATTTTATTTTTTTATTTATGTAGTTTTTGTCAAAAAATTTTGATACAGAAGTAAAAATTGTATAGTTAAAATGTCATGTAAGTTATTTTAAGAATTTGATCGAACCAAAATAAAGCAATGGACGTAAAACTCTACCAGGGATCGTAATCTCAAAAAAAGTTTCTATAAAATCCTGCAAGAATCTAATTTGTTTTAATTAAAAATCTACAAAAAGACCTACATTAATGCAATTTGATACCTTACTCCTTTAACTTTGTTTCATTTTTTTATCCCATGATTTTTCATTCACCTTTGTGCTAATCAAAAAAAATTGAGCATTAGGTCTTGGCCATTGACTAGTGTGAACAGCTGATAACAAGGGTTTAGATAATTTTTGCGCCTCGTAAGTTGTTAAGCCTTGGCAAAAAGCGCAACATATGACACCAAAGTCGGTAATCAGTTAAGAAAATTCCCCTAAACTAAAATGCATGCTTCCATGCGCTATTTTTACTGACCAGGTAGGCGCCGAATCAACTCAGCATTGCTCAATTTAAGAGAAGGGGAAATATAAAAAACAAGAAGCAGAGATCGATGAATGAAACAAGTGGGATAAAAATCCTACTAACATCTAGGATTTGCATTTTTTTGCTCAAAATATAGTCTAAAAATATAATAAAAATTCAAGTTAAAATTAATTTTCTTGTAAACTTTATTATTAGTTTTGAGTTGTAAGGTCTCAAAAGGCGTCATTTTATGACATTTCCATGACACTTTTAAGTGAACAGGGGTCAAAATTTGCCTGGTTAAGAGTGCCAAGACTACTAGCAGGGATTGTAAAATTGATTTAATTCTGGTGGCCTGGGTATAATATATTTTATTAATTATTATTTAAACTTAATTTTAATAGAGCTGATTCCATTGTACAAAAACAAAATTGTTTTTATCTTTAAAAATATTCTAGCAATGTACCGCATCAAGGCAAAAGCTGTAATCTTGAACTTTCAAAAAATTTGGTATTCGACCAGGTCTTTACAATAAAAGCTGTGTTTAAAATTATTTTTTTAACATTTTTCTCCATAAAAATTTTGCATTTTGTCCTTTTGTTAAAAAATTAAGCTGCTCAATTTTGATGCAAATTTTTGTAATAAATTTTTTGCATTGTCAACTCATAATTTTAATATAAAAAAATTAAACGTGTTTAAAAATTCGTTTTTTTATTTAAGAAAATGTTAAAATTTATAAAGTTTTGCCCAACCCAAGTTTTTTTTCATTATGGTCTAAAACCACAAATTTTTTTAGACATATCAATAGTGTAATACATTTTAACAATTCTTGGGTACAATTTCCTAATCTTAGTAAGTGGCAAACTTTTTTTAAAATAATTTCAATAAAAAAGCATTTCTTAAGCTAAAAATGGTAATTGATAATTAAAACACACAAAACTTTCCAAACGCTTTAAGCTTAGTTATAAACTGATAAAATATTAAATGAATGTTAATAAAATATACATATTTTCAAAATATCTTGAAAGAAAACCAAATTACAAGCTTTTAGAAATTTATTTTAGTAAATTGTATAAAAAAATAACTAATACATGTGAAAAATGCAAATTTAGAAAAATTAGACTTAAAAGTGGAAACTTTGTTAAAGCATAAAAGAAAAGAAAATACAATTATAAAAATATTAAAGAAGCATTAGCGGAATTTACAAATTTAGTTTTGGAAAGTGTGTAATACACATTTTTTGGTTAAAGATAAATTTAAAAAAAAATAGTAAATGTTATAAACAGCGAAAAATACAAAATAATTAAAGATGAGAATAAAGCTGATGGAAATTATCAAACATAATGGAGAGGGACATAGGTAATGTAGAAGGACAACACACATTGAATATTACAGGTCAACAAAATTTTGAGACTTATAAGCTAGCTTCAGACCCCAGACCTGTCATTTTAAGGAATTTCAAATCCATTTTCCGTTTTTTTTGAATTGAGTTTTATAACTCAGCTATAAACATTGAAAATTTCCAAAAAAAATTTAGAAAAATATTCAAAAACAACAAAATATTGAAGAAAATTATTTTTATATACAGGTAAATTGTTAAATTTTAACTTCAAACATATTTATTTAAACCGATAACACATCAAGTTCTATAGGTTGGGGTGCCAAATATTCTGTAAAATTTATATGTTGAGGTAAAAACTTGATATACTTATAAATTATTTGAGATAAAAAAAATAAGTTAGAAGTAATTTTAATATGAAAAGAATTTTTTTGAATTTTTTTTCTATGTATTTTCAAGGTCGCAAAGTTATTGGTCAAATTTGGCCATTTCTACGATATATACCTAAAAAACTTTGGAAAACGGAAAAAATGAATGAGATAAGACCATGGGGATCATTTCTCCCAGGTGTCCAAACTTTCTTTTTTCACACAAAAATTTTTGTCGACCTGTGTTATATGTATAAAAATTTATAATATATGGAATCAAATGAATTAGGGATGCAAAACAAAATGAAAATAAAATTTGTAATACAAATATAAACTTATTTATCAATATATATATATTCATTAAGAGATAAAGCAATAAAGGGGCAATACTAGTATATCAACTAATAAATTTATTAAAGAGAGAGGGGAGTTAAATTATGTAACAGTTCGATTGTTAGAAGGTGCAGAGCGGTCTTTCTTGGGTGTTAGCGGCGAGGGTGGCGAAAGGAAATCGTCATCAGTTGTAGGCGTCCCGGGAGTGTTAACGGCTGCAATGTTGGCCGGGCCAATGTTAAAAGCGCTGGCCAAATGAAAAGCGCCCTTGTTTGAAGGAGGTGTTTTGTTGGCCTCGTCGTCCTCCTCATAGTAATCTTCCTCAATTTCATCGCCTTGCGGGTTATTAAATGCCGGAGATACGCCTTCAAGTGAAGTTGTCATCCTTAAGCCACCGACGTTATTCCTGCCTCCACTGCCTGGGATATCAATAGGACGTGTGTTAGAAGCAGCTGCAGCTGAGTGTCCTTCATTCATTGGAGCGTTCAAATGATGACTTAACATGTTGGAGGAAACGGGTGTAAATTTATGCCTCGAATCTGTCATTAAGTGGTGGTGCTGGTGCGAAAGAGATGGCGGTGTGTCGCTACCGATATTTGCGCTGTTATTACCACCTTTTACAGAAAAAATATAGCCATCAGTCCAGCCTCAAGTTAGTATTCAAAAAAAAATTTTTTTAACTAAACCAAAAAAGCTACACTATTAAAAAACATTAAGTTATATGTTTTACCTTTTAGTATGAGCGGTTTAAACTTTGTCCCAGCAACAGCGCTGTATTTGGTTAACGTAGGTGGGCAACCATCCCTACCAGCTATAGGCGGAACGCCTGTTATAGAAAATTTAACATTAATATTTATGTGCTGTGGCTTGTTCATTCAAAGTATAAAACATACAATTAATTTTCAAAATAATAATACATACACTTTTTAGATATATCACAACAAACAATTTTTTTTGCAAAAAATTGCAATCAGTTGAGGATTCTTAATGACTTTTTGCTAATTTTAAAAACCCCGCAGTCAATAGGCTAAACTAAAATGCGGTGTAATTAAATCAACTAAAAAATAAAGAAGGATTCCTGAATAAGTACGGAAAACTAACTCCGATTTTAGAGTTAATAATATAAAACTTGGCGTAGGTTGATTCAAAATTTTAATTCTTCAGTCGGCTCGATTAAATACAGGGTATATAGAAGTAAAAACCATAAAAGGCTATAATAAGTAAATAGTTTTAATGCTCGACTAGAGCCTACTAAACTCTAATACAGATGATATCTAAAATCGAAAATAAGATAAAACCTGGCGGAGTTTTGTATTTTAAATTAGATGGGTTTGAGGCAGCTGGATTATTAGCAGGTAAGTTTTGGTTGGCACTAGTAAAATCTTTCAAGTTTGCAGTAACAGGTGGTGAAATCGAAGCAGAGTTAGAAACGGAATTTTGGTGTTGGTAAGTGGGAATGGGCGGTTTAGCAAAAAGATCGGCCGAAGGGCTCCGTTTAGTTTTGAGGCTGCCAGTTTGAAATGAGTTTGTTGCTATACTATGTTGCTGGTGTTGTTGCAGTTGAGGCGAGGTTATAGAAGAACTAAAAATACCGCTACTGTTAAATGAACCATTCGAGGCCGATTGATGAATCGAATTGGATTGTGGCGTTAGGTTATTTGACTTTAACAAAAATAACTTTATAATTATTATTTATATGACTGCTAGCAAATAGCCCATCAAAGTTTAGTTTCGCGTTAATCCGCAATCAAAAATCTAATGTTAACATACCCCATAACGATAAAATAAAAAAATTTGTTTAAAACATATTTTGTGCTCAATTAATTTTCTAGAAACGTTTTAACACAACTGTTCATAAAATATCAATAACAAAGTTTATGAAAACATAAAAGCATAATCCCCATGACGACCTTATCTCATATATACTTTCCGTTTTTGATAGATTCATCCGCCTTCAGCTCCTTAGATCCGTGCATATTGAAAAAAATTACCTTTGACATTGACAGATTTTGCGGCCTCGAAAATACCCTAAAAACAAAAAATTCAAGAATTATTTTTCATATAAAAGTTTTACGTATATTTATCATCTCATACAAAGAAAAAAAAATTTATAAGTGAATAACTTATAATAAGTTTTCTAAAATGTAAATAAAATATATATTGTGTATTGAGTTAGATTTAAATGTAGGTGTGTGGGTTAGGCCAACTTGGCCTAACCTAGGTTGAATTTGTGTTGTAGTTTGATTCTAGGTCTTTGCAGGAATTGTCAGGATAGATGGTTGATTTGTCCAAAATGTTTTAAATTAAAAAAATTTTATTATGTCTTATTTAAACACCTATCCCTCTAAGAAAAATATTTTTTTTTGTCATAATTTGTTTGGGTGCACCAATAAGGTGCCAATGATTTACAATCAAACTAATTAAAGAGGGATAAGTTGATATAAACTTTACAAAATAAAGTGATATAATTTATTTGGTAATATGATATCATTTGTTTGAAATTATATTTGGAAAGGGATATAATTAGTTATAATTTAATAAGGTGGATGTGCTAAGTATTAATATTTAAGGATAATAAAAAGATAAACACCATTTGTAAATTCTTAATAAATTTTAAAATTATAATAGGACCAACTAATCTTTTATATCCTGTACTAAGCGGGTATTCGTGCAAATCTTTTTTTAGGCCATTAGATGCTATTTGGGTTTTACCCCCTCCCCTTGCCAAGACCAGGAATTTAAAATCATTTTAATGTTTGTATGTGTCAACTGGATTTAAATGGGGGGGATTAAAAAGGGAACCTTATTTTCAGGGTGACCTTATAACACTTACAAAAACCAGTTTTCTAACTCCGCTATCACATTATTTATACATAAGTACTCTTTTTAATTAAAATTTTATTTAAGAAAATATATGATGTATACTAGAATAATGAAAAGCTATTTAAATACCTAAAAATTATTTCCTATAAGAAAAATTATGTATCTTGCCTTTCTATGAACAGCAATTGAGCTTTTCCTTCTTAATAAAATAAGTAGATCATGCTTAATAATTTATGTCCTGCCATGTTTAAAACCCAATAACTTAGGCATTTAGTATTCATGGTTAAAGAATTGTATAATAAACTACATTTTGTCAATAGGTTGCAAAATATGTTTATAATATTAGGTAATTCCCAGTTATGTAAAAAATTATACTGTTGGAAGCCCATACAATTATATTGTCCAATTAAATTCTAGTTTTGCCGATGCACCATTGAATAACTTATAATAAGTTTTCTAAAATGTAAATAAAATATATATTGTGTATTGAGTTAGATTTAAATGTAGGTGTGTGGGTTAGGCCAACTTGGCCTAACCTAGGTTGAATTTGTGTTGTAGTTTGATTCTAGGTCTTTGCAGGAATTGTCAGGATAGATGGTTGATTTGTCCAAAATGTTTTAAATTAAAAAAATTTTATTATGTCTTATTTAAACAATAAGTAAATTAAGCTCTTACATCAACATTTAGTTTATAAAATCCACTTGGCATCACAACATATTATGACCCAAATTATTATCGAGTTTTGATAAAAAATAAAGATTTAAATTAAACAGTTTAACGGTTTTGAATAAAATAATAACTTTTTCATTGTTTTTTTGTTTTGGTTTTTTTTTTGTTTTTTTTTTTTGACTATTCTAAAATTTTTAATGTTTATAGCTGACTTACTAAGTTTGATAAGAAAAGACGGTAAACGAATTTGAAAATCTCTAAGATGGCAAGTTTTATCTCTGTAGCTAGCTCATAGACCTCAAAAATGCGTTGACCTGTGTAATATAAAAAAAAATAAAAACTTAACATATTGCACCACTCCCAAATCCAAAATCTATATGCAGTTATTGAATAAAAAAATGCATTGCCCAAAATCAAAAATAACAAGCTTCAAAACAATTCGTGTTACAAAAACATTATTACACTTGTAATTTACGAGTTATTAGCCCATAAACAAGTGCCACTTTTGGTATCAAGATTTTCAATGGCTAATATCTCGGGAAAATGTGTACGATGGCAAATAAAGCAAAATGGTTTGAATTTTTGTATGGGAATGTACGAAAAAATTTTATCACCTGGAACGAGGTGTTACCAGTCATGTTGGAAAGATTCAAATCAAGTGAATGAATGGAAGACATAGAGGCGCTATTTTGATTGTTGGCGCCAAGGTTAGAGGCGCCTGCGGCGGCTCCAGAGTGCGAACTATTAAAGTGATGAGGGTAAGAGGGCGGGCAGGGGAAGCTGGAACCACAATGAGGACACGTGTGATTATGTTGGTGTTGACTATTGCCGAATAGAGCTGATCTTTGGCCCGGGGTCGGTACAACGTTCACTAGGTGCGAGCAAAAAAAAGGTAAATTAAAATAAAACTAAAGTTGTCTATTCAACAAATTCTCCATAAAACAATGAAGATCATATAAAATAGCATGCATATGATGTATAGAATAAACGAATTTGCAATATAAACTATTTTGAACAATGATATTTAAAATATTAACAAAAAAAAGTTGTAAACTCTGATCAATTAAAAATATTTAAAAAAATGTAACAAAAAGTAAACTGGGTGAGACTGATCGACTGTTATGCAATTGACCACCCGGTAACGAAGGCATCATAAAGTGATGAGAAGGACTAGGAATGTTTCGAACACTTGTCGAAGGGCCCCGAGGAGTTGTTAGGGGATTGTGAACGGGAGCAAAGGGCGGGAGGGCGAGGGAATGAGGGTGAGAGTGATGGGGGGCGTAGCAAGGAGGGTGGGCTCCGGAGAAGGAACCACAGCTTTTAAGGCTCCGTGGTGAATGGTCCATGTACCTTGAATAAAAGTATAAAATATGATTAAAATATATAATATTGCAAGTCCTATGCCAAAGTTTAACTTATTAGGACACGTCCAGTATATTTTAAAAAATTACGAAAATTTAAAAAAAAAATTTTTTTTAATTTTTATTCCAACAAAAGTATTAGTTTATACAAATAATTAAGAATGGCCACACAGTTCATATTTTTTGATTTAGAGCTATTCATGATTTTAAATAAATAGGCTATTTATATACCCCATGTTTGTTATTAAATTTTTGATCATTTGAGTTTGCAATTGAAAGGATTGCATTCAGTAAAATTATTGGCTTAAAGGCACATATAAAATTGAATTTGATAATAATACAAAAATTTGTTTTTTTATATTTTGTCAAAAAAATAATGTATTTGTTTTAACGCCCCTAATTTAAAAAATAAAATTATATAATAAAGATAAAATTTATACAATTGATGTAACCAGGGCTGGGAAAACAATGAGCCAAAAAACTTTGGCTCATTTTTTCCCCTAAAACATAAAAAAAAGAAAGGGGGGCAAAAATAAAGGGCCAAAATATGAATACAAAAAAAGCTCTTACTAAGAAAAGGGGCAAAAAAAACCCCACAAAAAGTGGCTCCTAAAAAGAGCCCCAAAAAGCCCATTTATGTTTTCTTTATAATAATTTCAAAAAATTTTGATGGGTGGGTTATTTTTTCTTAAAGCTCCTAGGAGTTTTTTTTTGAAGAAAAGGGGCTTTTTTTAAACATGCCCCTTTTCTTTAAGCAAGAAAAGGGGCTTTTCTTTTGCCATGCCCACGAGTTTGTGGGCATTTGGAAAAAAAACTCAAAAACTTGTTAAAAAAAAGCCCATTTAGTTTTTTTCCCAGCCCTGGATGTAACTACCGCAAGCAATCAAATTTTTGATAAAAAAAAAATACATTTTAAGAGTTTCCTAAAAGTTTTAATTTAGCATTTAATTGTCAAAAAATAAGTTATATTTTGGTAAACCTATTATCTTCGTCCATGTCAACGCTAGATTCACTTTCCGAAAGGGTTCGGGCATAAGCAGTTTCTTCCATAAATTTTTGCCGTATGTGCTGACTTTCGTGTCGCAAACAACGTTCCTCCCGATTTATTTGATCCAACCTGTCGCCATCTTAAATAAAACAACATATTGGAATTAAATAAAATTATGTTCCCAACATTACAACACGGTAACATTAAATGATCGTGTACAGTGTATAAAGCATAAAACTGAAATCAACAATTTATAAAAACAAAAAACTTTGCAAAACTAAACATTGCCAATTTTTATCTGATTTTCTTAAACAGAAGAAAAATTTGGCATTTTAAAGAGGCACAAAGTTTATTTTTAAGGGAAAAAAATTGGAGTGGGTTACAACAAAAAAACATTAAATAAACATTTAAATATTCCACAATTTTTCAAAAATTAAGTATTACCAAAACGAATTTAGTCATTTTTAATGGAAACAGGTGAATCACAGTTAAAAGATAAAAATTTGGGGGCCTGAAGAGAAAGAACACTTGTGTGTGACAAAGATCAAAAGAATTCTCGATATATTAAAAGATGTTTTAAGGTTAATTAGGCATTTATAAAATTAGTAAAGTGGTTTTAAAACTTGCTTATAAAACAACCTTTCAAATATGCGATTACTTTATTATTTTAATCTATGGTTGGGCTCGTTTAATTTCTTACAAATAAAAGTGTGTAAGGGCAGGTGCAAAGTGAGTTTTTATTTTTGTGAAATTTTCAATTTAAAAATTTTATTTTGTAATAAAAGCAAATTTTCAAAAAGTTGCCAAATTTAATTAATGCACATATAATGCTTTTTATGTTATAAAAATTTTATTAAAAAATTTCAAAAAAAATAATATTTTTACAATTTCCAGGAATTTCAAAATTTTAGGAAAATAAAAACTCAATTTGCACGTGCCAAAAATATACGCAAAGTGCGTGTGCTCTGGAGTTGTTTTTTCAGCTTAGCCACTTCCATCTTAAGCTGTTGGACGTGTCGGGAAAGCATTGCAGCCTCGTTCTTATTGTTGTTATTATTGTTGTTGTTGTTGTTGTTCAAATTCTGAGGCGCCACAGCTGTGTTAGAGGAATTAGGGGGCAGCGGCTGGGGCGAAGGTGGCTCACTTATAGGCTGATCTAGCTTTTCTTGAAGCAATCTAGAAGACATAAGTAGTAAATTAAAGTAAATTAAGACCCGTTATAAGATTTCATAATTCTAGCAACAAATAAGAAATAAAATATCAGAATTATATATATATTTAATAGCTTAAATGTGACCTATAAGAAATAAGATAGGTAAAAATATGATAAGATATCAAGAATCACCGAGATGGGGCAATTCATAACTGTATTCTAAAATATTTCATGGATTAAAAAAAATGGCAGAATGAAGACAAACATTGACTTATAAAAATCATAGCTTAATGGAAATATTACACGTTTGTATGTAAGGTATTGTTCGATTCAGCGTCTAGGCAGATTTTTTCTTTGAAGAATAGTGCATACGTTTAACCATTTTTAAGCTTCTAAGTGGCAACAATATGCTCCCCCTTACCACCTTCTCCCCGTCAATATATAGGAATAATTTCCAAAGCTCCCAGGAAGAGCCCCAAGTGAGTCCATTTAAAGTTAAGAATTATAACAAAGCACAAGTTTTTTTTAATTTGGAGAGGGAAAAGGGAAAAATTCTAAATCAAACTTTATTTTTATTATTTTTAATTATTTAAAAACATACAAATATTAAACATTTAGGTTCATTATTCTTGTAAAAAAAACTTCCTTCGTATAAAAAATTTCATTTTTTCTAAATATTGTACACCTAGACTATTTATATTTTTTGTAACAAAAAAATAATGAGGGAAGAAGCAATAAAAAGAATATGCTAAATGGGAGCTATAAGATTCTGATTAAAATTATATTAAAGTCCATTAGACATAAATGAATAAAACATAGCCTGATATGATAGGAGAAAAAACAAATCTACAATAACATGAGCCACTAATTTAATATAACCTTTTTTCAGCCTCCAACTTCTCCATGCGTTTCCACAATTTGTTGACCAGTGCTTCCTGCTCCTGTTCAAGCGTGTTTTCCAATTCTATTTTCTCTCGACGAAGCTAAAAACCAATTTAATTAATCGCACGCTTGTGCAAATAAATATAATTAATTTTTCTCAGATGCGTCACCAAAAAAAAATTTCAGTGGGGAAAGAGAAAGTTGCATAAAATTTTCAAAAAGGTTTATTTTTGTCCAATGCTTCAAAATTGTGAAAAAAGACAAAAACAAAATTATATGACACAAAAAAATAAAAATAAGCACAAAAAGTAATTATAATCATAAAAACGATTTTTCCTGTGAATAAAAGATAAATTGTTATAAAAGTCACATAAGTAAATTTACAAAATTATATTCTAAAAGTGTAATTAATTGACTGCGAATAAAAATTTGCGCACTATTTTTGGTCGGAATATTATTTTTCAGGCTCGGCATTTAAAAACAAAAACAAAAAATGGCGTTTTTGTTGGTTTTTTGTCAATGTTTTTTTTGTTGGTTTGTGATAGACAGCACAGCCTATTATGATAAAAAATATTAAGGTCAAAATACAAAAAATAATGTCAAGAACACAAAAAATAAAAACAAACAAAGCATTTTGTAAAACCAACAAAAACCAAAAACAACGTTGTCAAAAAACGAAGAAAAATAAAAACAATGTTAACAAAACCAAAAAAAAACACAAAAAATTTGACAATAAGCCTACAAAACGCCAGTTTTTGCTATTTATTTTTTAATGTCAAGTCTATATTTTCAATAAATTAGAACATATACTTAATCCACTTTAAGCACAATCTAGTAAAAAAAATACATAAATCTTCTTCAACAGGACATACCTGTTCTAGATTCGCCTGCTTGTTGGATGTATCAGCCTCAAGTTTACGGATTTTCTTCAGCAATTTATTGACTTGAAGTTCCTGCTCTTGCTCTAAGGTTCTTTCCAGCTGAACTTTTTCTTGTTTGAGCTAGCGTACGAGAACGTGAAATTTATCAAATTAAACTTTTAGTTGGAATAATGATTATTTGTGCTCACAATAAAAACATTCTCTATTAAATCCTGTTAATTTTATTTCAAACACGTCCAGATTAAAAAAAAAGTCAGGACCGGAAAGCCCGGCCCGTTTCAAAACAAGCCGGGAGGGAAGGGTTTGAATTGAAAAAAAGGAATTAGGGCCGGGCCGACTTTTAAAATCTCATTTTGCCTTATTTTTTTTAACTTTCATTAACAAGAGCTAAAAATGATAAATTAATTTTTACGTGAAGAAGGATATTTCGTTTACAATCTGTATTTTATTGATAGCTTTAAAGCAATAAATTTCAAGCTTATAAAATTATCGGGGCGAATTTGTAAATTCGGGCCAAGCCTAATACATCAAATTTTGGGTAAGGTCGGAATATCACGGCCATAGTCTACATATTATTATAATATTTGCAATTTTTCGTTTTTTAATGATTGGTCAAACTTATAAAAACAATCTTATAAAAAATTGTTTCATAAGTTACAAATGATTTTTATATAACAATTTTTTTTTAAAGGTTGCACATTTAGTCAATTTCGTCAAATTTTGCCATTTTTTGAACACCTAAAAAACCAAGTGTGAAGAATCTTCGAAAACAGATATTATATATGTATAAGATAAGACCATCATTGGGAGTGATTTGCCTCACTTTTATATTTTTCCTTTTTCACTTATTGTTATTTGTCGACATGTGCAATTTAAATCCATTGATAATACCAATATTATAAAAAAACGAATACATTCCAAAATTATAAAAAAAAACAAAGAAGAAAAAATTAATGCACCAATTAAATCTTTCTAACTTTAAAATTTCAGGAAAAAACTTTTTAATCCATCAAAATAAATAAGAACATTGTGACACATATCTAAAACATTTTGAAAATACTCTTATGGCATATACATTTCAAAAAAATATATAACACACTTACTTTGGTCAATTTCCGGCTAAGGTCGTTTGTTAAAAACTCTTCTTCTTGTTCATAATTCATAGCTAAGGCCTCCTTCTCTTTTTTAAGGACCTGAATCTTTTTTAGCAACATGTTACTGATAAATTCTTCCTCTTGCTCAGCTTTAGCTTGCTTGACGTTATGAAAAAAATAAGAAAATTGTTATTATCAAATGTATGGAAAACAACCCATTAAATTTTCCTATACCAGCTTCTAGAAAAATAAATTTCAATCGCCACATAACTAAAATTATACCAAAACTAATATGAATAAGGATATATAAAGTCGACTGATTAATTATTATCAATACGAGCTGTCAATAAATTTTTGGCCAAATATTCCTACTACTTAAAATTTATTATTACTTTTTTTGCACTAAAATCATTTAAAAAAATTTTGTGCTGACCATCTATTATTTTACACAGGTCAACAATTTTTTGAGTTATGAGTTAACTACAGATATCAAACCTGCCATCTTAGTAAATATCAAATCCGTTTACCGTTTTTCTAATCAAACTTACTTAGTCAGGTATAAACATTGAAAATTTTAGAAAAAAAAGGTCAAAAAAATAAAAAAAGATTCAAAAACAAAAATAAATTGAAATTTTATTTTTGCATATTCACAAAAAAAACTTCAAAAAATAATTTAAATAAAAAACGATAATATATCGTGTCGTATTTAAGTTTGAACGCGAAATATTTTGTATTATCTAAATGCCAATGTAAGAGCTTAATATGTTAATAAAATTTATTTCTCATTATTTGTGATTATAAATATGTTACAAGGGATTTTTATATGCAAAAAAGATTTTTAAATTTTTTCTTCTTAGGTATTTAGATCTGTTAATTTGGTCAAAAAAGGCCATTTTTTGCTATATACGAATCTAAGGAGCCAAAGACGGAAGAAACTAAGAAAAACGAAAAATATATATGAGATTAGGCTATCAAGGGGATGCATTCTTTTATGTTTTTATAAAATTTAAGTTTCTGACATTGATATTTGCTGACCTGTGTTTTAAATAAATATTTTTTTACACTTTATACTTTTATAAATGGAAGTAAACAAAAAAATATGGGCTTTAATTAACACAGAAATGATAGGCATCTTACAATTTATTTATTAATATTTGACTAATTTTTAAGATTATGTTATTACATAAGCAGCCTTTCCTTTAATTTTCTAAAAGTAAATTTTTACGAGTTAAATTTTATAATTAAATCAATTAATTAAACTAACTTTAATTAGTCATTAAAAGTGTTTGAAGGCAAAGTTTTTTGTCTTAGGGCATGGCAAATTCAAAGTTAATTCATTTTTTTAATTTCTTTACATTTTCATTTTAAAAGAATATAAGGATTTAAAATATAAATGTACATTTTATTACAAGAAACAAAATTTTTAAATATTAAATTTTTTCATTTAAAAAAGATTTAAAAATAAACAATTTAGATCAGCTCATGTATTTCATAAAATATATATTAGTAATTATAAATAAAATTTTTAAAATAATTACTGAAAAATAATATATTAGATAAAACTTCCATTACACTATTAATTTTATTACAGGAATTTAAAATAAAACATATTTACCAAAACAAATATAATTGTTAAATTAAAAGTAAAAATATCATAACTTTCATTTTAAAAAAAGTAACTAAACTTACAATTGAAACACTAGCCTTCCTTAAATTTTTATTTTCTTCCACCAAATTTTTGCATCTCAATTTGTAGGTTTCCAGCTCCACCTTAAGCACCTTACACTCTTGTTGTAGAGATTCAATTCTTTTAGCCATCAATTCCTTACTTGCAGTCTGTAACTGAGCTGCATTAGTAATTCTAGCCGTTCCGTCAATCGAACTACAATCGCTTTCTAATTCACTTGCGCTATCAGCCATGTAATTCGATGTGCAAAAAAGTGAATTTTTCAGCTGATGGAATGAATGTTAAATGGATTTTATTGGTTTAGGCCACGTGCAATTAAAACTATTTTTCATATTTTTATTTAACTTGGGAAATAAGAATAAGCGCATTTTGCTATATTTTTTTATATACCATTGGCTGCAACTAATGAAAAAAAAAATTTTAAGAAAAATAAACGAGCGTTAATTAACATTAAGGTACCTCATGTAAATAACAAAAATATTAGGCCTATTTTAAAACAACTATCTTACATTTTCATTTTTTTATATTAGCCTTTAAAAGTAAAAAAAAATATTTTTTCTGAATTTAGTATTAGACGCAACCATTTCTGTGATAAAGTTTGGTAATTTTAATAACTATCAGCCTATTATATTTTTTAAAAACCTATACATTCATTCTATATTTGAAATGTAACTAGGAAATTTTGCTAAGGAAATAACTATGGATTTTTAATATTTTATGTAATGCGAAAAAATGACGTTAGAATATTAATATAAACCTCTACCTTAGGTGCAATAGGACTTTATTTAAACTTAACAAAAAAAATCTAAATATAAATATTGGTTCAATGTTGATTTTTTTTTAAAAATTAGAATTTTTTTAAAGGTTTTGTTTGAATGAATATCAGCTATGTTTATATATATCTATATCTTTTTAGCTACATTTGTATTATTTATATGACATAAAACTTAATGCCCTAAGGAACAAATAAAGCCAGGCTGAATATCGGTTATTAAAATTATCATATTTGCTACATTACAGCTGTTACATTAAAACAAGGCAAAAAAATTATTTTATAACTGTGTTTGATATTTCTTATAAACATAACATAATTATTTTTCCCCTTTTAATAAACAAAATGCCACTAATTTCCTCTTGACTTTCCTATTTTTAGTGATAAATTATAAAGTATTTAAGACATGAATTTTTGGTCGAAAGAATTAAAATTGCTGTGCGGCAAAGAGCATAACCGCAGGAGCGTTATGGTGCGCGTTTGCATTAATATAATAACATATGACCTTTTTCTAAGTAAAATACAGCTTGCAGGCTTTATAACCTGACACAATTTGGAGACTAAACTCATTGCTTCTTCAAAAATTAGTCACAAAATCAAAATCACCCAAAATGGCATTGGTTTTAAATTAAAATATCTGTAGTCAAATGTAATGCAACAAGTTAGATGGTCATGATTTATTTATATATAAACATCAAGCTGAAAAAATCTTGTGATCTGAATCAGAATATAGTTAATTTGAACAACGATGATTTGAGTACTTTATTATTTTAAGTAAGACATTCAACCCCGGAGCAAATTTGACAAAACAGCTTCGCAAAATTTGAATATTACAGATTATATGGCTCATTTTTGAATGCAAGATTCGTTAACATTATTATCAAATTTTTCATTATCTTTATTAAACAAAGAATTGTCAATTGTTGTAGAATATTTCATTCGTCTGGATTCGGAAATTAAGCATTGTGCTGCAAAAAGCTTTATTAAAAAGCTGTATTAAAAAACGAAAACTGTGGCTTCACCTAAAAACCAAGAAGATGACAATTCAGTATTGCTAGATTTAAGGAAAAGTAAAATAATTTATCAACACCAATTCATTCCTCGAATTGTAACATTTAGAAATGGAAATGATGAAGTTTCAAAATCCCTGGACAAGAGCAAATAATAATGTGCGTGCAAAGTAGATAAAATAATTAAGAATTATTTACAAATCCTTTCCGAGTTGGCATTTATAATCCCGTTTCATTTACACTCAAAAGACTTTATTCCTTTTTAATTTTTTCCTTGGTGATTAAAGAAACGGTCTCCATAATAATTTATTAAACAACATTATATTCATAGGGATGAATTTAAAATTTAAACAAAATTAGAATCAAATAGTCATATTTGTCGATAATAATTAAAATAGTTGAAATAATTATTAATCAAATTATAAATTTGATAATTATAATGTTGAATTTTTTCAGTATTAGCGGAATACTTTTTTAAAAAATGGGGACTTAAGAAAATATGTTAATTTTATTTTAAATATAAAATATCTATAAAGTAATTATGAAATTCGTACAAGGAATATAAATAATTATTGCAAAATGGCTAACACAACGCATATCAATAATTAAACAGGTCAACAAATTTTTAAGATTTACTAGCTAACTATAAAGATCATGCCATTTTAAATATTTTCAAAAGCGGTTAACCGTTTTTTTACTCAAGTAGGCAAAAATTAAATGAGTATCAATCCTTGGTATATCTATTGATTTAATTCGGAGGTTTTCAAAATCCAAAAATAGTAAAATTGAAATTTTAATCAACGCCATACAAAGGAATGTTCCTTTATTAAAATATTGATTACAGCAAACTTCGTTCTATTAAAATCAATTCTAAATATTATACTATTTAATTTCTCCCATTCCTCCTATTTGAGTGTATTTGGCCTGCAGTTGAAAAAAAATCTTTTAACAAATCTAAAATAAGCTATTAATAATGGCCGCTCTGTCGTTGCTTAGTGAGATCATTTAGTGTTAATATATTAAATTTATAAGAGTATGAACCCCAAACAATAAATGATTATCGTGGTATGAAAAAAAGCTTTTAAAGACCGGATAGAAAAAAAATAATAATCTATGGTTTGATCTTCAATTGAATCGAGGTCCGAAATTCAGCCAGCATCGGGCCTAACGAACTTCGGGTATTATGACCTTTTTTCATATTTAAGGTACAATTTTAATGGACAAAAAAAAATTACATAATAAATATGTAATTGTGATTGAGCTCGACTGTAGACAATATATAGCAATGGTAGAGCGGGCATGAAAAAAATATAGAAGCAAAAGCCATATTTATTTATTTATTTCATTGTTAGCTTTTTGCCATTGAGGCAGTGAGCTCTTTCAATTTAAGTCTCCATTGGGTTCTATCTCTACACTCATTTCTATTTAGGTTGTGACATCTCATGCTAGCGTCTACTCTTTGAGACCAGGTGAGTTTAGGTCTGCCCCTTTTATTCTTGCCTTGTACTTCAATTGCATTTACCAGATTGCTTAGATACCTGTCTTTTTGCCTCATAACGTGTCCAAACCATCCAAGTCAGTTGATTTCTACTTTAGTTTGTATGGGTGCTATGTGTAAACTTCCAAGTATATGATCGTTGCGGATCTTGTCTTTGCGAGTCACCCCGAAAAAACATTCGCAGCATGCGCATTTCCATCGTTTGTAGTATTCTTTCGTCGCTTTTCCTTAACGCTGTTGTTTCTAAGCCGTATGTTATTGCCGGTTGTACTATGCTTGAGTAAGCCTTGCCCTTAACTTTTATTGGTATATTTTTGTCGAACAGGATACCTGTTAACGATCTCCATTTTAGCCACCAAACTTTGAGTTTGTTCCTAATTTCTTGCTCGACGTTTTCATCGGATTGTAGGTAAGCACCTAGGTAGGTTGCTGTTGGCTTTGATTTGAGAGACCAGTCATCGTTAATTACCAGTTGTTCACCTTCTGAGCCTCCGAAAACTATCAATTCAGTTTTGTCTTTGTTAATTTTTAGGCCTAGCTTTTCAATCGCTTTCATCCAATTATTCAGACTTTCACACATCTCCTGCGGGTTTTCAGCCATTAGTAGAATGTCGTCAGCGTACAGTATGTGCCACGGTGGATTTGTGGCAACGCTCTTTGAGATCATGTCCATCACCGCGATGAATAGTAGGGGACTTAGGGCCGAACCTTGGTGCACACCTTCATTAATTGTAAATCCTTTCGATGTTCCTGACGAACTCCTTACATACGTCAAATTTCTTTCATACATACTCTGAATCAACTTGATATACATCTCAGGAACATTCTTTCTCCTCAAAGCCCACCATACTACTGATCTTGGAATTTTGTCGAAAGCTTTTTCCAAATCTACTAATGTGCAGTAGAGCTTTTTTTTCTTTCTCGTGAAACGTTCTGCCATGTTGCGCACGGCATGAATCGCGTCAATTGTCGACCTTCCTTTCATGAACCCGCATTGCTCAATACCTATATCGATTACGTCATCTGGCTTCTATGACTTTTTCGAAAAGTTTGAAAGTATGTGACATTAGTTTGATGCCTCTGTAATTGTGACAGTCAAATGCGTCGCCTTTATTTTTGAAGATTGGAATAATGTAGCTTTCTTGCCAATTCGGAGGTATTTTCTGATATGTTAATATCGAATTGAATAGAGTCGTTAACGCCGAAATTCCCTCATCTCCTAAAGATTTCCAGCACTCAATGGGTATGTTGTCGGGACCTGTCGCCTTCCTGTTTGAACACATTTTGAGCTGAAGGCTGACTTCTGATTTTGAGATTGGTAGTATTAGGTTACAGTTTGGAGGTATCTCCTCGAGCTCAATTCTATTTGTGTCGCTGTTCTGTAATTCATTAAAGTATTCTTTCCAACGCTCCAGTACCTTTGTTTGATCTACGAGAAGCTTGCCTTCTTTGTTTTTGATGAACTTCACGTTTCCGTCACAATCTCTTAAATGTCTTTCACGTTGCTTTGCCATCTTGTATACCAAATTTTGCCCACTTTTGGTGGCCATCTCCTTGTATGCTTGTTCATATACTTTCTTTTTCGCTTCTCGTACGACATTTCTCACAACTTTGCATTGTTCTTTGTAATCAAGCTTGTCGTTGATCAGTTGACTCTTTTTCCATCGTTTGAGCAGCTTTTTCTTTTCTGATATTTCCCTTTCAACTCTTTCATTCCACCACCATGTAATTCTTCTCTTATCACGCCCACCTTTTGTAGTTCCAAGTATTTCTTTCCCGGCCGCTTTAAGTTTTAAAGATAACTCGCACCAGAACTGCGTAGGACTTGGTATGATTTCGCAATTGTATTCGCTGTCAAGGTTGCAGGTGATTGCGAAGGCTTCGTTTCTCTCCTTAAGCTTTGACCAGATTTGGGGAATAAATTTTGCTGTTATATAAAAATAACAATTTGTTGTTTATATTACTATGAAGTTTGGAGTTTAAAAACTAGAATCTTAGTTTGGAAATCGGATTGCCAGGCTAACCTGACAAATAATAGCCTGGCTTTAGAATTAGGGAGAAGGGGATGGATATGTAATTTTAAATAACCAGCAAAAATGAATGCAAAGAGGCCAGCGTCAATCCCCCTCCCCGTTTACGGCTTCAATTACATTATCAAAACGTCCTAACTTAAACATTTATTATAGTCTAATTAAAAGTACTTTGATCACGTTAGTCTGGTTTTATCAAAAAATTTTAGTGTCCGGCCTTAGTTTTTCTTTAT
This sequence comes from Acutogordius australiensis, assembly GCA_030555515.1. NCBI lineage: Eukaryota > Metazoa > Nematomorpha > Gordioida > Gordea > Gordiidae > Acutogordius > Acutogordius australiensis. The sequence goes on from CM060243.1 coordinate 15,467,964, forward strand.
TATATTTTCATAGTTTAAACCGGGCCGTGATATTTCGGCCAGGCCTGCCCGATACATTTTACAATTTAGGCACAGGTTGACCGGCTCAAACATCCGGTTCGATTATTTAATTTTAGGCCCTGCCCGAAAATTAAAAATACGGCCCGAAATTTTTTTATTGCATTGGGTCGGGCGGTCAGGGTCCCGACTTTGATCTCTAATTTATATCTGTATAGGATCAACGAATTATTATGGTGCATTAGCATGTTTCGCCTCATTGTTGTTAAAGATAATACAACAAAATTCGAAAGGCAGGGATAAAGTCTTCACCATTTATAAAATCTTTTTAATGGCGCGTTTAAAGATTCATTTTTACAAAAATAAATTAAAGATTTTAAAAATTTATAACCATTGTATTCTACAATTTTTAACACCCCGAGCAATTGCTTTATTTAAAAATTTTATTAAATTTGTATATCTAATTTCATATAAACATATCTGAGAATCTTATCACAATTCTCTAAGAAATTCAAGCGCCTAAATTTATTAAGCCAATACTTTTTTTTAGAAGGTGGTCAAAATAATTGGCCCTGTTAGGGGGGTAATTTGAAATTTGCAACATCACTTGAGACGACATGGATTCTCACGAAGCACTAATAGACATAATACATTAACCTTACTAATTATATTTGTGCTCAAGTTTTTAAATAGGGGGCGGGAGGGGGGGGGGCAGTCACTTAAGCCCTTACAAGATACTAAATAACACTGGACAAAAGACAACAATCGATTTTACAGGGTTTTGTAAAGAATTTTCTTGCGATAACGAATCGGGGTTTGGTTTTTTCCCAATGCCTTCAATTTTTTTTAGCTGCGCCCAAAGTTCAGGAAATACGCAAAATTTCTTAAACTATTAATTTTCCTAAATATCTGTTGGGATATTTAGATTATTCATGAAAAACATACCTAAAATAGGTTAAAACTTAATATTATTAGCAATTTAATTTCAAGCTATGTAAGATCGAAAAACGGATTTTATGCCACACTAATTTTACTTAAACATAAAACATTATAAAAAAAATTCAAACGCCTTGTAAAAAATGAATGTTTCGTTGATCTAAATATATTATTAAACTTTTGTTTCTACCCATAGGTTTTATATAGAAGCCTAACATACGCAAAAATATAGATTTCAATTTTGACATCAAATAACTTAAAATCTGAAGCATTGGCTAAAATTCTGACTTCATATTTATAATCAGTACCACTAACTTAATTACAGTGCTGGCCACTATAGCCAGTGTCAGTAAAAAATGATCATTGTCACATATAATGTGGCCATCTACCTATTTTTATGATCGCGGTCACTAAAATGATCACGATCACAATTAAATGGCCAAGATGATGATTTCTTGGTAAACATCACTAATTTGTGTGACCATTTAGCCACAACATAGTGATATTTAACATGAAAACATCATCTTGGTCATTCAATTGTGATCATTTTATTAGTAATGATCAAGTAGTTGAAGGCCACATTTTATGTGTCTATTGATCATGCGTCACTTTATTGAAGCCAGCACTGAAACGATAGTTGCCATAAATAATGCTTAAGGTCAACCAAATTTTGTTGTCAAGCGTAATTAGACTAAGTTTAATCAACCCAATTTGTCCAGGTTGTTTAAAGATAATGACAGCAAAGTATATACCAACTGTATTGTAAAATGTGAGTTAAGATTTTTTTTTAATTCTTAAAGGTTATAAGCACCTACCTTACAGAAAAATCAAATGATAAATATGAGAATATGATAATATATTATTCTTGCTCAATTGCAAAATCCCAATTTACCTTAAATATTGCCAATCCTCATTTTTGATTGGACATAAAAATTAGTGGGGCATGCCTTTGTAGACATTGTTATAATAATATTGTATGCCCACAATTACAAATCAATTTTAATTAATTAATTGTGTATAATTACTTATTCAATAATTGCAATTGTTGAAAATAAATCATTTAATTATACATTGAAGTTTATTATTTAATAGGCATATTTATAATTCTTTGTTGAAACTTCTTTGGAGCCAAAGTCATTCATTTTATATCAATTAAAGGGGCAAATAAATTAAAGAGTAGATAACTAAGGTCATAATATTTAAGTTTTTAATGATATTTTTTCAAAAAAGAGTGTTGTTATTATTTTGTTTTCAAATAATTATTGACATTGTTATGATATTGGCATTGAATCTGTGTGCTAATTAGCCAACTATAGACATGTGTTGATATTTAATTTTTATCAATTTACAGTTTATAGTGAAGTTTTTAACAATAATTTTATTACAATCAGGGCATGTTCAATGCACTAAAATATTTTCAGAGTAAACTTGCAATTAGTCAATAGGTATTTTTTATTTATTCTCTTAAGATATTAAAAAAGATGCAGAAACAACTGGTAAATGGTTATAGTTCTTGGCAAAATGTTACCTAATGCCTGTCCAATTTAATTGAAAATCCAAAGCTAAAATTTTTTATAAAGTAAAAATTCTTTGATAATATAGATAGGTCTTATTAATAATGATATCTTAATAAATGCTGCAAAATGCATGCATAATTGAATATTTGTAATATAAAATTTAAAACAATACAATATTATAAAAAGAATGGCAAAAAATCATATATCTCGTTATTATAAATATGATATTATTTTGTAATTTACCAAATATAATTTTAGAATATACAACATAAGGCAAAAAATTTGCATAAAAACATTGAGTATAATTTACAAATAAAGAAAAATTTTAAATTTATAATTTTATCCTCTGTCTAATCCATTAAATTATTGGTATTCAACTATCAATTGACCACGTTATAAAACCTCAGGAATAACTTCTTAATAGTCAGGATGGCTGGAAGAATTGATTTATGAATGTTTTTTTTTGTCTTTAATGATGGAAATAACGAAACTGTGCGCCACAATCTTGAAGTTATTCTAAAATTATGATTAAAAGCTGAAAAAATATATTTTAATATTATAAAACGTCTTAATTATTTACCATTTACAGGTAAGATGCAATATTTATTCAATATAATTACCAAAACCCATATTCTTTCCTTCCTTACACAACATGAACATCGCTTACATAAATACCTTTTGTCTCACACATTTCAATGGCTGGGTGTAGTGGTGTACGCCTGTTATCCCAATGACTTAGGGAAGCTGTTTAAGGTGGTTCGAATGCGTCGAGGTTGGGGTCCATATCCAGGACCAAGCTCCTCTACCAAAAACTCTATTTGGTATGCGCTATTGACCGAAGGCCCGCGTTAAGCTTGGCATCAACATGGTACGATCAGCTGAAGCTCGATCGAGGGAGGCTGTATGTCTCCCCTCATACCAGGTTGGCTTAAGGAGAGGCGAACCGGCCGAGGCTGGAAACAGAGCAGGCAAAAGCCTCCGTGCCCAACAGCTGTGACGGGAAAGGCCCGCAAGGGTGCACCTTCGCGAATACCCGGTCGCTCGGATATCCCAGTCCCGTTCGGTGTGGACGAACCATCTTTTTGTAGGTAAGGAGTTCGAACCACACCACGAGATCAATTTTTTGGGTTGGGGTCCATATCCAGGACCAAGCTCCTCTACCAAAAACTCTATTTGGTATGCGCTATTGACCGAAGGCCCGCGTTAAGCTTGGCATCAACATGGTACGATCAGCTGAAGCTCGATCGAGGGAGGCTGTATGTCTCCCCTCATACCAGGTTGGCTTAAGGAGAGGCGAACCGGCCGAGGCTGGAAACAGAGCAGGCAAAAGCCTCCGTGCCCAACAGCTGTGACGGGAAAGGCCCGCAAGGGTGCACCTTCGCGAATACCCGGTCGCTCGGATATCCCAGTCCCGTTCGGTGTGGACGAACCATCTTTTTGTAGGTAAGGAGTTCGAACCACACCACGAGATCAATTTTTTGAACGTTTTTTTGTTTTTATAATCAATGTTAGATGATTAAACCGGTACAGGAAAATCTTTTTTTTTTATTAAAAATTTACGAATAATCTTATTTTCTAAATAAATTGTAATCAACCTTATACTTTTTTATTTTCCAAGTGTTTATGTAAGTAGTTTCAATAAAAATAGGATTTAATATTTTCAAAATTGTGCACTGTTTAGTTTGATTGCCCGGTGTTTCTTTACGATGTGAAGACTGCTATAATGTAAAATTTACATCTATATCTATAACCAGAAAAAAAAACTATAAATGCTTTATCAAAATATTTCAGCTTAATAATCTTTACGATTTTGCAATTTCAAACATTCATTTATCACAAATTAAATTATTTAGGTGTAAGCACCGGCGCCCCTGGGAAGTAGAGTGTTTTATCAAATGTTTTGCAAAATTGACTTAAATATAAATTTTACCGTAAAACCATTTCAGGCATCGCCTTTAAAAGGGCGGACCCACTCAGGGCCGTACCAGGTTTCTCAAGCGCCCCTAGGGGGAAACCCCTTATTTATTATATAGAAAGAACAAGAGGTAACAACAAAAATAATTTTTTTTAATATTAATTTATTGAAATATGATGTATGGTAAAAATCTTAATGATAAAATATTTTTTTTGTAAAATAAAAAATGTAGCGCCCTCAGCAAATGTCTGTACCTGGACCCACTCTGCACAGGAGTTACAATCATCGTTTAAGATCTTCCATTACATCCTTAATTAACTCAGAAAAACCTCATGAATTTAAAAATTGTTTCCTTTTTAGTATGTACACTATTTTTCTGACATTAACTTAAAAGCACGATGTTAGAGCTCATACAAACATGATGGCTCTAATGATACCGCGTTTACGTCGTGGAGCTATTATTCTTTATAGAATACAAATGGTATCACTTATATCTCCCCTTATTTCGTTGGATACAATAATATAATACAAACATGAACATGATTTATTGTAAATAAGGCATAAAAGAAATATTAATATTAAAAATGTATCAACATAATAAAATATAGGAGTAATGGAGTTTGTTAGTAGTTTATAAAGCCATAAAAATGCGTAGGTTTGCTTAATGTAATCGTGCCAACTCTTCAATAATCCGGGTAACATCATCTACACTTATGAGGGGACTGACGGGCATTGCATTTTTTGTTTCCACTAGGGAACTGGAGGCAAATGTGGTAATTTTTTTGGCACCAACATTCGACGTAGTATCATTGGAAGATGACGATTGTTTAAGGTATGAGTTAACAGACACCTTATCCGATACCAATTTTTCAACTATCCGTTTTTTGTCAGCTGGTGAGAGGTCAAGAAAAGTTTCCACTAGGTCACCGTCGATAAACCCGCGGGCCCGTTCGTTCTTTTGTTCGGTGTGAAAACTCCGGAAAACTTCGTGACTCATCTTTCCCAGGGTCGGGATGGATTTGGCCATGTGTCGTTGTAAGCGATCGAGTAAGCCAAAAATGCGAGCCGGAATTTGGACCATGAGGTGCACGCTACCCGATATAGTGCCCATTAGCAATGAATCTTCTATAATTGTAAAAGGTAGGATGTCAATTAGCATATATTCAATTTTTTGAAATTTAACGATAAACTTAATCAGGGGGCAAATTATTATAAAAGTTACACTGCTTATCAATTTTATGTTATAATAATTTTTAAATTTAAAAATTACTCAAAAAAGGTAATATATCGGTTTTTTTCACAGAAAAATAATTCTGATACACAGTTTTATTTCCCTAAAAAACACCGAAACAAAAATGATATTATAAATTCGCCCTTTAAAATTATAACACTATGTAATAAAAACGGTACCGATATCAAAGGTGACATCTCCACTACTGTTTTTCGAGACAAGAGAACCCTTTTTTATGGAATTGACGAATTCGGCTAAATGGAAAACACCGGTAGGATATAAGTATCTAGACAAAATACATATATCGTTATAGGCTTCTACCAAAAACTATAATTCCATGCTTAGTTAATATGTAAAACGAAATAATTTTTATTTAGACATAATTAAGTGATTAAGAGATAATTCCATTTATATTTTAAATATCAAATTAATAAATTAGCTCACTGAATTAATTCTTTTTCGTTTCATCAAATTTATGTATAAATTTATTCTAACAACCACAAATTATATTTAATTATTCACTGGTATTTACATTGTGGGACATTTATGTAGTTTCTAATGCAAAAATTTATTTTACACAAATGCATCATTATTTGAACAACGCAATGAATATTAATTATTTAACTTTCAAAAAATTTTCTTATTTTCTTAACGGGAATGAATTTTTTTTTGGAAAATTGATTTACATATATTATTTTACGAGTTAAGGTTGATTTTTGAATAACAATATCTAACAAAATATTTTCGTGACAGTGGACTTAAAAATAGAACTTAAGGGTCAACCTCCTCTCGTCATCCAACAAGGTGGCGGAGGGCGGACCATTGGCACCAGCTATGTGAGTATTTGCCGCTGGTCTGGTTGTGGTCGTCGGGTTATTAGCACCGTGATTTCCGGAAGGGTGTCTTTTACCACGTCCTAAATTTGGCAAAGGACAAAAAAAAAATCCGTTATAACGAGTAGATTTGAAAAAAAAATTTATTTTTTATTTTTAAATCATTTTTCATTAAACTATTTTAGTATATTATAGTTAATTAGATTATATAGGTTGATGCAAATGATAATTTAGTGCCAAGACCTGTGTCAGTTTTCTGGCCCGTTTTACGCGTGCCGCTTGTTGTGGGAGTTGAGCCTTCTCCCTCAGGTTTTGGATCTGTTGTATCCATGGCGTTTAAAACTTCATCTATTAAATTCCAATATATTAAAATAATGTTTACATTCACATATATGTATAGTGAAATATAGCTTATTACCGTTAAAGATATTGAAAAATTACACACACAGATTAAGAGCTCATTGAGTATTTTAACATCTGCTACTAATTTATAATAATAGCATTAAACCATCTTTGTCTTCTAAGGAATCGCTTTCTTCTTTAGTTCGGCACACGAAAAGGTTTAGAGAATTATCGGCGGCCAGGAAGGATTCGCAACTATTGTCAATGATTTCAATGGCACTGGTCCAACTCGGGTTGTAATCTCGGGCAATTTCCTCGAAATTACCTAAAATAGAATTAATTTTATAATTGTTTCAAATACATTTTGAAATTAACAATTCATGTAAAATTAATGTTACAGCAATAAAATTAAAATTGGGTTTGAACTGTCATGATATATACTATTACTACTACACAGGTCAACAGTTTTTTGAGAGTTATGAGTTTGAGATCAAACCTGCAATCATAGGGAAGATCAAATCCGTTTATCGTTTTTCCTAATCAAACTTATTATAAACATTAAAAATTCTAGAAAAAAAGTCAAAAACAAAAATAAATTGAAATTTTATTTTTGCATAATCACAATTGTTAAACTGTTAAATTCAAACTTCAAATAATATTTTCGTTAAAAACCGATAATTTGTTTTATCTAAATGCCGTGGTAAGAGATTGGTATATCAATAAAATTTATTTTCATTATTTGTGATTAAGAATATAAGTTACAAGGATTTTATATGCAAAAAAGATTTTTAAATTTTTTCTCTTTAGGGTGTATTTAGATCTGTCAATTTGGTCAAAAATGGCCATTTTTCGTTATAGACGGATCTAAAGAGCCAAATATGGAAGAAACTAAGAAAAACGAAAAATATATATGAAATTAGGCCATCATGGGGATGCATTCTTTTGAGTTTCCATAAAATTCACGTTTCTGACATTGATATTTGTTGACCTGTGCTATATATCAAACTTTTTTTTTAATTTTTCGGCCATTAAATTTTTATTGTCTACACATCGAAAAATATAAATGCCAAAAAATGACACAATTAGGACTGCGGCAAAGATCAAACAATACTTATATTTTTACCAAGTCAACTTAGTAAAAAAAATCAATATAAATGGAAATATTAATTCGTAAAAAATTTTCTAGTTAAGAGCTCCTAAATTTTATATGAAGATAAAATGATAATACAAATATTAAAAAAAGAAAACATAATTAAAAATATATAAGAATTTAAGTCCGGAATCATATTTATTTTATTAAATAATTTATTATATGTTTAATACCGGAAAATACCATTCTTTAATAAAATAATTAAAAATATTTCAGATACTTTGTTTGCCAATTAACTAAATAATTTAACAGCACCTTGAACTTAAAATTAATTTTAGTTGTCTTGCTTAACCCAATTCTCCGAAATTTAACGATTTTATATTGATTTGCAAAGGCTGGTATTACTATTTAACTTATTTTTCAATCTCTATTCATTTCGAAATTAATCCTTGTCACCTTCATTCCATTCAAAAAATTGACAGAATTTTTTAACTTGCGATTTTTAAACCAAAAATAGTTAAAATTTTTTCTACAATTATATTTAACTTTTAAAATAAATTTAAAATAATATGTATATCCATCCATCAAGCTCTAAGGTTTATTGTTGTCCATTTTGTGTTTTTAAAAATGTTTAGGACGGCCTATTAGAGGTATTTTAATCATACCATTATAAATACGGTAAGAAAGGTAAACTGAATCAATGAAAAAACTATAATATTATTATAAGGTAATATCTGTATTTGTGCTAATAATCAATTTATGTTATTAAAGGCTAACCCGGCCTAAAATATATAGCGAGTGGTCATTAATATATATTTAAAAAAGAGGATAACTACTTTAAATTAATTTGTTTATTTTAATTGTTACAAAAAATTAGTGCAATTGAGTTTCCCATTAAAACGATTCATTTATTTAGCTCTAGTGTTTAATACCTTCAAGGGGTTTATAATTTAAAAGAGTGAGTGATCTCATAAGGTCACCAACTAATACAAAATCTCCGCGGGTTTTGAGGTAAAGGGCAAGAATATTGTTGAAATGGGAGCATTCAAGCCTTAGCTCATTATCAGCCGGGAGCCATTCGAATAAGCGGACAGTACTGTTAACTGAAGCCAGAAGCTTTGGTGGCGGTTGCACGGTACCTGTATTAACAAAGTCATACATCGGTAACTTATCATAATCAAGAACATCAAAAATTTAGATCAAGAAAGTAATCAAAAATGTATACAACGGAACGTTCAAAATAAACTATATTTTGCCATAAATTGTTAAATTTTGTCAAAATTGTTTTATAGTTTTGATAAAATGCCTTTGAAAAAGTAATTTTATTAATATATTAAACATTTAGAATGGATGCAAATTATAACAATTTAGCTAGCTAAGTTATGTTTTTTTTAAATAAAATTGGGTAAAAAAGAAAATTATTTCAAAATATATATATACGTACTCGATAAGAATGACTAACAGTATAGAAGTTCTTTTTTACAATTAAACATATTTTTGTTCCATATATAAAATTAACCCTCAAAATATTAATGTAATAAAGCATATTATCCCAAACCATATAAAGACCGCTTATTTAATTAAATTGTAAAAAACCTAAATCTAAAATAAATTTCACAGGCTTTTAACAAATTTGTTACTCAATTCTGAATCTGTTGTTATGCTCGAATTTGGATGTGGAAATTGTGATAGGCTATAGGGAGCTCCGGATATTTCTTTTTCTGATACCAGGGTTAGCTTTCTATTCAACATAAAATGTCAGGTAAAAAGAACACTTAATAATATATAAATTTTAATTCCTTGTTAAATAAATTAAAATCAAAAAGTTCCAAAAACTTGAAATGTAAATTTTAAATTTTACACCGACCAAAATAATTTTTTTTAAGTGCTAATTTTTTATGAAACAATTACAAAAAAAAACAAATATACCTAAACCCTTCGCCTCCAAGTGTAATTTGTTGAGGCATTACTTTAGACAAATTGTTTTCATCCAGCTCTTGTTTAACATCAGCTGAGATTTTATTGGAATCGCCAGTAATAACGGAATTCCCAGATTTATTATTATTATTTATATTAATGTGGTGATCATTACCATACTCAAATACCAAGATTTTTCCTGTTTTGGGTTCAGCGTCATCTGGGTATACCATGGCCGTACCAACGATGTAAAATTCTTTCAGCGCTAAATTGTCACAAACATATTTAGAAATTTATTCAATGATTATTAAATATTCATGTAAAACTCACGGTAATTCAAAAAAATTAGGGGGTGGAATATATAAATTCAACCAAACTACATCAAATCAGTCTACATAAGAAAATGTAAAAAAAATTCTAATTTACCTTACTTTTATCTTATCGGTAAACAAATGCTAAAAACTGCTTCTTCAAATAGAGCGAAAGCTTGTAATATAATTAGTACATACTAAAATATTTTTGAAACGCAATCTAACTAGGGTCTAAATAAATTATAATCTTATTTATATTTATATTTTTCCGCAATATCAAAATTTTAACAAAAATAGGGACAGACATTTTATAATTATCGAAAGCATAAAGCTTCAAAATAATCTGAAAGCAAATAAAATTCATTTATGTTTTATAAAAAAAATTAATACGCGCTATCAAATAAAACATAGATTATGAAATAAAAGTGGTGAGCACATTCATTTAAAAGGTAATTACCAACTATTTGAGATTTTGCATTTAATGATTTGAGGGGGCTCTTTTAATTTTTGGAGAAAAAAAAATAATTAACAACTCTTTATTATAAATTAATAAGTAAAAAACCTTAGTTTAAGCTCCTTTAGTATTGTAACACTCTGTATGATATATAAAAACTCAATTAAATTCTAACCACTTTATTTTTCCAACGAGTTATATACTGTCTTAGTAATCTCTTAATAATAAATCTAGTCAATTTAAAAAGTAAAAGTTTGTCAGAGTAATAAATCTAATCAATTTAAAAAGTAAAAGTTTTTGATTAATTAGCTCTTTATCGCTTGTTCATTTTAGCTAACCTTTTCCCAATTTACCAACTAAATGTACTAATAAATCATAAAATGTTAAAATTTAGTGATTTTACAACTTTGCCAATATATAACCCTGAATTTAATCATCACATATCATCATAATATCACTTTTATAATATCGGTTTTTACACTCATTACATTTTCTTATAAATTGTACTTGAATATTTGATCAATTCATTTAATTTACCAATAAATCGATAAAAGCAAAAACAGAAATTTATTACTAAAACAATTTTTTCGCACCCATCACCAATTATAAGAGACTATGTTTGATATTAAGATGTTGAATTTTTAGAATATTACTGTGATTACTTAAAAATTATTATTCATTAAAGGTAACATTTTTAATTTTTATTTTTAACATATTTAGTACAAAATTTATTATTTTAAACATATTTAAGTTTATAGATCTTCTTTTCTTACTTATTTTTCAATGTATTTTTAAAGCATACTTAAATTAGTCGAATATATAGTTTGCTCCTCTTATAGTACTCATCAAAAAAATAAAAAAATATATTCGCTAAAAAGTAAATAAATTTTTAGAAAAAGTAACTACCCGTTACCAAATTTTGATAAAATAATATCATTTTTTTTTCAGTGCTAAATTTGTACAAACTTTATTTTCCAACCTATCTTTTATAGCATTAACGAAGAAAGGCAATGTTTTGACCATAAATACATACATAGGTTTAGTTCAATATTTTATGTTTACCCTATGGCCCCCAGAATCGGCCCAAATATTTCATAGCAATGTCCTAATATTTGTAGCCTAGAAGATGTTTTTGCCTATCTAGACGACATAATTATCATTGGACGAACATGCATGAACACAATCAAACTTTCTTTCCATTAGGTCCATCAAGGAAAAGGATGAGATTAGCAAAACAAATGACATTTCTTTCGGGAAAAAATATATTTAGAACATGAGATTAGGCACAAGGTATCAGACCTTTTCCTCAAAAGACCGAACGTTGATAAAATGAGAGATCTCAACAATAAACAGAACTTTTTTCAATACTCGTACTTAAGGTTATTACCACAGGTATCCTAAAGTACAAAAATTTCAACACTACTTTACAATCTCTGTAAAAGAATGATTTTACAAAAGTTTACAGTTAGTATAACTATTCAGTACCTTTATATTTTTCGATATTTTCAACACCATAATTTCTGTATTAGTGATGTATAAACTCTTAAGAAAGATATACTACCACATGCAATATTTTTTTAATGTTTCAAAGATAATTAAATTCCAAACAATTATTAATTTAATTTTTTACCTATGACCTCCCATCTATTAAACGTGCGTCAGACCTAAGATTTTTGAAAATAATATTAAAACTCAAGTTTACAATTTAAATTTTAAAAGGTACGACAATATAAAAAATTCAAAAGAATTATTTAAGTAATGGCATGATAATAAGAAAGATACCCCAATCCAAATACTGCAATATTAATAAAATACCTAATACAAAATAATTTTAGCAGACAGAACATAAATGCATATTTAATAAGATAGATTCCTTACGATAAAAAGAATAACCCAATTGTACGTAGTTTAAACATAAAACTTTATTTTTAATTTTCTTAATATCAACATAAAGAAAATTTAATAGGAAGTCCAGAGTTTAGTAGATATTTTCCTTTAAAGTAGCTTATTTAAACCAACGCATATGCAAATTTTTATTCCCTCAATACCGCCCTGTCGAAGAATTAAGCGGCATATTAAATAATTATAATTAAAATTAGCCGCATATATTTTAAAACTAGGTATGAAATAAATTATAAAAATATTTATAAGTTTAACTGAAACAAACATAAACCACCTTTGTATGTTTAGAATCAGAAAGTTCTTATAATTAAAGTAATGTAATGTAAAAAATTTCAAACCTTAAAACAAAACTTGCATTGCTCACGTATGATAGTATAATCGATGCACAATCAAAACGTAACCACAAATCTAGACCTCAAGACTATGGGAATACCTGAGATGGCGACGATAGAAACAACATAAACAGACTAATGTACACTTCACACTAATTTTCTATAATTGAAACAGATAGCTACGCTATACTTTTCGTATAGGGAGGTGTCTATAATCTCTTAATAATAAATCTGTCAATTTAAAAGTAAAAGTTTGTCAGAGTATTTAATCTAATCAATTTAAAAAAAGTTTTATATCTCTTTTCTTGTTTTTCCTTTTCCCATTTCCACTATGTCTAAAACAAAAAGTTAAAATTTGATTTCAACTGCCAAAACCCGATTACACACCACCCTTTCGTTTTCCCTTTTCTTTGCTTAAATTACATCTTTATTACAAAAACGATAAACCAAAACTTAAATTTCACAAAATGAATACTAGTAAAAACATAAGGTAAATTTGCAAAAAAAATTAACAAACCAGCCGGCACTAAACTCCCGTCAGGTAGACCAGGTTGTGCTTGTAGTTGACAGGATATGAGGCTCGTGGCGTATTCGAAAGGTTGAAAATGATGGGCCCACAGGGGTTCGAACGTATGTGCGTCAAGAATGACGAACGAATGAGCTTCCATCTCGTCTCCGTAGGTGCCGTTATTGTAGTTGGACAGTGCCATAGAGGCTCCTCCCCGATTGGCATCTTGTTGCTGCAGCTGTTGCGAACCAAACGTAAATCCGGCTGAGGTGGGAAAGGCTACAGAGCAAAGGGGGGGGGGGGGCATAAAAACAATTTAAAATTTTATTTTGGCCTTTTTTGTCAAAATAATAATCAATCTTAGAGCGTATATAACATAGTTCAACGCATTTTTTTCACCAAAACTACTATCATTGAAAATTTGAATTTGATTCTGGTCAAATTTTGTACAATTGAGATTCAAAAACTAAGTATAGTAATATTTATTTGCACATAAAAATTCACTAAATTGTAAAACGATTTTTTTTAACCCGGTAAAAAATAATGCTATACAGAAGTGTGAACGCCGAATATATTGTATAACGCAGGCTGGATATTTGAGCTTATTTAACCATTCATTACTTCAAAAATTGGAAAAAGAAAACAACTATTTAAGGGTTTAAAGTAGCAAAATCAGCCACTTTTGTACCATATTTTAACTTTCTCAATTTTGTAGAGCCAAATCCCAAAATAATGAAAACGGAATATTAAAGGTTGTATTGTTATGCACAAACTTTAAAGCCTTCATAAATTTTTGTAGGTGGGCCAGTGTCAAAATTAATTCAAAAAAAAGTTTAACATATTATAAATATACTAGAATTCGCTTCGAAACTATAATAATTCGCATTATTATTGGAGGCACCAATGGCGCCGAATTGAGTTTGCGCGTGCGCAGATTTAGTAGCATTTGATGTCCCGTTGGTGTTGCTGCTATTACTACCACCACGAAACGTAGAGGCGCTTGAATGCCTAGCGGCCCGCACACTAACACTCTCGACAGGTTTGACGGGCACGTAGGTAGTACCGTTATGGATGTCGGACCGAACGCACAAAACGCCAAAGGTGTGACTCGAAGTTTGGTAGGCAACACGTCGAGGCGACTCGTAGAGGGGAACCGTCCTTATGTGAAGTTTACGGATTTCGTCGATCTTGCCTATTTTTTTATAGGTATAAAAGTATTTTTTACTATTGACATTTTGTCTATAGTTTTATATATTATGGTCAAAAAACAAAGGGCTATAATACGTAACTAAAACACATTTACTATAATTCGTTGGTGCAAATTACTTTTAATTTCGGCTGAATAAGTTATTTTACAATAAACAACTTTTTTTTTGTTATTTCGGATCGACGTTCAACGCGAAAAGAACTATAAAATTAATTTATATTTCGCCCGGTAAATCAATAAAATTATTAAACAAATTAGGACCGAGAAAACAAAAGTATTTCACAAAACTAATAAATTTAATTAATTACTAAATAAAAAATAATGTAAAAATTAATAAAAAAACAAAAACCTAGAAAAAATCGTGAATATATAGCTAAGTAATCTCAGATATAATATATTATTACTCGTTGTATAAATATTTAAGAGGTTTGAAAATTATCTTAGCAAAAACAATATACTGGAACGTTAAAAACATGGTCCTAAAATCAAATGGATTCAATACTTTCATTTATTCATTGACCCCACAACAAAATTTCAAAAGAATTTTAAAAGAACAACATGTATATAAATTCTTGAAATAATTAAACATAGTGTCCAATTACCAATAATCACGAGCCCAGAACCAGGCGAGGGCACCAGAATAATACTATCGGGGTAGGAGGGCGAATCAAACGGCGTAGCAAAACTAATTTCGTCTACATTCACATCTGAAACTATGAGTTTTTTGTTACGTCGATAGATAACAGCTGGCCGGTCAGAGCAAACGAGAACGTTTTGTTGGTGGATAAGTTGACTTTGATGGGATGTTGAAATGCCTGTATTAAAATTTTAGGGTATATAAAGGAAAATAAAGAAGATAGCTGAATATGATATGAATTTTAGTAAAAATAAAATTCTCTAACAAGCATTTATTAGTATATGAAAACTCCAATAAATATTTGATATCTATTAAAACAAAAAGGACGGTCCACTTAACAATTACCTGGCGAAGCAGGAGTTCCAAAGAGTTTGAGCGAAGGCGGGCGCGTCCCTACGCTCATCTTTTTTCGTTCACTCAAATGACCCGTCAGCGGATCGATGTTGAAATGGTAGAGGGTCCCGTCTCCTAAAGCTACTAACAAGTAACAACCTTTCCTGAAAGGAAATACAATACACAATAATAATAGTAAAAATAATTATAGATAAATAAAAATTGTAATAAATTTAAAATAATAATTATTAATATAATCCAAAAAAAATCATTTAAGAAGGTTTTTGCGAAGTTTATAGCTGCAGCAATACAATATGTCGCCATATCTCTAACCCTTTTTTAGTTTTTCCAATAGGTGGCCTAATACGAGGAAGTCATTCGAAAAATCAGTCATTTTTTGCCATTTTTCGGGGTTGTAAAGCCAAATCCCAATTTAATGGGAAAAACATAAGAGATAAGGGCACATGGAAAATCAGCTCGTTGAAGTTAAATAAACTGCGCTATACCCTTATAGATTTTTGTGTGTAATAATAGTAAAAAACAAATAATATCACAACGAAATTTAAAAGTCAATAACTTCAAGTGTTCGTGATACTGCAATGTCTTGCCTCCTTCAACACCGTCTTGGATTAGCGAAGCATTCAATAAACCATTGTTATTACTTTGCGGATTAGGGGAATTGTGCAATTGTAAATCACTATTGTTAACAACCACATTTGCACTGCCCGAAAAGTCTTCCTCGTCATCTTTCAGATGGCACATAACGATGGATCGCGGTACAACATCTGTTTTTGGTAAGAATTCTTCGAACACGCATTGGAGGTCGGGTAGGTTGACAATCTTAACAGATGTTTCGGTCCAAAACCCAACGGCACAAAAATTACTCCATTCAGATTTGTTTGCTGCGGTTTTGTCATTGCTATATAAATGTTATTTTTTTAATTAGGACATACAAGATTGAATTTAAAAAAATATTTTCTCTTTTGTGGATTTATATAAAAAAAACTTAGTAACAAACATAATAATGATATTTAATAGCTATCGATATAAATGAATCGATATAAATAAATAATAAATTATTATCCACCACCAAGACCGGCCCTTAATGACTTATTGGCGCCCCTAAGCCAACCGTTTTGTGAAGCCTAAATAACTTATTTTTCTTTATTTCAAAAAAATCACATGGCGCCCTTAAGCATTGCTTTAGCTGCCATTATGGGCCGTCCCTTCTAAAACCTAGTTTGAAAATGGCATTTTATGGAATATTCAAAACGGCTATGACCATATTTTTTTATTATGGATGACAAATTTTTGAAAAAAACAAAAGTTTATTTAAACGGGTGCTTAATGCAAAAAATTGTGAGATTAGCTAACCAAGACCTTAATAAAAAAAACCCTGTACTTGTTTACTTAAAATAATATACCATCAAACTAAATTAATGAGAAAAGCCTTATAAAAAATTGATACCTCGCTTTTATATTTGGTAAGGGGTTTATATTAAGGCACGAAATTTCATTAACGAATCGCTTGAAAGCTTTCAGGACCAGATCGTTTTTAGTTATTTCGATGTAATATAAATCGCGACCGGAAGCCAACACCAATTGATAGGGGTTACAGGCACTTAGTGTCAAGAAGTGTCCATTGTTTGTTCGTGTAGAACTTTGTAAATCGTCAACTGAGCTGTCAAAGTTTTCACTTATTTCCATTCTAAAACTAATAAAAAACAAAAGAAAAAAGTAATAAGTCCAGGTTAAATTCTATTTTAAATCCTTGTATTCATATATGGGATAGCGAATAAAACTTTCAAATTACAATAATTTTTTATTCATATCTAAAACATTAGCATATTTGTTCAACGGGCACAACATTTTTTAATTAAATATTACTGTGTGGGATCTGCGTCCTTATGGTTGGGAATATACCATTCTCTCAAAACGTTTGAATTGATGCGGTCAAGCAATCGACAACCTTTTGTCGTGGTTACCTATATAAAAAAATTCTAAATTTTGGAATAAAAAAACAAATTTTGTTTTGCCTAAAGCAACATCGTAAACATATTAACATACTCCCCGGGATTGGAAGAGTTGCTCTTCCAATCAATCACTTTTATACGTGTCACTTGGGAAAGGGCATAATTTAGTTACTGGGCGCTTATGTAGACCATTGGCACAGTTAATAGTCGCGACCCTAATTTTTAAATCTTTTCCTGGGTGCAAATCTGTAACGCGACCCGTTTTCCATACCATCGGAGGTATGTTGTCTTCAACTATTAGTACTAATTGACCTATTTTTAATTCGTTAGATGATCTCTTCCATTTGTGTCTCCTTTGGAGGTGTAATAAATATTCACGCGACCAGCGCGACCAAAAATGGCAACGCATCATTCCGATATGTTGCCATCGCGATAAGTGAAATGTTTGTTTAGTGACAACGTTTGGTTCTATAATTGAGGTGATTGGCCGTCCGATCAAAAAATGGCCTGGGGTTAATGCGCTAAAATCATTAGGATCATTTGATATTGGAGTTAAAGGCCGTAAGGTTTGCCTCTATTTGGGTGAATAGAGTATTTGCTTCTTCTATGGTCAAAGGAGTTAAACCAGCTATTCTTTTAAAATGATATTTGGTAGATTTGACTGCAGCCTCCCATAGCCCGCCAAAAGGTGGAGCACGAGGCGGTATAAAATGCCATCCCTTCAGACGCAAAAGTTTTTTCAACCATTTCATACGTATTAGTTAAAGCCTTTTGCAAGAGCTGTTTTAGTTCCTTATTAGCCCAGACAAAATTGGTGCCGTTGTCAGAATAAATGTTGAGAGGTTTGCCTCTTCGGGCCATAAAACGCTTTAAAACATTTATAAAGGCTTTGGTTGACAAGTCCGAGGCTAGTTACAAATGCACGGCTTTGGTGGAAAAACAGACAAATATAGCCACGTAACTCTTAATCTGACAATATTTTCTTCGGGTGCCTTCCTTTATTAAAATAGGACCAAAATAATCAACACCAGTAGAAACAAAGGGGGGAAGAGTATTGATTCGATCACTGAATAACTATCCCATCATTGGGAGTTCAACTTTGGGATTAGCATTGAAGCAAGGAATGCACTCGCGGATAACTTGTTTAACGCTGCTGGTTGCGTTTAATGGCCAAAATTGGCTGCGAATTGCTGCTTATGTGTTTTGGACACCACTGTGCAGATTTTTTTCGTGGAAATATCTCATGATAATGGTGATATGATGATGGTTTGGTAATACTATTGGGTGTTTCTGTTCATACGATAAAGCTGAAAGGCCAAGTCGCCCTCCAACACGGATGACCCCGTCTTATGGAAAGGGGCTCAGGGATAGTAATCTACTTTGTTTGGAAACGGGTCGATCATTTACTAAGTCCTTAATTTCCATATGAAAACATTCGGCTTGTATTTGTTTGGCGATGACTAATCGGGCATTGGACAATTCAATAACCGATAAACTTCCAGACCATCTATGCCTCGACGATGTGTTATGTTTGAAGAGCAAGCAGTATGAGACCACACTCATTAATCGATTGAAGCTAGAAAAACGCAGAAGAATGTAATTTTCGGGGTACGGCATGCAGAGCCCTCCGCTTAATATTGATTTGTAAATTTTTTGCTGTTTTCCAATCCAGTTCGCTTGGGAACGACCAACTTGGGCCCTTCCACCATAACTGAGAAGCCTTTAGAGCGGAACAGCCAAATTAAATCCGCTGGGTTTTCCCGAGTACCCACATGTTGCCATACATACCCTTGGGTTAGCTGCTGGATTTCGGAAACGCGATTGGGGACGAAGGTTTTTCACTCTTTAGAGAAGATTGTATCCATGCCAGCACGATCGTGGAATCAGTCCAGCAACAAATTCTATTGGGTTCTATGTCTAGAGCTTTTAACGTGGAGTTGATTAATTTCGAGAGGAGCAAAGCACCACATAACTCTAATTTGGGTATTGATAACGATTTGAGAGGTGCTACGCGAAATTTGGCACAAATGAGATGTGAATCACGTTCTTCTTGATTGAATGCGCGAAGGTAGATGCAAGCGCCATAGGCTTTCTCGCTTGCGTCGCAAAAACCAATAGCCTCAGCGCCGCTTTAATTATGCATCTAGGAATTTGGTATGAATTCAAGCTTAATAATTGATCGGAGAATTTTTTCCACGCTGAATGCAATTCTACCGGTAAAGGCTCGTCCCATTCAGCATGAGATTCCCACAATTGCTAAACATATTAACATAATAGTAGATGAATAGCAAGTTGATTGATTGTGCCTAAAGCAACATCGTAAAGGAAGAGTTGCTCTTCCAATCAATCACTTTTATACGTGTCACTTGGGAAAGGGCATGATTAAGTAACTGGGCGCTTATGTAGACCATTGGCACAGTTTATAGTCGCGACCCTGATTTTTCTTCCTTGCTTTATAGTCACATACTTGGTTGGATTTATCATTGACCCTGGCACATCTTGTTGAAGGTAATTTGAGGGATAATTTATGGAGGAAATTATCGATTTGATTGTTCCCGTAAATTGCTGACCCCGTATTTTGCCTCTTCCCGTCAATATCTGTAATAATATTTCGGTTGACAAAGAAGGATTTTTGCTGAGGGTTGCCCGTGTAATTACAAATCATATTAATTGCAAGTAGTTGGATATGGCAACTGTTATTAGAGTCCATTTCTCTTGCTTTCTCATGCGTTTGAGATGAAGATATTTCCACTGCGACTGAATTGACACAAGGGTCAAAGGGGCGATTCCTCGCTTTCGACTGATTGTGTTTGGGATGATATATGGTCGCTCTGTGCATGGGATATGCATTCATAAGGTGATGTTTGGGTGAAATCAGTCCATGATTGTGTCTGGGATGAGTTTACCATCTCGTCGCTCTGTGTATGAGATATGCATTCATCAAATTCATCAACCATGGTCGTCAGTTTGACTTCTTCTTCACGGGTCCATAGTGATTTGTAATTACACTGGCAACCCTCAGCAAAAATCCTTCTTTGTCAACCGAAATATTATTACAGATATTGACGGGAAGAGGCAAAATACGGGGTCAGTAATTTACAGGAACAATCAAAGATCGATAATTTTCTCCATAAATTATCAGTAAATCTTCAATATATTTATAGGCTAAACATTAATTGAATGCGCCTGCCTAATAGAATAGTAAGTTGATTGATTGTGCCTAAAGCAACATCACATATTAACATACTCCTCGGGATTGGAAGAGTTGCTCTTCCAATCAATCACTTTTATACGTGTCACTTGGGAAAGGGCATAATTTAGTTACTGGGCGCTTATGTAGACCATTGGCACAGTTAATAGTCGCGACCCTTCCTTGCTTTATACACATACTTGGTTGTATTTATCATTGACCCTGGCACAACTTGTTGAAGGTAATTGGAGGTTCTGATAATTTATGGAGAAAATTATCGATCTTTGATTGTTCCCGTAAATTGCAGACCCCGTATTTTGCCTCTTCCCGTCAATATCTGTAATAATATTTCGGTTGACAAAGAAGGATTTTTGCTGAGGGTTGCCCGTGTAATTACAAATCACCTTGGACCCGTGAAGAAGTCAAACCGACCATGGTTGATAAATTTGATGAATGCATATCTCATCCACAGAGCGACGAGATGGTAAACTCATCCGACACAACCAGGGATTGATTTCACCCAAACATCACCTTATGAATGCATATCCCATGCACAGAGCGACCATATATCATCCCAAACACAATTAGTTGAAAGCGAGGAATCGCGCCTTTGACCCGTGTGTCAATTCAGTCGCAGTGGAAACATCTTCAATTCAAACGCATGAGAAAGCAAGAGAAATGGACTCTAATAACAGTTGCCATATCCAACTACTTGCAATTAATATGATTTGTAATTAATTACACGGGCAACTTTCAGCAAAAATCCTTCTTTGTCAACCGAAATATTATTACAGATATTGACAGGAAGAGGCAAAATACGGAGTCAGCAAACGGGAACAATCAAAGATCGATAATTTCCTCCATAAATTATCAGTAAAACTTCAATATATTTATAGGCAAATTATTAATTGATTGCGCCTGCCGCACATAGTAAATGAATAGTAAGTTGAGAGATTTTGCCTAAGCAACATCGTAAACATATTAACATACTCCCCGGGATTGAAAGAGTTGCTCTTCCAATCAATCACTTTTATACGTGTCACTTGGGAAAGGGCATAATTAAAATAATTCTGGGCGCTTATGTAGACCATTGGCACAGTTAATAGTCGCGACCCTGATTTTTAAATCTTTTCCTGGGTGCAAATCTGTAACGCGACCCGTTTTCCATACCAACGGAGGTAGGTTGTCTTCAACTAATAGTACTAATTGACCTATTTTTAATTCGTTAGATGATCTCTTCCATTTGTGTCTCCTTTGGAGGTGTAATAAATATTCACGCGACCAGCGCGACCAAAAATGGCAACGCATCATTTCGATATGTTGCCATCGCGATAAGTGAGATGTTTGTTTAGTGACAACGTTTGGTTCTATAATTGAGGTAATTGGCCGTCAGATCAAAAAATGGCCTGGGGTTAGTGCGCTAAAATCATTAGGATCATTTGATATTGTAGTTAACGGCCGAGAATTAAGGTTTGCCTCTATTTGAGTGAATAGAGTATTTGCTTCTTCTATGGTCAAAGGAGTTAAACCAGCTATTCTTTTAAAATGATATTTGGTAGATTTGACTGCAGCCTCCCATAGCCCGCCAAAATGTGGAGCACGAGGCGGTATAAAATGCCATAGAATCTCTTCAGACCCGAAAGATTTTTCAACCATTTCATACGTATTGGTTAAAGATTTTTGCAAAAGCTGTTTGAGTTCCTTATTGGACCCGACAAAATTGGTGCCGTTGTCAAAATAAATAGAGAGGTTTGCCTCTTCGGGCCATAAAACGTTTTAAAACATTTATAAAGGCCTGTTCCGAGGCTAGTTCCAAATGCACGGCTTTGGTGGAAAAACAGACAAATATAGCCCCGTAACTCTTAATCTGACAATGTTTTCTTCGGGTGCCTTCCTGGATTAAATTAAGACCAAAATAATCAACACCAGTAGAAGCAAAGGGGAGAAGAGTGTTTTTAACGTAAAAATAATATTTATTTAAAAAATGTGAATAATGATTTTTCATAAAACTTCAATATATTTATAGGCAAATTTTATTAATTGATTGCGCCTGCCACACATAGTAGATGAATAGTAAGTTGACTTGATTGTGCCTAAAGCAACATCGTAAACATATTAACAACACTATTCGTTACATATATTTAATTCTCGTAAATTAATAGAATATAATTTATTTTTAGGGTATTACCGATTAACTAATGCCCTAAATAAATTAGCTCTTTTTAAAAATCTGCTATCCTAGGATACAACAACCATAAGTATTACCTGTAAAACGTTATGATTATAAACGTCACCACACCAAAGGGTTGAGGTATCGCGCGTTTCAAGACCGGGCATATCTATTTCTTCGACCATCTCCTCTGAATTGGAAGTATTGGTACCATTTATTTCCGGACTGCCTGTGTCAAAAAATAAAAATACAGCATAAGTAACCTAAATACACGCTAGATAAATAATTAATTCGAATACATGATATCGACTTAAAATTACAATTAAAAATAATCTTAACCCAGCCCTCGCAGCACTCAAACTCACTTCTACATCCAACTTTTTAGGTCCAACGAACAGGGGCTACTAACAACAACAATTATAAATAATTATATATTTATTATAAAAAATTGACACGCTTCAAATTAAATTCTAAAATCTCAAGTAATATAAAAAGGAGCAAACACATGGTGAAACGAAATAAATATAATAGTATAACTAAAATTATACTTTCAAATGCAATAACTCGCGTGGTCAGATCAGAAAATGCTATGACGAGATAGGAATCAGCTCGAGTCACAGAATTTTTAAGGGTCCATAGACCACGTATACCGGATGGGAGTTCAAGGGCTGCGATTTGGCTAAATCCAATTCCATCCCTTAAAATGCGTAAGGAACCTATTGATAAATACATATAGAAATGGTTGTTTTAAAAGAGTTAGTAAATAAAAAAAAATTTATAATCAATAGGATAAATTATGGATACAAAAATTTAAAAAAAGTAATTACAATTAATAATCGTTCGACAAATATGACAAAAAAATCAACGATTAAACCAACGTTGCTATCTGTCCTTTTTTCAATCCTTTTAATTTTTCATACAATGTCCATATGGCATTAAAACATTGAAAAAACATCTTTTTTGCTATAGCGTGACTTTAAATATTAAAAAAACTTATCACAGCTTTATCCTTATAAAAAAAATAACAAATTTAGTTTGCACAATTTGTAATAATAAGAATTTTAAATAGCTTAATATTATTTAAAAAATCAAACAATTAGAGGGCTAAACTTATATCACTAGCAAATTAAAAAATATTCTTAGGGAGAAAAAGGAGAAAATAATAAAAATAGAAAAGATATCATTAACAATGTTGTTTGCTTGTTCTAACTCTCATCTTAATAAAAAAGCGTTTCGTGGTGTGCCTTGGATACAAAAAAATGCTTACAAATTTTAACAAATTTACCATCTTTAAAGGCATTAGAACAGGTAACAAGTTGATCTTTGTGGCCCGTTTTTTCCGGATCTACGACGATCATATCAACAATAGGCCCGAGGTTGGTGTAAGTCTCAAGAACTTCGACATATGACATCCCTGAGGAATTATATATACCTCCAAATCTAGCAAAAAAAAATGTAAAGGGTTATTTTGCAAAAAAAGTTATTATATTTTTAAAATATTGTAATAACGAAATAATTTTGGACTTAAAATATCATAAAATGCGATTAATGCTCGACAATATTTACAATAAGGCCTACATAATATTGATTCATTGAGTAAAAGTTTTGAAAATTTTGGTGAATATTTGCGAAACATTAAACTCCAAAATTAATGACAATTGTGGACGAAATACTGACCAAAACAATTTGACAATCAAAAATTTATCAAGTTGAAATACAATTTTTTGTATATACTGAACATACTTTATTATAATGCAAGCAGTTTAACATATGATAGCAAATAATACGTAAAAAACAACTTAAGTGAATGAAAATTAAACTAATCTAGTATTTAAAATTATAAATCTGTTCAAAGTTTACTCAGTACCAGCAAATATTTTACTAATAATATCACAAAAATATATTTCGACAATTTAGAATTTGCAAAAAAAGGCAAAAAAATAAATAAACATACTTGTCTATTAATCCTCCACCTCCGGCATGCCCAAGCGGTTGCATATAATCAGGATTTCCGGATAACATTAAACCGGGCGTTTTGTTGATGGGTGTGGACCGGAGTTTAATCAGCTGGGAATCACCGAGTTTTGAGCCAACGTAAACAACTCCGTTATCGAGGTAGGTCAAACATTCGGGAATACTTACCTCCCCTAAAAGTTCGAGTCTCATATTGGTAACCGTGAAACCGGCCATGCTATTTACTACGGGGTTAGCTGCGTTGAGAATGTCCAAGGCTCCTCTCGCCTTATTAGCGCTAGCTGCATTGTGGGTATCGCTACCATCTGATTCGAGTAGAAGCATAAAAAGACGTCCGCCCATATCACCTAGGAGATAGCTGTAAAATATTTTAAAAACATACAGTTTTCATATGTAAAGACAATATTGTCTTAGCTTCAAACATATATCTAAAGATACTTATAACAAAAGACCTTATATATAATAGCTAAATACTAAATTAACGAAGCACAATATATAAAAGGTAAAGTATTATTTAATAATAGTTAATTCTTTAAATTTATTGCAATGCAAAATTAATAACAAGGTTAACAATTTTTTAAGAATTATGAGTTAACTACAAAGATCAAACCTGCCATCTTAGGGAATATCAAATCCGTTTACCGTTTTTCCTAATTAAACTTAGTTAGTCAGTTATTAACATTAAAAATTTTAGAAAAAAAGGTTAAAAAACCAAAAAAGATTCAAAAACAAAAATAAATTAAAATTTTATTTTTGGATATTCACAAAAGTTAAACTGTTAAATATAAACTTCAAATAATATCATTAAAAACCGATAATATATTGTGCCGTATTTATGTTTGGACGCGAAATATTTTGTATTATCTAACGATGTGAGAGCTTGATATATTAATAAATTTTTTTTCCATTATTTGTGATAAAAATATAAGTTACAAGGGATTTTAATATGCAAAAAAGATTTTAAAATTTTTCTTTTTAGGGTTTATTTAGATCTGTCAATTTCGTCAAAAAAGGTTATTTTTCGTTATAAACGGATCTAAGGAGCCAAAGACGGAAGAAACTAAAAAAAACAAAAAACATATATAAAATTAGGCCATCATGAAAATGCATTCTCTTATATTTTTATAATAATCACATTTCTGACAAAAATATTTGTTGACCTGTGTAATAAAATGCATAAAATTCTATTTTATGTGAGTGAGGATTTGTTATATAACTAGCGAAAGAATATGACAAACATTAAATCAATCAATACTCAGCTATTTATTATTTAAAAAAGAAGTATAACTTATTGAATAAAACTTATAAAATGTTAATAGCAAACATTCATAATTATCGTACAAATAATTAAAATTCAATTTTAGTCTTTTAAAAGGAAGCTAGTAATACAATCTGCAATTTTCATATATGATTTTCATTAGTATATCGGCCTATGGTGGAGTGGCAGAGCGCTTGCTTGTAGCATGAGTAAGCCTAGAAGGTTCGGGGTTCGAATCCAGGCAAAGGCAGATTTTATTTTCAGGAAAAAGTTTTAGCAAGAGAGTAGCCACATGACTACTGGTGACCTACAAGGCAGTAGCCTAAACGATGATGCCCAGGGAGTCCAGAGTCAAATCTGGGTCACCGTCAGCCCTCAGAAGGCGGGTGTGAAAATCCCGGATACTCTGAACAAAAACATAATGAACACAACCAAACAATATGAAAAACCAAATGTTAGGGCGTCCCCTGTATGCGACGCGCTTGGTGTATCTGGCCCGCATCAAGTGAGAATAAACATTAGGGTCCAAGCAAAGCAAAAAAAACCCTTAGATTAGCAAGTTTAAACGTGGGAACGATGAAGGGAAAGATGGCAGAAGTGGCGGACATGCTAGCTAAAAGGCGGATTGATGTGATGTGTGTGCAAGAAACCAAGATGAAAGGCTCAAAGGCATTGATGATGGGCTTAGGATACAAGATGTTCTACAATGGAAAGGAAAACCATCGCAACGGAGTTGGGATAATACCAGGGATTGGAACCGTCCGAAAAATTTCACTGGTTCCGGTTCCGGTTCCAAAATTTTTCGTGGAACCGGTTCCGGTTCCATTTCATTTTTTTTAATACGGTTCCGGTTCCGGTTCCAAATATTTTTTAATTAAATGTAGTGTGCACGTGTGTATATATATAAAATATACCGATAGGATACAAAATTACATATCTTTTACAATAACAATATTTATATATATAATCATATATAATAAATTTATTTTGTTAAATCATTATTTAATTTAATTAACAAAATAGCTTGTAAAAGTTCTTCTGATGTCTTCCCCCTTATATCCGATAATATAAATTTAAGGGTCGAAAACAACCTTTCTACACTAACCTAAAAATAACAAAATAAAAATATACCTGTGTTGCGGGAACACTAAGTAGTATTTTTGAAATTTGATGAAGCTGGGGAAATTGGGCTAATGCCTTTTCCCAAATAGCGATTATACTAATAAATTCTGAACTAAAAGGAAGATTTTCAAATTCTGATATTTGAGAATCAATTGATTTATAAGTATCGAAATTAACGAGATTCACTTGACTTGAGTTATTTTGAGATAATTATTAAATTCTTCATCTTCGTTTGTACAATCAACGAGGTCTTAATCAATTATTTCTAAGCTCTTATCCTCCAGCATCAACATTTTATTCCAAAGTTCTTTTAGATGAGATCGAGCCTCAGCTTTTTCCTAAACTGATAAAAGACCTTTGTACCTAGGATCTAAAAATATCGCTGCCAGTAAAACAGGATATTTTAGGTATACAGACTCGCGTTTTTCATATCAGAATAAATAAAGTAAATGAATATAATTTAAAAGAGATTCCAATGTGTAGTGGTTCAAGCGACGGCTTATACGTTTGGGCTTAATGGGTTCAATTCTTGGGTGGAAAATTTTTTATATATTTAATATGTATCTGTTAGATGAATATAAGTTATTATAATATTGGAACCGGAACCAGGAATCGGAACCAGGAACCGGCGAACTTAGGAACCGGTACCGGAACCAGAACCAGAACCGGAACCGAAAATTCAGGAACCGGTTCCAGGTTCCAGTGTGCGGTTCCAAAGATTTTGGCTGGTTCCGGTTCTTACGGTTCCGGTTCCGGTTCTAATCCCTGGATAATACTAGCGCAAGAACTAATTCCAACAGTCGTTAAAGTTAACAGAGCTTCCGAGCGAATCATAACAATCAAACTGGTTATTGAAGGCTAAGTCACCAACGTTATCTCGGTGTATGCACCCCAAACAAATCTTACGAACCAAGAAAAGGAAGAGTTTCGTGAAATACTAGAAGCAGTGCTGATGGACATACCAAACGAGGAACTGACAATGATTGGAGGGGATTTTAATGCGCATGTAGGAGAAGAAAATGTGGGGTACGAAAGAGTTCACGGAGGCAAAGATTATGGAGTGATCAATGATGACGGAGGGCACTTGCTAAGATTCGCCCAAGCTTTCGACATGGCCATTGCCAACACCTTCTTCAGCAAAAGAAGATCCCATCTCATTACCTGCCAAAGTGGTTCCAATCAATCTCAAATAGACTTTATGCTAGTTTCGAGACGACAGCTTAAACGAATCAAAGATTGCAAAATCATCCCAGAAACCATATCTGCGCAGCATCAGCTCCTGGTGATGGACTTCACGTTTCAGCGCCAGAAACATAGGTTCAGCAAAACAGAATTTCTTCCCCAAATCAAATGGTCAAAGCTCAAGGAGAGAAACGAAGCTTTCGCAATCACCTGCAACCTTGACAGCGAATATAATTGCAAAATCATACCAAGTCCTACGCAGTTATGGTGCGTACTTGGAACTACAAAAGGTGGGCGTGGTAAGAGAAGAATTACATGGTGGTGGAATGAAAGAGTTGAAAGGGAAATATCAGAAAAGAAAAAGCTGCTCAAACGATGGAAAAAGAGTCAACTGACCAACGACAAGCTTGATTACAAAGAACAATGCAAAGTTATGAGAAATGTCGTACGAGAAGCGAAAAAGAAAGTAATGAACAAGCATACAGGGAGATGGCCACCAAAAGTGGGCAAAATTTGGTATACAAGATGGCAAAGCAACGTGAAAGACAGTCAAGAGATTGTGACGGAAACGTAAAGTTCATCAAAAACAAAGAAGGCAAGCTTCTCGTAGATCAAACAAAGGTACTGGACCGTTGGAAAGAATACTTTAATGAATTACTGAACAGCGACAAATAGAATTGAGCTCGAGGAGATACCCCCAAACTGTAACCTAATACCACCAATCTCAAAATCAGAAGTCAGCCTTCAGCTCAAAAAGTGCTCAAACAGGAAAGCGGCAGGTCCCGACAACATACCCATTGAGTGCTGGAAATCTTTAGGAGATGAAGGAATTTCTGCGTTAACGACTCTATTCAATTCGATATTAACATATCAGAAAATACCCCCGAACTGGCAAGAAAGCTACATTATTCCAATCTTCAAAAATAAAGGCGACGCATTTGACTGTCATTACAGAGGCATCAAACTAATGTCACATACTTTCAAACTTTTCGAAAAAGTAATAGAAGCCAGATTAAGAGACGTAATCGATATAGGTATTGAGCAATGCGGGTTCATGAAAAGAAGGTCGACAATTGACGCGATTCATGCCGTGCGCAACATGGCAGAACGTTTCACGAAAAAGAATAAAAAGCTCTCCTGCACATTAGTAGATTTGGAAAAAGCTTTCGACAAAATTCCAAGATCAGTAGTATGGTGGGCTTTGAGGAGAAAGAATGTTCCTGAGATGTATATCAAGTTGGTTCAGAGTATGTATGAAAGAAATTTGACGTATGTAAGGAGTTCGTCAGGAACATCGAAAGGATTTACAATTAATGAAAGTGTGCACCAAGGTTCGGCCTAAAGTCCCCTACTATTCATCGCGGTGATGGACGTGATCTCAAAGAGCGTTGCCACAAATCCACCGTGGCACATACTGTACGCTGACGACATTCTACTAATGGCTGAAAACCCGCAGGAGATGTGTGAAAGTCTGATTAATTGGATAAAAGCGATTGAAAAGCTAGGCCTAAAAATTAACATAAACAAAACTGAATTGATAGTTTTCGGAAGCTCACAAGGTGAACAACTGGTAATTAACGATGACTGGTTTCTCAAATCAAAGCCAACAGCAACCTACCTAGGTGCTTACCTACAATCCGATGAAAACGTCGAGCAAGAAGTTAGGAACAAACTCAAAGTTGGGTGGCTAAAATGGAGATCGTTGACAGGTGTCCTGTTCGACAAAAATATACCAATAAAAGTTAAGGGCAAGGCTTACTCAAGCATAGTACAACCGGCAATAACATACGGCTTAGAAACAACAGCGTTAAGGAAAAGCGACGAAAGAATACTACAAACGATGGAAATGCGCATGCTGCGGATGTTTCTCGGGGTGACTCGCAAAGACAAGATCCGCAACGATCATATACTTGGAAGTTTACACGTAACACCCATACAAAATAAAGTCGAAATCAACAGACTCCGATGGTTTGGACACGTTATGAGGCAAAGAGACGGGTATCTAAGCAATCTGGTAAATGCAATTGAAGTACAAGGCAAGAATAAAAGGGGCAGACCTAAACTCACCAGGTCTCAAAGAGTAGACGCTAGCATGAGATGTCACAACCTAAATAGAAATAAGTGTAAAGATAGAACCAAATGGAGACTTAAATTGAAAGAGCTCACTGCCTCAATGGCAAAAAGCTAACAATGAAATAGTATGACATTTTTAGCAATTTATTTATATCGACTAAAATATCAAACGTGGCAATTTAATTTTTAGTATTTCTTGTTCGTATTTAGTTTTTAAAAATATTTTGTCCATACCAAGATTGGTGAAATCTTTTACTTAAACATGAATATTAATTGTTAAAAATAAATTACGATTATAAGGATTGCAAAAAATGACATTTTTGCAACCTTTGTATGTTTACAATAGGTTGACACTAATTTGAAAAATATTAGATACAGTGCTGACCACATATGGTCAGTTTTAGTAAAAAGTCACATAAATTGTGGCCATCAACCACTAAATTTTGGCCGTGATCACAAAAAAAAATGGATTACGATCACAAAAAATTGATCATCACAATTAAATGATCACACAACACAATGATCTTCGTCAGGAAATTTCCATGATCTTGATCTCGTAAATTTTTTGTGATCGTGATTTATTTTTTTGTGAACGATCAAAAGTGTAGTGGTCGATGGCCACAATTTATGTGACCATTGACCATTTTTCTTTAACACTGGCCATTTGAATGTGGCAAGCACAGTAAGATAATCTTGATGTAACAGATTATTCCTTCACTCTTAAAATTTTGACCTGTGTTATATAATAATAATAATAATAAATTAACAATATAAAAAAACAAACATAAAGATTACCGACTACCATTAGGGTCAATTTTCCCATAACAAGTTACGGCGTATTGCTTCATAACGGGCGGTCTAATGGCAAAAGAGGTGGAATTATCACCGCGGTAATACATGATGGATTCTTGGCCTACGATAATGACACCTCCACCCAGGAGAACGGGGACGGGAATGAGGAGGGAGGCTTCGGCCTCAATGTTATTTTCATTCCAGGGTCCGCGGGAAAGTTCGCGATCTATGAGGCCTAGTCGATACGTCCTAAAATGTCGGCCTTCGCTATCTTGATTTATGAGGCCAAGGGTGGGCACCTTACGACCAAAAATAAAGGGTAATTTTAAACTTAATTTTATAATTCGAATTCTTTTATGTTAAATATATATAAAAGCCTCGAAATTGCATTACATTAATTTATGAAATTTGTTGTATTTTAGAGTCAATAAGGCCCGTCCCGTCGGTTCCTACTATTTAGTCAGACCCAGCCCAGGACGTCAGCTGTTTTAAAATGCTTGGCACGATTTGGCCCGACCCATGAACTATGATATGTCTGGCTATTTATTAATAGATTTAATGAGTTCGAACAACGAGCACATTATTTAAAATGTTATTGGTGCAATTAATATATGTATAGAGATTAATTGCATATATAAATTATTCAAAATATTGTATTACCTTAATTATTATATAAAAACGGGCAGTGCATACCGGACTAAAAACAATTTGTCAGCTGAAAGAAGCGAGTTGGCAGGCAGGGTCAAAGTCGGCTTAAAATATATTAACCCATTAGTGCCGGATGTTCCACTTTTGGAACATCAACTTTGAGGGGTCATAACTTTGGTTTGGAATAAGATTATAAAATAAATTTAATATCAGTGTAAAGATCAAGTCCTTAATTATATAGAGAGATAATTAAATTTAAAAAAAAATGTTTTTTAATGAGCTAAAATGCGGTTTAAAAAGTGCAAAAAAATGGAAGATTTTTTTTCACTTTTTAATGGCCCATAAATAGGGCTATATGATAATTATTTAAAGATTAAACAGTTGGGGTTTCTAAAGGATCATAAGTGTTATATTATGTATAAATTTAAATAACTTTGGCCTAACCTATCAAAAAATATTAAAGTTTGAAAATTTTTGTTCCATTTTTGGAACATCCGGCACATCCGATATTTGATTTTTTAGAAATGTTAAAAATAGATTTTTTCTAAAAAAAACGACTTAAATTTTACTCAGCATAAAAGCTTAATTCTTTTTCACAACTTTTTTTTAAAAATAGTTCCAGCTGTTCTTATTTCTTATTATGCCCGTTTTCCAAAATCTTATCAACGCTCTTGATTTTGCTCATGCCAATTCGGGAAACGAAGAAATAACCGTGATTCCTCCAGACAATTTTGGGGATGTGACGGACGAAGAACAAAGTGATGATGATTTGGTCGTGAATGTCAAAACTGATGTTGCTGGAACATTGGAAATTTTTATTCCTAATGAAGAATTAGATGAAGATCAAAATGTCAATTGGAAAAAACACAAAACTTTAAATCGTAGACTTGCTGTAGATCCTCTTAATAAATTGTCACTATTAGAATTTAAAAACTTATCCCCTTATAATCTTTTTCGAAAATTTTTTGATGATCGTATCTATGATTTAATTATTGAACAAAGCAAAATATACGCTTATCAAAACAACCACCATTTACAAATCGATTTTTACGACTTAGAGGCATTTCTATCTATAATATTATTCAGCGGATACAATTCTTTACCCCGAGAACGCTTGTATTGGCGCAACGAAGATGACGTTCACTCAAAATTCGTCAGCTCCTTGATGTCAAGAGATAAATTTATTGAAATGAAAAGATATCTACACCTTGCTGATAACACTTTGATCAATAAGTCCGACAAATTGGCAAAAGTAAGGCCTTTTCTAGATATATTCCAAGAAAATCTTTTACAGTTTGGAGTATTTAAAGAAAATTTGTCTTTGGATGAGCAAATGATCCCTTATTTTGGAAAAAGTACTATCAAAATGTTTATGAAAAATAAACCGGTTAAATTTGGAATTAAAGTTTGGGTACTTTCTTCTTCTTGTGGATACCCCTTTTCTTTTGAAATTTACACCGGAAAATCCACCCCATATACCGGATTATTAGGAGAACATGTTATCGATAAACTAACAAAATGTTTGAAAAATCCAAGATCACACGCTATATACTTTGATAATTTTTTCGCATCGACGAAAATAATTCGAAATCTTGGAGACAAAGGACTTAGATGTACGGGTGTAATTCGAGCCAACCGGACCGAAAAATGCCCTTTCAATGAAAAAAATCTTTTAAAGTTACCGCGAGGTAGCTTTGATTATTATGGAGATGGCAAAGTTATTCTTTGCCAATGGATGGATAATCGAGTTGTCATAATCGGCAGTAATTGGGAGGATGTCCATCCCGTTTCTATTGTTAAACGATGGAACTCTAAAAAGAAAAGTTTTGTGAAAATACATCAACCTAAACCAATTAGTTCTTACAATAGTCATATGGGGGGAGTGGACTTATTAGATCGATTTCAAAGCGATTACCGTCCTCAACTACGTTCAAAAAAATGGTGGTGGTGCATTTTTTCCAACTTCTTAAACATGGCAGACGTCGCTGCGTGGCGCTTTCACATTCATTGCGGCGGAAAAAAAGATCATTTAGAATTCAGACGCGATTTAGTTAGAGAAATGGCATTACATACACAAAATCGCCCCTTTCGTATAATTTCTGGGAGACCTCACGCATCATTGAAAACTCTGGATTTAACCCATATCCTCAATAAAGCTGCTAAACAAGGCCGGTGCAAGCTCTGTAAGAAGAACACGCTTCTAGAATGCCAGAAATGTGAAGTTTTACTCAGAAAATGTTTCGCCGATTTCCATAAAAAAGGACTATAGATGTGCCGGATGTTCCATTTTTGGAACAACGCATAACTGACCGCAAATAATTTTATACAATTTATTTATAATGGATTGTTTATATATGATGTCTAACAATAAATATTATCGCAAAATTAATTTGATTTTCAAAAATTTTTGTGCCTCCGGCACTAATGGGTTAATTAAAACGGGTCGAGCCTGAACGAGTCCATATTTATTATCACATACCTCAAACCCTTCCAGGAATGTCATATCAATAATTTTCCGCTCTTCAATGTTGACATTAAACGTTTTCAATTCCTTTTTACTGTCCGGCAAATTAAATTCAAATGTGCCCAAGTTAGTAGCCGTCGATTTATCGCCAACCAATTGCGCTTCTTCGTTCATTGCCGTAGAATTCAACGAAAAATTTTGTTCGGTTAGGTTGATAACTTTGTACAAGCCATCGTAAAGCCTTAGTCCAATGACACGGCCCTCGGGATCAATAGAGGCTATCATACCTTAAAAGATTCATATTTTAGTAGGGGTGAGTTTAAACTTATAAAACAATTTTAATAAATGATAATGTTGATATGTAATTGTTTCGTTATCAATAATATTTATTTTCTTGGTATAATAGTTAAAGATATTTTAGTAATGTAGTTTAGCTTTTGACTATGCCATAACTCTAACTTGCTGCTTTAATGAAAAAGAATAAAGGAAAAATTAAATTAATTTTGCTTTTCAGAATTTAAATTTGACTATACAGTCTACAAACTTCAAACTAGGTAGGATTGGAATTAAAATCAAACAAAAGGCCTTATTCTCACACTTAAATGTTCCAACAAACAGTTTTTCCCTACATAAACTGAATTTTTTTCACAAAAATGCCTGACATTTTGGAGACTTTGAGACTCAAAAACTAAAAAATTATCTTGATCAATTAATTAGTTTATGTATCTAAAAAAATTATCAAACAGTAAATATATCTAAAAAAACTCAGCAACAAAAGAAACGTGGTATCTTGTTTATAAATAAAAATAAACTAAAAAAGCAATGAAAACCTGTTTCTGATGGCCGTCCAATTTTTTCTTGAACATTTCCAAAAGCCCTTGTAGTAATTTGTATGATATCGTTTGAATCCTTTTGACACTCCAAAATGCAAACATTGTATCTAATGACATATTAAATAAAACACATAAACTACATGCTAGCATTGAGTTAAAAAAATATGGCTTAAGCAAAAAATTTTTTTGTCATTGCTAAAATATTTTGAGAAATTTAATTAACTAATTTTTATAAAAATCAGTTATATAACCCATTGATTGATCTTACCAAATTAAGGAATTAATTTATATGACAAATTAAAAATTCATAAAACATAACTTCCAAATTCGAAAATTGGTTAATGCATTAATAAACCCACAATTACACAAAAAACATATTTATAATAGAAAAAATAGAATCATTTAGAAAAAAATTTAACAAAACTAAAAATCTGAAAAAAAACAAGAAGTTATGCAAAATTGAACAAAACGTTTTGTTTTAACCTATTTCTTGTAGATATATTAGAGCAATTTTCACAATTTTTTCATATTGGCAGTGCTGTTTAATGTTAAAAAAATATAAAAAAATTTAATGGCCTATGGACAAATTTTCAGAATATAAGCT
This sequence comes from Acutogordius australiensis, assembly GCA_030555515.1. Taxonomy (NCBI): domain Eukaryota; kingdom Metazoa; phylum Nematomorpha; class Gordioida; order Gordea; family Gordiidae; genus Acutogordius; species Acutogordius australiensis. The sequence goes on from CM060243.1 coordinate 15,503,709, forward strand.
AAGTTAAATATTAAACCTACCACCTGAAGACCTTCTACGTTTTTTTGGTTATACATTGTTAGCTAGCTATGAACACTGAAATATGACGATAAGTTGAAGAAACATATAATATTTAAAAACTAAACAAAAAATAATCATTTATAAAAAGCTAAGTTAGACTTGTGCAAAATAATATTGAAATTATTTTAATTTCAACCTGGTAAATCAGGCCATTCATAAATTGGGGTGTAAGTTTTGTATAATAAATGTGGATGTTGGAGCTCAATACAAAAATTAATTTTTCATTAATTCAAATAAAAAAGATTATAAAAAAAACTAATTTAATTTTTTGCTGAAACTCTGTTGCAAAATTAGCCAAATTTGCTTATTTTATTTAAAAGTTGTGGGACCACAAACAATTATTAAAAAAATGGGAAAAACTAAAGGCCATAATTTACAATATTTATTGCAGAATATGCATAAATTTTGACAGACGTAATTCATAATAAAATAAAATTTTAATATATTTTGCCTTTTATAAATCTTCAAATAATTTTTTTATTTTTTCAAAAAATGGCAAAATTTCATTGTGTTCAAATTTATAATACTATTTTGACAAAGACAATAGCCATTCACGTTTCAGCAAAAATTAAAACTTTTGGATAAATCCTATCATAACCAATATGTTATTTAAGTTTTAAAATCAGCCACAAGGACTGTAAGAATGGAAGCGTTTATGGGGACCATGCACCCCTAAATAAATACATAACTTGATAATAATTATAAAAAATTGCGATAAGTAACACTAAAAAATTAACATAAAAAAATCCATCAAGTGCAGGTCTAAGACACTTTGCCAGAAAGTTTTGGTTCTACAAGTAATTAACAAGCCCCCCCTAAATTATTTCTTGCTAACTCTAATTGCATAAAACTTATTAAGTATAATAAAAAAATTATCAAACAAATTAAAAAATACTGAAATTTAAGACCTTATTAAGCAATAAAACCCTCAATTTATATCTAGTTTATAAAATAATCATATGAGGTAGAAAAAGTACAATGTTCTTATATGTTATTGGGCAAATTTTATTATTAACTTACATTAATGTGCTTTTGAATTTTTTAAATACTGATGGCCTTGCCACATTCAAAAAATCTGGAAAAGCTTCAAGATTTAATTAATATAAACTTAAAATAAAACACCTACTAATTTTTTTTGCTTAAATATAGGAAAAGCCTTATCTTGAATATTTCAAATCATCAAAGAAAAGTAACAATTATGGCAATAAAATTATTAGTTCTCAATCTACCTCAATATACATTATATTATTTAACAGTCAAAAACAAGTATTTAACTTAAAGATGTATACAACTTTAATAATTCAGTGACAATTCACATTATTTCAAAATAAAAAATAAACATTTATACACTTAAATACACCCTTATATGAGATAATTTATCCAAATTTGAAAGGTCCATAATTAAACAATTATAATATTTAAGGATACAAACTTGTGAGTTAATATAAAAAGATATTCCTTAAATTGAATTGTAGGTAGGTTTTTTTTAGTTGATGTAGTAGCCCAAAATTTAAAAAGTTGCAGTGAAATTATTTTTCCATTTATTGGATACTCTTTCAATAATTTTAGTCCATCAGAGGTAACAATGTATATTTCAAGATATGTGCCTTTAGAAATTATCAGATTCAAGTCATTTGGTCCAGTAAAAGAACCAGCAACACAATTGTCAACGGCTGTTGGTTTATGATTACTAACAATATAATTCTGTCGCATTTTAGAAAGCGATGAAATGCTCAATACAAAATTAATATCAAAATTTTAAATGCGATTTTTTATTTTTTTATGAATCAATGAATATCAAAGGTCTGTCTTCAAAAATGCGGCCGGTTTGCAAAATGCTTAATAGGCTGCGGCTAATACTTCTTTCAAAACTGTAAAAAAAATATTCCTAAAATAAAAAAAATTTAGCGGCTAATATAAAAATAAGAATTTAGGGTTTTTGGTTGTTTTAAGATATGTCTAACAAAATATTTTTAATTTTTATTCGTCAAACTTTTCCAATAGCCACAGCCATATACAAATTTTTGTTAATATCGCATGTAACTCTGGGTGTATTTTGTGCTGTTGGTTTAGTTAGGGTTTGATGCAGGTTATTTTCAGATTTAGGTTATGTTAATTGAGTTTAGGGTTAATAAAAATTATAATATCTTTTGCTTAAAAGCTAAAAAATAAAAAAATATCTAAAAACTTGCACCCTGATTAGCACACGTCTTACTTTTTTTATTTTTTTTAATTATAAAAATGCATAATATATAAAAGCAACGTTTATACGCCAGCCCAAAGTGCGTTAGAAACCATTTTATTAATGTAAAAACACATCGCATTAAATTCATTAAAAATAATTTAATAAGACACCTTATTATCTATGGTTTGTTGCTTTCTATTTTTTTGCCTGTTTATTTAATGTAGGCAAACTTTTATTTTCTTTTTAATAACACAGGTCAACAAATTTAAGAGATAGGAGCTAACTACAGAGAACACTGCCCTCTTAGGAATTTTCAATTGTTTGCCGTTTTTCTAATCAAACTTAGTGTCTAGTAATATATATATAATCAGCAGACAATGAAGTCAGCTGAGTTATTGTTTGAATAAAGAATAAAGAAGGCATTGCGCTGGGTTAGCCCGGGTACCCAATCATGACCGTCAAGCTAGATGGCCCGAGGTTCAAGGTCCGTGGGAGCGCATTCACATGGATTTCTTTGAGCTTGATCGGTGTTCGTATCTTTAAGTTGTAGACGCATATTCTAGCTGGATTGAGTTCAAAAAAGTAAAAAGAACGTCAGCTGGGGCGGTTATACAAATTCTAAAAGATATGTTTAGCTTGTATGGTATACCAAAGTCGGTGGTGTCTGATAATGGGACCGCGTTGGTTTCCAAACAATTTTCCGGTTTTTGCCATTATTTAGCCATTTGACATATATTAACTGCTACTTCTCACCCAAGTAGTAACGGTTTAGCAGAATGCTCCGTGGGAATTGTAAAAAAATGGTTAAAGTTGTCCAAACTGGAAAGTGACGGTACTTGGATGTATAAACTTTACCATAATACAGCTCCCAGGGAGAATCGTCCTAGCGTTTTGGCACAATTTTTGGGTAAGAAGTTAAATCCTTTATCTAATCGGTTGCAGAAACGTGATGCTAATATTACCGGTACAGTTAATAAATATTAAAAGGGTGATTAAGTTTGGGCTCTTACGCTAACGGGCCGCAACAAATGGATTGAAGCCATCGTCATTGAATCAAGGAATAAAATGGTGTTGGTCAAACTTTTGGACGGTTCAGTGGTGAGGAGGCACGCTGAACAGGTCAGACGAAGGTGGGACACGGCAGTTCCCGATTGTGAGATGATGCGGTAGACCCTAATGCATGAAATCAATAATTATTTTTAATTGTTCCTATGTGCTCGATATTTCTATTTTATTAGATTATTTTCTTTTAATATGGAAATACGCAAACCAACTTTCTCGTTAAGGATGTCACTGTGCGTACGGAAGCGACCGCTTCAGGAACAGTCATTCCGAGTGACGGTTACACCGCAGGGATTTCTGCGGGTGCAGGACGATATCCCTACTGTAACGCGGCCGGACGAGAAGGCATCGACCTCTGATCTAGGGAAAAAACTCCGTAGAGTTTTTTGCAAAACTTGTAGGGGTTTTTGAAAGGTAGCACACGAGTGTGTACCTAAGCCACTACAGGTGAGGTCAGCTCTTGCAGGTAAAGGACGCTTACCTTCGAGGACCATTGCCAGGACCGTTGGAGCTGATCAGTTCAAGTACGGTTCTGCCCGGCACACCAAAGTGGTTAAACCGAGTAGTCCCAAGTGGTGGGATGCTCGAGAGGCAATTAATATTCGGCAGAAGGGGGTTGGTGACACTAAAACTATGCATAAAAAACAAAAATAATTAATATGTTAATTTTAATATTTTGTAAATAGCTATCTTTTCAATCAATATTTAATTTTTTTTATGCAAATAACTTATTGTTATCAATATGATGATAAATATATTTTATATAAATTTTGCAAAATTTATATTTTTAAAATACCTGAATGTATTCAAATTTATATTATTTTACAATATTTTATTGTATTCTAATTTATATTACGTTTATGCATTGTATTTTCAAAATGTTTATTATTATGATATATTTATTTGTATTTAATATTTGTATTAATTTTTTTTTTTGTTTATTTTATTTTATAACATATGAGATTGTAAACACTTAGGCTGAAACATTTCCTTGTAGGCAAAATTTTTTTTTTCAGAAGGGAAGGGGATAACCATTTAAAGTTATTCGACTGGCTAAAAAAATGTGATTTATTTTTAAAGGCCTTCTTAATTGAATTGCTGATAAGGGAGATTTTGTTAAGGCCGATGGTGTCTAGTGAGATATATATAATCAGCAGACAATGAAGTCAGCTGAGTTATTGTTTGAATAAAGAACGCCCATTTTCTATTGGTGATACTTAGTTAGTCAGCTATAAAGATTATAAATTTTATAAAAAATGTCAAAAAACAAAAAAAAATTCAAAAACAAAAATAAATTGATTTTTTTGCAGATATAATAATAAATATAAGTTACAAGAAAATTTTATATACAGAAAAAAATCCTAATTCATATCAAAAAAATGACACTATTTACAGATTATGTGACCTCGATACTGCCCTTAAAAAAAGTTTAAGAATCTTTTTTTATATAAAAATTACTTGTAACCTTATTTATCATTTCAATTAATGCGAAATAAAATTTTTAAGTATATCAAGCTTTTACATCAGCATTTTGATAATTCAAAATATTTTGCGTCCAAACTTACGACACGATAAATTATCGGTTTTTAATAAAAGTTTTATTTGAAGTTTTAAATTAACAGTTTAGCTGTTGTATCAAAAAATCCAATTTATTTTTGTTTTTGAATCTTTTTTGTTTTTTTCCCATTTTTTCTAAAATCAATGTTTATAGCTGACAAAGTTTTATTAGAAAAAATGGTAAACGGATTTGAAAATCCCTAAGATGACAGGTTTGGTTTCCGTAGTTAGCTCATAACTCTCAAAAATTTGTTGACCTGTGTTGTATTAAAATTTTATTTTTTTTTGACATACGTCTGCCAAAATTTATGCATGTTCAGCGAACATTGAAACTCCAAAAAATAATGTAAAGTATGGCGTTATTTCTAATTTTTTTTCCATTTTTCAGATGATCGTTTGTGGTCCCATAACTCTAAAAAGGAAATCGAAAAATGGGCAAAATTGGCTGATTGTGCGATGTACGACGTTACGAGTTTCAGCAAATAATTTAATTTTTTTTAGCAAAATGTAACTTTAATTTTTCATCTGAATTAATGGAAAATTAATTTTTATATTAAGCTCCAACACCGACATTTAGAATGCCAAACTTTTTGCACTCCAATCTATGAATGGCAGGGGATACCGGGTTGAAATAAAAACAATGTCAATATTATTTTGTGCAAGTTTAACATAGCTGATAGTAATTATTTTCTGTTAAGTTTCTAAATTCCATATGTTTCCTTAACCTATTATCATTCAATGTTTATAGCTGGCTTACAATGTTTAACCAAAAAAAGTACGGATTTAAAAGTCGCCAGATGGTAGGTTTAATTATATAAATTGGCTTATATTCTTAAAAATTTGTTCAACTGTGTAGGCCATTGGTATTTCCTTTAAATTTTACTTATTTAGTTCAAACTCAAACGAAAAGTTACTAATTTTAATTGACAGTTCAAAAGAATTTGAGAGTTATGAGCTAATTACAATCAAACCTGCCATCTTAAAGATTTTCAAATCCGTTTACCGTTTTTTCTAATCAAATTTGTAAGTCAGCTATTAACATTAAAAATTTCAGAAAAAATATAAAAAACCAAAAAAATTTAAAAATTAATAAATGATTTTTTTTGCATATTTACAACAGCTAAACTGTTAAATTTAAACTTCAACTAATAATATTGTACCGTATTTAAGATTATGCGAAACATTTTACTAAATGCTGATGTAAGAGCTTGATATACTAAAAAATTTTAATTTTTATTAAAAATGAAAAATATATAAGGGATTCTTATACGAAAAAAGGATTTTTAAATTTTTCTTTTTAGGGTATTTTCGAGGTCGTAAAATCTGTCTATTTGGTCAAAGGCCATTTTCTTAAAAGAACGAATCTAAGGAGCCGAAGGGGGATGAAACTAAGAAAAACGGAAATTGTATATGAGATAAGGCCATCATGGGGATGTATGCTTTTATGTTTACATAAACTGATTTTTTCTGACATTGATATTTGTTGACTATAACTAAAGTGATATATATATATCTATTAAAAATTTTAGAATTTATCAAAATTTTTAAAAACCATACCAGAGCAGGAAAAACCCATTTTTTAGCAATGCTCTTTTTTTCGTATCTAAGAGGAAAAATAAAACAAAGGGGTTTAGCTTAAAGTGAAAAAATATTTTTTTTTGCATAAGTTTTGTATCTTTCTGCAATTGACCCTGTAATCGCAAAATTTTCAAACAAAAAAAAATGGGTTTAGCTAATAAGTGATCTTTACCAGCTCTGAATAATGCAAAGCCTTAACCATGTATGACGCCCCTATTAATTTGGGGGAAGGTATGAAGGAATTAAAATCTTAATATATTTATTTATGTGCATGTATTAATTAAAAGTTAATATCTTATAATGTATATCAATAAGTTTGTTCAACATAAGTTACATATTTCGGCAAAAACATATTTAAAAAACAAAACGAAGCCTTTTTTATTGTACGCAAACCCAGGGACTCACGAAACTTGGTAGGTTTTAAATTTTAAATATCTTTAAATATATGCTAAAATAGTTTTATAATTTTTTTTCCTTACATTTAAAGATCAAACTAATGTAATTTGTTTAGAAGTAAAATCCCGGCGTGTCGTAAATAGCAATCTCTTTGCTGACGTCAAGCCGCCACATTATGGGAAACGATTGCCAATTGATAATTTGGGTAATACCGTCCTTGGGTTCTCAATAGCTCACTAATCGACCAGAACAAAATTTTACAAATTATTAATTTAATGGGTTTAGACTTACAGTTTATTTTGAATTATATATTATTTTGGCCTATACTACTTTTCGGATACTCTCTTACTTTTTTGACACAATCCTCCCATCATACAAAACGACCTTATTCTTCCCCGATTACTAAAATATCCTCCCAAACTCTATTTCTTCTATCAAAATAATGAAAAAAATGATTAATTTGTTGTAGATTAATAGTGGATTTGTGTTAGAGATTAAAGTGGAGACCCGAAAGCTCGCCAACCCGGTGCCGGTTCGCCCGAAAAACGAGACGAGCCTTAGAACGGGCATGTCGGGCCGGCCTGAATTAGGATAAAAGAACCAGCCTGGAGCCTTAATTAACAAGAGCTAAAAATGGTAAACTATTTTCAGGTTTAGCTCTAAATTCTGATTTTTTGATATTTTTAATGCAATTGTTAGCTTATAACATAAAATTTGGGCCATATGCGTAAATTTGGACCAAGCCGGGCCTAAAAAACCGAATTCCGGTCCTGGCTTAAATTGAAAAATATGACGGGCCGGTCGGGCGGGAATACGGCCTGTTTGAACTCTAATTTGTGTGTGGTATTGATAGTTAATCATTAACATTATCTTTAATATTTAGTTTTGCTATAAAGTCTTGACTTATTTATAAAATATTACAAAACAACAGCACGCAATTTAATGGGTGCAAAATGCGCGAAACCATCGAGCAGGCGTAATTATTGAATATATTGATGGTTTCCATATGTTAATTTTTTTTTCGAACCTTAAATCTTAATACATTAAACCGGGCATATTTATTTTATGCCTAGGATTGTACAATAAAAACGGCAGATTTGTTTATTAGCACTGCGGCGTTCCTTTATTTATAATCCTAGTTGCGGTTCTGTCAATCATTTACAAATATTTTGAAAATATACAATAAGCCTTTATAAAGAACAAAAATGTATATCAACCTAAAAAAAATTATAAAGGATTTTATAATAAGGATACCTGATAGAATTCAACTCTTAAATATAAATAGTTTTGTCACACGAAATTTAAAAGAAAAGTAATTGGATCCAAATATATATATTTCAGCGCGTTCGAAATTCATTCATTTTTCCAAAAAATTTTAATAAAAAATTCTTTTGACCAAAAACGCATAAAATGTCGCCAATCTTAATTATTAGCATTAAAAATACCTCTTATAAAATAAAAGTTTTGACAATTTGAAAAAAAAAATATTTTTTTTTAGAAATATCAAAATTTTTACAATATATGAATGAACTCTGATCCGCCCCATGTGCGGATATTATGATAATAATAAAATTATAATAATCTCATTTAAGTTTTAATTAAAATACGCAAGTTTCAACAGTGCAGACATGGCTTAGATTTTCAGATGACTCAAGTTTCCCATATTTATATAAAGAAAAAACCTGTCCCTCTTTCCACAAACCTTGATAAGGTCGTTGCGCTTAAGGCTAACATCGTAGGTTTTGTGACAAGACCGTCTAAATGCAATTTGTGGCCTAATTAGCCCGTTTTTTTGTTTTTGGTTTTAATATAAAATAGCATTAATACGCGCCCCAATTTTTTTTACATATTCAAACGGCAAATTTTTTGTATCAAGTACCGCTAATAAGATAATGGTCACTCGAAGAATAAAGTTGTTTTTGGCATCATACAGCAAATGTTTTCACAATAATGTTAAACTTGTTATTATATTTACAATAATAGGCTGGCCTTGAACCTTATCGTGCCGCCGTGTTATATAAGTTTTTGCGTGTGTGTTTTGTGCGAAAATTATTAAAATTTTTAAACAAAGTATATAAAAAATAAATGGAATCTGTTGCATATCAAAGGAATGGGGCAAGTCATTGTCACACATTTTTATATATATATAAGGCAGCCAAGTTTTTTTAAATTTAATTATTTTAATTTTTTCCACAACAATTGATTGAATGGTTGTAATCTGCGATATTATAATGATCTATAAATTAAACGATATGTTATGATGATAGCCCATGCGCGAAGTCAAATCAATCGAACATTATTGTATTCCGTTAAGTCAAGTATATATTTTTGTGGCGTTAACATAAATTTGGTGAATGTAGTTTTTTTTATATGTCAGAACAAAAGAACATAGAATTAAAAAAATAAGTGGAATTCCCCCAAACCCTTCCTTCCATTAGGTGGCATACCCGTTAAAGATTTGAATTTTTGAACTGCAGCGAGACTTTTGACGTGGCCACCCCGCAGGGCTAAACGATATCTTACGCTGGGAAACCTTGATATAAAGGCTTAGGCTTACAGATGGTTTCGGAGTTAACTGCCGGTAGCATATTCAAACTAATAACCAGGCTCAGCGCTGCACGGGCCTTAAAATGGTTATGCCTTAACATGCCGCTGAAGGTGGCAAAAAAAAATTTTTCTGCCCCCCCCCCACGAGTTTTTTTTGCCCCCCTAAATTGGAAAAGCTAGAATCGGGCCTGAAATTAGATCTATAATAAGTCAGTCGTAAAAAATTAATTAAACTGTAATGATTGAGTTCGTAATGCAGGCCACAGGTCGGAATGGTGCATTCAAATTTCATTAATTTTGATAAAAATTTAACAAATTTTTTTAATTTTTCTCTTGTAATAAGCATACATTTTTACAAAAAGTTGCCAAACCTAATTATAAGCATCAAAAATACTTTCCTAATTTAAAAGATTTTTAAATATTTAAAAAAAGTTTTTTGAGATTTTTCGATAAAACGAATAATACACGTCCGAATCTAGGAGTTTAAAAATAAAGGCCGGGCAAATTATAAAAAAAAAACTTAGCAATTTAGGCGGAATGGTTTTTCGTTTTTGTTGCTAAATTTGGAGCATGAAATTATGCCTTACAGATTTGGGGGTGGGGGCGGTGGATATTATTTAAAGATTGAATCTAACCACATACGGTCCTAGTCCCTATAGTTTTTATTATGCTGATAATCCCCATTGGGTCTTGCTCTATGTGATAAAGGCTGAGTTAAGGTATCATACATAAAAATCTAGGGCTGAAACTAAATATAAATATGATGCAAATGGGCAATCCATATTCGGTATATTACATATTGTAAATAAACATGTGCCCCTCTTCCAAAATATGTTTGCAATTTTAAACAAGATTTTATTAGATATTTTTAATATTTTGTTATTTTATGTTTGCCAAACTCATTATTGTTTAGTTAAAAAATATATTTTTCGTCATTTCGGCCCATGTTGTGTTATGTCAAATAAAATTTGACTAAAAATTAATTATTTCTTTGTTCTTGATTTTAGAGGTTTTTTATATTAATTTTCGTCAAAAGCAGATGGATAAATTAATAATAAATATTACAACATAAAATTTAGAACATTTTGAAAATTTTTTACAAAAACATTAAAGTTTGTCAAAATGGTTGAGTTTCAAAGTCACGAATAGAGCATTTTTTACCATACATTAACTCAACTGTAACCTGAAGAGATTTAGTACTACTATTTCATATAACTAACAAAGGTCGATAATTACCTATGTGTATAAAAGAAAGTTATGACATTTAAATAATCTCCATGGCCTTACTTCATAAATATTTTCCGTTTTCCAGAGTTTTTATCGCCTTCGGGTATGTTAAGATATTTACGAAAGAATGGCCATTTTTGAACAAATTGACAGATTTTGCAACCTTGAGAATACCGTAAAAAGAAAAAATTTAGAATTTTTTTATATAAAAAGCACTAGTAATTTGTATTTTTATCTCAAATTGAAAATTAAAATTTTTATGTATATCAAACTTTTACATTAACATTAAGATTATACAGAATATTTAGCCACTAATCTTTATAGGGCACGATATAATATCGGTTTTTAATGAAGACATTATTTGAAGTTTGAATTTAAGATGTTGTGCATATATAAAATAAAATTATCAATTTTTTTTGTTTTTTAATTTTTTTTGTTAACTTTTTCACAAATTTTCTTGTAACTGATTAACATAGTTTTATCAGAAAAAACGGTAAACGGATTTGAAAAATGGCAGATTTCGCCTCTATAATTAGCTCATAATTCTTATAAATTTGTTGACCTGTTTAAAAAGGAATATTATACTATAATTATAATTTGATAAAAAGATTGCAAAATTAAAAAATGAGATATGTCACAAAATAAACCATATACTTCAAATTTAACTCTAATTAACTAAAAATTATGGATAGCAAAGCTTAGCGGTTTTTAGGCATGTCTACATAAATTAGCCCGAGCTATTTTAAAAATGGGAAAGGTAATAATGTGTGTGAATTTGTACTCAATTAATACTTTAATACCTATGAGAATATGAAACACATGCTTAATAGTTATTTGAAGGTATTTTGCACCAACGTCTAGGGGCCATTGGTTAAAGGTGTGATGGTGTGTAATGTTTTAATATTCCGAGAAAATTAAAATTGAATATTTGCAGTAGCCTGTTTTGTATTAAATATACTGGCTTATAAATTCAATCAAATACTTTTATAATTTGTTCTACAATATGCTTCTAGAACAAACAAGTAATCTGTCTCTTGTGCTCCTTTTTTTAATACAATGTGAAATTGCAGCTAAGGCTTGCCATAATTCCGATTGATATTTATGGAAGGGTTGGGCTGGAAACCCCTAAGCTTTGGCGTTTTCCTAATTTAATCCTAAAGCTCAACCAGCGGGGGATATTGCCATCAGATGTTCTTACTACGATACGAAGATAGTTTTTTATTTTCAAGGAAAAAATATAAAAGAAATGTAAGTTTTTAGGGTTGACAAAGTTTTACGAGTTTTTTTTTGTTTGTTTGAATTTAAATATTAAAAATTACCATATTTAAATAACTTTTTCAATTTTAAGCTTTTTCTGAATGTCTTAAATTTGTTGCAAATAAACTCTCTAAAGATACTTTTTTGTTCTTTTTTGTTTATAACACTATTTATAAATAAAATTTTGGTAATTTATGTTAATTTCAAGCCTGCTGTGACGAAGTCACCAAACTGTCTCAAAAGCAAAATTAAATATTAAATTAATAGTATTTGGTTTTTGGGGCGGCCTTGTATTATTAATCTTTTTATTGAATTTTCCAACTTTAGGCTTCTAGTTAAAATGTCAATAAACTGTCGCAATTGCAATTATTGGGTTTTTTTTGTTTGCAGCACTTTTTATTAATAATACATTGTTATTTTTGATACTTAAGCCTGCTGAGTTGAAGTCGCCAAACGGGCAAATGCCTATAATTTAATATTAAATTTATTTTTTTCCAAATTTTTTTTATTCGGGCTGCCAGGTATTACGAATTTTTTGATTCTTAATTTTAGGCAACCAGTGACAATGTCCAAATTGTCGCAAATGCAATTATTTAAATATTGGGCAAACCCAACTTTTTGTTTGTAATTCTATTTATTAATAATATATTGATTATTTTTATAAATCAGCTTTCAGTTAGTGTCACAAAATTGTCGCAAATATCAATTTAATATCAAATTAATTTTTTCCGACACAAACAAAAAAAATTTGGCAAAAAATTAGCCTATTTTGATATTTCCTATGGGCTAATGTTATTTTTCAAGCATCAAAAGTGTAAAATTAAAAAATAATAGGTGATTTTTAGTTGTTTAAGAAGGATCATGAAATTTTTGCTAAAATGGATTTTTTTTTACATTCAGGGGTTTTGTGCCCTAGTTGCAGTCACTATAATGTATAAACTTTTTCATCAATTAAGACGTGTTTAACATAACACTGCATTACAAGTTTTTATGTGCATTTGAAATATGTGTTTGTAATCATTTTTTGAAAAATTACGAAATAAGGCATCTCAACACAACAATATCTGAATGTGTGTTAAAACAGCCAAGGATGTTTTCCTCCACTGAAAATGTAGGCTCAAGGGTATTATTTTATATAGTATAAATTTATTTAGCCAGATTGCCCACAAAAAAATTTCGCCTTTTTTTAAAGGATTTATTTCTGGATGTCTAATTTCTTGCAGCGTTGCTGCCTTATCTTTTGGAATATGGTTTAGCTATGAGCATTATGGTACCTCTCAGAATGCTTAAAAATATTTTATTAATAACGTTTGCATCATTATATTTATTTTTTGTCAGATGATTGGATAATTAGGAAGAAGTCAAAACATATTTTTAAATATGGATTGCCAATACATCCACCAAATATTTTAATATACAAAAATCATGTACTGGCATATGATGCATCACGGAAAATTCCATTTTGGGTGGCTGAATTGTTGACCAAAGAACGATTAAATGGTTTTATAATATTTTTTTGATTATTTATATAGTAGTGTTTAAAATATAAGAGATTAAATTTTATATTGTTAGTTTTTCAGTTGCATCATATATTTTAAATAGTCACAAATAAATAATTTAAAAAATAGCACATTTAACACTTTTTAGTTTTATTATAAAGCATAATTTTATGTGCACTAAATTATGTTCTTATTACCTTCTTATGAGAAGAAGCATTGATGCTGTGTGGTGGCATTAATCTTTGGGGTCAATAGGTTTAAGTGTGTCTTTCCATCAATACTATATCCTGTATCACTCTGTTGAATATAACAGCATTCATGCTTAACTGCTCTGGCATGTTAAAGGCCAGATTATTACTTTGTTAATATTATGCCCCTCTTGTCCTAAATCTCTTAAAAAAGATGGCACACCCATCAGGGTATAGCACTTTTTTGCCATCCTAGGCAATTTAACCTACCCTGAGCCAAATAATTTTTGGCCACCAATAACTATTATTTAAATATATTTAAAAATTAATATGTCCATCATATCATTTATATGAAAATAATAATTTAATATCTTTTTTACTTATAAATGTTTTTATAATATTGTTTTTCAAATCTTGTCATGGATGGGGCTAGAAATTAAGTTAAAAGGCCAATAATAAATGATATAAGTTATTTTAATATTTTCATAATTAACGTTGACTTCAGTTAAATAGATAGGCTTGTGCAGGTTTGTAAGAATCAGATGGGCTTAGCTTGTTTTTAAAAATGAAATAGGCTATGTGGTATTTGAATCAGGACACTAAAGCTTTATTCTAACCCAATTAATATAGTGAAACATAAGCTCTACAGGCCTAACCATGACTAAAGTCTACTCCTTACCTAACTCTAACTAGCCCTTACATAATCCTTACTTTAGCATAATTTTTTTAACACACACTTAATATAAATAATTATTGTAACAGGCACGTTAGTCTTGGCCAAAATAGTTTTAGTTTACTTGCTTGGCCTGGATATTTTTCACATAAGGATAACTAGTTTGAACCACTTAGATCTCCTTTTTATTGTTGTTGTTGTTGTTAGCCCCGGTTCTTTTCGTGAAAGTTGGATGGTTGAGCTTGAGTGCTGCAAGGGCTGGATTGAGCCAAAGATCTATGGGGGAGATAGGGGGCCCACGGTTTGGGCATATGAGCCAGTGTTCAATATTATCAGCTGAAGATTTGCAGTCATTGCAAATATTATTCAGAGAAGGGTTGATGCGCTCTGAAGTTTCCCAGTAATTGGCAATATCCAGAGCGAAGTTGAGCTAGTTGGCAGCGGATTTTACGGGATAAAAAGGTTTCAGAAGAGGAAACGGGAAGGGATCGGCCGTATAAAACTATGTTCTCCTTTTTATTAAATTTTTATATCGTTTTTATTTAAATTTTATTTAGGTTTTGCAAAAAGAGACAGTTTGGTATTTAGACCTGATCCTAGGATACCAAAAGAATTTACAGCTACAAATGACGATTATAAATCTACAGGCTGGTCTAGGGGCCATATGAGTGCTGCAGGAAATCATAAAATTAATAAGGTTTTTACTTCAATACTTTGATGTATATTTGTTATCAGATTTTAGGTAATGTATGTCAAATTTTTTTATGATATAAATATAAATTTTGTTAATTAGTAATTATTAACTTGGATTATATTAAATATAATAAATAGTTTTTTTATTTGCTTCTCTAAAGATTTTTGAGCAAAATTAAATTCAGAACATTTTTCTAAATATTTTAAACATGGTTAGCAATACTACTTTGCTAATATTACATCATAATTGGCCCAAATTTTGCTCTGTCCCTTAATATATATCTAACTTTTATAAATCCATTGCTCAAAACATGATTAAAATCTTTGTTTTTATCATTAATTTGTGAGCATATATTATAATAATTTACACTTTACATTATAATTAACTTAATAATTATTTTGTCATTCTTAAATTTACATTTTATGTTATAACCATTAGGAGTATATGGATGAAACATTTTACCTAACCAACATAGTCCCACAAGATTTTGACAACAATAAGAAGTTTTGGAATAAATTTGAAGGATTTTGCAGGAATTTAGTTAAAAAATACAAGGAAATAAGGGTCATTACTGGTCCACTCTTTCTACCCAATGTGTTTGAAGACAACAAGAAATTTATTAAATATGAGGTAATTTTTGAAAAATTTTTATTTTCCTTACTTGCTCTTTAGGTAAATAAATTTCTAATATAAAAATGGGTAAAAACATTCTATTCTCTCAGAAAAGTGTATATTCTGCAAGGAAACATTAGAAATAAATTAATTAAATAACATGTACTGTATGGAAGGTCAAAACGCTGACATTTATATATTTATAAACAAATTTTATATTTCGTGGCAAATTAATGATTTATACGATGGAGAATAAAAATTTTTGCCCTCAACCTTTCTCACTCAACTAATTACTCCAAAATTTGCCAATTTTCAACCAATTTTGCTAAAATTGTTTAAAACTTTGTAACCGATGCACTTCTATATTCTTTTTAAAATGTTTAGGTCAAATTTATATACTATTTCAACTAATAACTTTTACAATTTGACCATTAGTTTTTGCACATTATTAACCAGAGAAAATTAAATTATTGATACGCAAAATGTACAATTTTTGCCTCTCCTAAGATTGATAACCATGGTACAGTGTAAAAATGATAGTTAAAAGTTAAGACAAGTGCTTATAAGATCGGTTCCTCTTTTGTAAAAATATATGTTCATGTACTAACTTTCTGTTAATCTTATTTTTTATATTTTAGGTTATAGGCGAAAACAATGTTGCTGTACCTACTCACCTTTTCAAAATTATCATGGCTGAAGATGAAAAAGATGGGGAAATACATCACGCCTCGTTTGTTGTTCCCAATTCGCCCATATCAGCTGATAAAGAGCTGATTGATTTTTTAATCCCCACCAGGGTAATCGAAAAAAATATAGGGTATAAGTTTTTAAACGATAATTTAACCAAATCTCTAACCCTCCTAGATCTATGTGATAAAATTGTCTGTACACTTAGACGGCCTAAACCTTATAATAACAACGACAACATTTCCCTTAAAGAATTATAGCCCTTGTTTATCATGTATTTTAATGCAATTACAATTGACATGGTATACAAACACATTCTCTATTTTTTTATAAAAATTCTTTGACAACTAAATTTTTAATGTGATTGTTTATACAAATATTTTAATCGGGTAACATTACTCAGTCATTATATTTATATTATGTTTTACACCTGTATTTATATATCTACCTAAATAAATGCGCTTTTCGTAAATATATATTGTAAATTCATATACATATTATGTTTCTCATTATAGATTAAAAATTGGTAAGATATAATTTTAGGGCAGGCACGTTCAAAATCAATTTTTCAAATATAGCTTTGTTTGCCTTGTTATCCAAATGTAAGTTGAAAAAATCGTTAGTCGTTTTGTTATGAATCAAGGGTTAAAAAACAAAATTATTATTTATTTTTGATTTATTTACATTCACAGATGTAGATATAAATTTGTTTTGGTTTAAATACGTTTTTTTTATATAATTTAATAAAATACAAAAAAACAAAGAAAATATTTTTTGTTATATCAGTGACAATGAACGACCCTATGGGTCTTTGTAAATTAATTTAAATTTTTATTTTCAAATATATGTAATAAATATTACACAATTAGGAATAGAAAATTACCTTTTTATCATTTCATGTTAACAAAATGCGCCAAATTTGAACCGTAGAATTGGTGATTGTTGTAAAACGCTATTTTTTTTGTTTCTAAAAGGTTTTTTTTACAAGTGAAATGACTTTGACCACATGTTTTGTCAATGACGTGTTTTGCATTAAGTTAACAATCGTTTTTTCATATTAATTAAATATCCCGTTTTTATGTAAGTTTTTAGTTTGTTAGTTTATTAAATTAATATAGCTTTTGTGATTTAACTGGTAAGATCCTTTTTTTTGTTGGCCCGATTTGGCAAATAAAAAAAAATCGGAGGAACATTTTAATATTTGTTATTGTGAACGTTTATAGGGTCGTTTTTTTTGTTAATTTGCGTTTTTGGTTTTTTAATTTGGTAAATGCTTATTTTTTTTCGATATATAGAGTCATTCTGGCTACTCTTTGTTTCAACAATTTTTTTTTTAAAAAATATAAACGTTTTGCAAAATATGCTCAGGCTCAAGATGTGTGTTTAAGGCAATAAGTTAAAATGGCAATTGCTTTCATCCAAATATAATTTCCCTGTTTGTAAAATTGATGCAATCATAATTAAATAAAATTAATAATTAGAAATGAATACAAACAAAGATAATTTAACTCCCACCACGCCTGATCAATTGACCGAAGACCCAAATAAACCTCCGAGTATATATGGGCGAAGACGTAAAAGTAATCCTCTAATTCATGCACATTTCGATCCAGAAATTGTCAATTTGACACCCAAAATTATAACGCGCTTACAAAAGGACCTAGATATGATGATAGAAGGTTTAAAATATATAACGTTTTATTTACACCTGAGAACTGTTCCATATTTAATCTCGATTGGGTTTAAATTTGCAAGGATACCATATATTAACTATAGATTTAGCTAAGCTAATAATTATATTAAATCAATTAACCTGTATCTAAGTTAAAATTTTTATTGTAGATAATTAATTTTTTATATAATTTTAAAAATCGCATAAATGAGTTTTACCAACTTGCAAATAATTATAATTCTGGTCTGTTTAAAAAGAATTGGACGAAATATATACAATCGTACATTTAAAAGGCCTTCAAACAACTTTTTAAAATAAAATTTAAAATTGAATATTTGTTTGGACATTGGCGGGGGGGGGGGGGGGGATTGAATTGTGCGCATCCGACCTTTGCTAAATGTTTAAAAATACAAAAAAAATAAGGTTTATATGATAACATATAACCCCCCATAAAATATTTTTCAAATTTTATTCCTCATCCCCTCTTTGAAAAAATCGTAGGTAAACCACTGTGGATTAATACGATCACTAATGAGTTTTCGTTTTAGGAGCTTTTTATTAAATTTAAATGCATTTTCGAGTTTTTTATATGCGATCGTTTAATCGGATTGGCGAGACATCTCTAGCAAATCTTTATTTTTAGGATTTGAAAAAATAACGAAGGAAAAAATTATTTTGCGAGAAGAGTTGACCAAACTGAATCAAGCACGGACGGAATTGAGCAAGGAGTTGACCGAGGCAAGGGCTACGTTGTCTCAGCTCAAACAAGCTAAAGGTGGAGCCCACCCTAAGGAAATGGCCAGAAATGATGAAGATCTTTCGCTCATGGATATCGTACAAGATGTTGGAAATGATAAATCTCCCTTAAACATAAAAGTATAGTGATCACGTCACGATTACAAGAGAAAACTTTAGGTCATTTATGTAAAGTCTCTAGGGCGCGTTCAGAGATTCATTTTAACAAACAGTTTTAATTTGAAATTTTAAGTTTTCTTCGAATACTAAAAAATTTTTTTTACAATTTTTTTATATTTCCCGAAGCAATTGCTCTATCAGGCCAAAAAAAAATTTAAATCAAAAAAGCTCGTAAAAAGGGCCTTTTAAGCCACATTTTAGTAATAAGAGGCCTTTTAAATTAAAGGGCTTTTTGGACTTTTTAATAATAGTGATAAATCATATTCCAACTTCAGAATAAATAAGAAAATACTAAAAAGGAGTTTTAAAAAAAGCTTTCCCCCCATTTTTTCGGGGCTTTTTGTTAAAATTTTAAATTACTATGAGCTATCATTTTTTGGCCCGAGAAAAAATGTCCATTTTTTAGCCCAAGAAAAAAGTTCATTTTTTGGCTTTTTGGCTTACACTCTTTTTAGCATTGCTCTTAATATAAAACAGGTCAACAATTAATTTTTAGAAAAAATAAGTTTATGAAAACATAAAAGCATACATCCCAATGATGACCTCTCATAAATATGTTTCATTTTTCGTAATTTCTTCCGCCTTCGGCTCTAATATCGAAAAGCCTTTTTGACCAAATTGACAAATTATGCGACCTCGAGAATACCCCAAAAAAATCAAGAATTTTTTTCTCATACAAAAATCTCTACTAACTTATATTTATCATCTCAATAACGAGAAATAAATTTTTTTTAGTATATTAAGCTCATACATCAGCATTTAGAAAATACAGAATATTTCACATCCAAACTTAAATACACGATATATTATCGGTTTTTAATAAAATTAATATTTGAAATTTGTAATTGTACAGTTAAGTTGTTGTGGATATGCAAAAAAAATACAATTGATTTTTTCTGAAATCTTTTTTGTTTTTTTTTTGACATTTTTTTAATGTCTATAGCTAACTATGGAAAAAACGGCAAACGGATTTGAAAATCCCTAAGATGGGAGGTTTTGTCTGTAGAGCTTAAAACTCTCAAAAATTTGTTGTGTAATTAGAAATTTTATTATATCTATATTCATTACCATAGCTGATAATTTATTTCAATATGATTCCTGGCTTCAAATATTTTTCAAAATTAACCATTATTTTTTTTTGTAAAAATTAAATTTTTTAAAAGTATGAATGAACCCTGAAGCGCCCTATTGTATTAGAAAATGTTATGTTCGCCGTAAGAAATCAATAAGGTTAAAAAACTCCATTCTAAAGGCGCGTTGACAATTTTTAAATTTTTAAGGTTTGGTTTGTTACATTAAATATCATTATCATTGTTTTTATAGTATTTTTTTTGCACCTCATAAAAATTTTAAAATCTTACGTAAGGGCACGTGCAAAGTGAGTTTTTATTTTTGTGAAATTTACAAAATTTTGCAAACTTTTATTTTAGGGCGCGTTCAGACTCATTTCAAATTTTTGAAAATTTTAAAAATTTCGAATATTTAAAATTTTATATTTTTTTTTCAAAATTCTTTAAAAACTTTTCTTTCAGAAAAATTATTTAAATGCTAAACAAAAATTGGCGACTTTTTGTAAAAAAGCGTTCAATGTCAAAAGGTAAAAATTTTAAAATTTTTCAAAAAAACGAACGAAGTCTGAACGCGCCCTTAAAATAAAACGCAAATTTTTAAAAAGTTGCCAAAATTTGTTTATGCACATAAAATACTCGGGCGCGTTCAGACTCAGTTCATTTTTTTGAAAAAATTTAAAAATTTTTAAATTTTTACCTTTTGACATTGAACGCCTTTTTACAAAAAGTCGCCAATTTTTGTTATTAGCATTTAAATAGTTTTTTTGAAAGAAAAGTTTTTAAAAATTTTGAAAAAAAAAAAAATAAAATTTTAAAAAATTCAAAATTTTAAAAATTTTTAAAATTTTTCAAAAATCTGAAATGAGTCTGAACGCACCCTTCTCTAAAATATAAAATTGTTTGAAAATTTTGAAAAAAAAAAATAAAATTTTTAAATTTCTAGAATTTTCAAAATTTTACGAAAAAAAAACTCACTTTGCACGTGCCCTGAACGAACTCCAAACGCGCTGTAATAATTAAATAAAATTTAGGTGATGGTCATAATTTATGGCAGCCTAGATAGATCTACTAGATCTATTGATTAATTTTACACCTTTTTTTTTCCAGGAAATGATTTCCGCCAATGAGGCCTTGAAAAGTAAAGCGGTGCCGTGTTTACTCACCCTAATAAATCAGGTAGTGTCGGGCGAAGGACACCCCAAGGCGGACGTTGGCGCATTAAATAAGGAATTAGCTGCACTCATTGTGACAAACAACGGCCTATATAAAAATATTATGAAAAATCGGGATATTGAATTGAAAATTAGGAACGAAGCTAATAGGATTAAGGAGGAGAACCGTAAATTATATCGAGAAAACATAAAAATTCAAAGTAAAATGAGGCGAGCATCGCTTGATAAGAAATGAAATTATTTATTTTTTTGGTAATGATTGTATATAATTAATTACGACGATAACTAATGTTTTTTTGTATTGCATTTGCAAACCACATGAATTATAAAAATACTTGAGATTATGCTATTATGCTTCCGCTAATGAAGGAGCCATGCCCTACCTGGAACATCTGACCGCGATATGTGTGATAGAGATCAAAATTGAGACCCGAAAGCCCACCTCGCCCGAGAAGCGGGCCGGGAGGAGGGGCGGACCTAGTTTTATAAAATAGAATTGGTCGAGCCAGGCCGGTTTGTATTTTTTTTTTAAATATTATAAACAAGTACTATAAATAATATATTTTTTATCATACGATGCAGAGTCCTTGATAATAGAGCAAAATATTTTTAATTTTTAGTATAAAATGTTTGGGCCCAGTAAATTCGGGCCGATTCCAAAATAACAAACAATTTCCGGGCCGGGCCCAAATCAACAAACATGTTGGGCCAGCCAATTCTAATTATTACAGCCCAGTTTAAACTCTAGATTGTAAACCCGTAAGCATTTGCATCAAACTCATACATTTTGAAAGTGCATTTAGGACAGAGCAACTATTCAGCCTATTTTATATTAAACAAAAGAGCTCTAGAGCAAATTTGAATTATTTATATGGGCAAGCTAGCGGACAATTACACTATTAACAATGTGCAGGTTACGTGCAAATTATTATAACATTTAATAAGCCCGCTGTCTAACGTTTTACCCGTTACATTTTGTCAGGTGCAAGTTTAAAACAACGATTAAAACCACTATTCTTAATTAGTTCGAAACTTCAATGCCATTCAGAACCAATTTTGCCGAGCAGACTTCTGTAATACCGGTTTTACCTAGTTAAGTGTTTCCACGCATATCATCATTGCCTATTGATCATTAAAATGAATCTTAAAAAAACATTTTTATATAAATCGTTTTTTAATTAGGAGACAAATACGAATGTTTACATAGTATTCGGGTCCATCAAGTACGATACTGGCCAAACAAAATATATTTTTTCATTATGTTTAAGCAGTATAAAACCTTAATTATTAGGTTTCTATATAGAAAGTAAAAATTTGTGTGCTTCGGCCCAATAATTAATAGGCTAATTAATATTTAATTGGATATAGAGTTAGTTTATCTGGACATATTATTAATACATATATCAATAAATCTATATCTGTTAGTCCATAACATCCATGAAACTTTACCTGTCAAAAACTGTTTACCAAGATGTATCAAGGCCATGAGGAAAATAAAAGAGGAGTAATTAAAACCTGAATTAAAAATTTATTTGTTATATCTGGAAAAATTAATCATGAATAAAATCGGTACAGCTTTGCTGATTGTTTTGAGTGGATTTGCCCTAAATTCCATCAACTGTTTGGATTTTTTGCCAACTTCGTTTACTCTCAATTCCTCACAAATTGGTATGGCATCATTTTGTTTTTAACACGAATCTAAAATATTTGACAGCAAATTTTACATGATATTCTTAATCTTTTATGACATTATTTGTTTTAGGTGCTTATTTGAATAACACATTAAACCGGTTACACATATTTTGGCTATAAAAATTATTCGTAAGCGTTTTCACTGGCAGGGAACAACACAAGCTTTTAGCTTTAACCCGGGGGAAAAGACACCCGTCCTCTTTCACCTCCCCCCCATCCTATAATTTTCCATTAAATAATGGCATTTTCAACCTCTTCCCCCTTTTGGTTTATCCTAAATCTTCTCACCTAACATTTTAGAAAGTTAACGGCGACACCTTGCCTTACCCCCCACCCCCAAGGCGTCATTTTTTGAATTTATCTACCTTACTATTCCTGGTATAGGTCAATGTCAGGAATCAATGAATGGAAATATGAATGACTTATTAGAATGACCCAAAAAATATTCTAATAACAAGTTAAGAGTTATAAGAGATATTAAATCTAAAGTGATGCAAATATTTTTCGTATACAGATCTCGATAAAGCCGTTCAGCATTTCGTCCAATTTATAACATTTAAAACGATAAGCTATACATCTGGTACATGGAACACCGTCGAATTGACCAAAGTCATTAAACATCTAAAAAAATGTATTACTTTTTATATCTAAAATTTTTGTTTTAAATGTTGTTTTCATTTTCTTTACCATATAAATTAAAATCAATCACCATATAGAAAATTTCAATTTTGTAATCGATATATTATTAATTTATTCATAAAAATTTGAATAGTATAAACAAAATGTCAAACGGCCATTCGTAATTTGGTACCCTTCAAAAATTTCAAGGACAAAATGATTAAATTCTTACATATCGACAAAAAATTTACAAAGCGGATTGCTTAACCTAAATAATTTTATTTCATATTTTAGTTGTCTGGCATTTTTTAAGTTTCACTTTTAGGCCAAAAACTATATTTTAGGAATCGAACGTAAAATATTATTTAGAATTGGTCTATCCAATATTGCTGACTGAACCATGCATCATATAATTTTCTAGCTGCTTCAGTTTTTCCCCAAAAAACTAAAATTAAAATATCGAGTGTTTTTAATTAAATGTTTTAATTCCTTCATCTTTCGATTCCAAGATTTTATAAATTTTGCTAACGATTGATAGAAAAATAACATTCAAAAAAAATATGTAAAAATTAGTACTGAGGAAATATAATGTGTTTTAATTAAAGAACATACAGCAAATCCTATACATTTTTTAAATAAAATATCATATTATTGAGCTAAGAATTTTTCTATTCGTTTTAAAGTTTTTTTAAATATTTATCTTAAATGCGAAGAAAAATAATTTCATATTTTTGACATTTTGTTTATCAATTTAGGGTATAGAACGAAATTCTTACTATTATATTTTTCGTAATATAGATGAAAAATATCAATTTTATTATTGATTAGGTTAAAATTTAAATTGCTCGAAAGAATGATTAAATAACACACCTTATGTTTTTTGAAATTTGACTTTGAACGTGCCTCGTAGCCAAATAAAACATTTAGTGAATCCTTTCATATTAAAGTTTATCCACGGATACACAAAGCAAAATGGATCGAACACCGTACGGCAAGTTTAACGCAAATCTACATAGTCAAGTCCTTGAGGGACGAGAGGGCCGGGTATTTCGTCGATCGACCCTGGGTCCTGCAGTCTCATATGGATGTCGTCCCGATTCCCGATGAGGCAAGATGGCGTGCTCCGCCTTTTTCCGGAAAAATTTTATACCTGCCTAATGGTTTCCCTGATTTGACAGTACGTATAGAATATAATGATGATTTTTTTAGCAATATGCCCATATTTGTTAGTGATGGGGGAACTAAGTTTGGAAAAAATATCAAAATTAAAGCTACATTGCTAAATTTTTAAATTCTCAATTAGAGTTTAGTTAAATTACCTAAGGGTTAATTATGAAGTATTATGTTACATATTTAATTTAAAATTTCAGAAAATGGCCTGCCAATGTCCATGGTTTTTTATTGATTATTTTTGGCTATTATACAGCTCACTTAGATTATCATAAAATATTTTCAATTAGATGTTAAAAGGATGGGAACATTAATCAAACTTAACTCGATAAAAATACAAATAAATTATAGAAATATTTTTATTCAATATATAAGGCCTAAATAAATTATTATGACTAATAACAAAGGGTTTAACTATTTGAGGTTTTATCTAACAACTATCGACAAAAATTTTAAATTATGAAATACCATA
The DNA here is from genome assembly GCA_030555515.1 of Acutogordius australiensis. NCBI lineage: Eukaryota > Metazoa > Nematomorpha > Gordioida > Gordea > Gordiidae > Acutogordius > Acutogordius australiensis. Next base: position 15,528,712 of record CM060243.1, read on the forward strand.
ATTGATATTTGGTTATCTTGGCCATATCATATTCCCAACAAATTCTTGAGATAAATTTATAGACGCCAGAATCTAATATGTTCATGAAGATTGTTTATGATATAAAAGATTTTTTTTATAAAACAGTATTAATAGCTTTTAAATTAATATTATTTTATTTTGTTGTATTTTTTAATTAGCCGATAAGTAACAGCACTGGTGGATCTACAGGTGCGAAAAACAATACGGGACCATTGCCTCGTTTTGTTTCGGGTTATTTCTTTTTACTTTATTTTAAATTACTAGTATTGAATAATAAATAAATGCTGCGGCTTATTATAAAAAATATTTTAAACACAAAAAATCTACCAATCTTGATATAGATAACACGCAAATTTAGTTTAAATATTAATTTCCGCTTTTAGAAAAAATAAACTATTAATACCTTACAACCAATTCTTTAATTTTTTGCTTTATGTAAAATCTATCGTGCTTATGAGATGTACAATATCATATTTTTTGAAATTTTGTACTAAACGCGCAAACCTGCTCTTACAACAGGCCACAATTTTTGAGAGTTATGTGTAAACTACAGAGATCAAACCTGCTATCTTAAAAATTTTCAAATCCATTTACCGTTTTTTCTAATCAAACTTAGTTAGTCAGCTATAAACATTAAAAATATTAGAAAAAAAGGTCAAAATATCGTATTTAAGTTTGGACACAAAATATTTTGTATTATCTAATTATAATGATGTTAATATACTAAAAAATTTTATTTCTCATTATTTGATATGATAAATATAAGTTACAAGGAATTTTTATATGAAAAAAAGATTTTTAATATTTTCTTTTTAGGGTATTTTCGATCTGTCAATTTGGTCGAAAAAGGCCATTTTTTCGTTATGGACGGATGTAAGGAGCCAAGGCCGGAAGAAACTAAGAAAAACGAAATATATATTAGATAAGGCAGGGATATATTTTATGTTTTCATAAAATTCACGGTTGTGCCATTGAAATTTGTTGACCTGTGAAAGCCATTTTTCATTATGGGCGGAAAGGAGCGGAAGGCGAAAAAACTAAGAAAAACGAAAAATATATATGAGGTAAGGCCATCATGTGGATGTATTCTTTTAGGTTTTCCTATATTTTGTGGCATTGATATTTGTTGCGTTGTATATTAAGATATTTTCTCCAAATAGAAGTAAAACTTACGTTAAGAATTTTGTTCCCCAAAAAGTTTTTGTGAATGAAATAAACAATGAAATGGTTGTTACATCGTTATGATTCAGGTAACGACAAACTAAACAGCCAATACATTATGTTTGGGAGAGGCGCGCAAGACGCCAAGCACATCATGGTGGGAGCCATGGAGGCGCTCGAGCTAAGCCTGGCGCTCAAATTGCGCCCCGCAAATCAGAGCTTTATTTTCATATGGAATCACGATGAGGAGGTTAGCGGAGTGTACGGGGCAAAGGTAGCAGCTAATTACCTGGCCACACGTTTTAAGGCCGAAAACAAAAAGAGAAATAGCACAGACAGTGAATCCAGACCGTTTGGTAATTTTGTATATTATTTCTATAACACGTGTGGACATATTCATTTTTAAATATAAATTATATTGTATCCTTTTCTGCCATATAATTCCTTTTTTTTTGTTTTTTTCAAAACTTCAATTATTTTTTCAAATGTCAAAAGTTACATTTTTCACGATTCAATATCTCAAAATCTGATATATTTTTGTTTTCAAATTGGCGCTTTTCATAAAATGCAGATGTAATTGTTTATATCACTTTATTTAAATTTACAGAATAAAAAATAAAAAAGTAAAAGTTAAAAATAAGATAATTAAAAAAAGACTTATGCAAAACAACGGCCTGATATCACCTATTAACCTACTCATAGAGAAAGTCGCCGAATTTTAAATTTAGTGCTTTTGCTTGGAAAGTGTTAATTAATGACTTTAATGGCAATATTTTATAGATTTGAAAAAGGGAAAAAAAAATTCTAATAAATCTGGTACAAGCGCACCCCTTCTTGCCCCTCTTTCCCGTCAGACTTCTTTTGGCGCTCTTTTAAATTTTGTTAATTTTAGTGGTAAGAGATTACAAATTATTTAAATCTTTAAACCAAAATTTAACATAAAAAGGGGTGCCTTTTTTTATTGAATTTAATCTATAGTTAAATTTAAGTAGCCTAAATAATTTAAAAATTCGCGTCGGGTCAAAAATTTTTGTTACTAGTTTTTCCTATCTATCCGCCATAATTGTAAAATATTAGTATTTTATTGAGATAATGACCACAGCATATTGATGAAAGAGATTTTACAAAGCCTATCTATAACCAGAGCTGGGAAAACAATGAGCCAAAAAACTTTGGCTCAATTATTCCCCTAAAACACAAAAAAAGAAAGGGGGCTACAAATAAAGGGCCAAAATAAGAATTCAAAAAAGCCCTTACTAAGAAAAGGGGCAAAAAAAACCCACAAAAAGTGACTTTTAAAGTTGCCCCAAAAAGCCCATTTTATGTTTTCCTTATAATAATTTCGAAAAATTTTGATTTTTTCTTTATAATAATGATGGGTGGGTTATTTTTTCTTAAAGCTTCTAGGAGTTTTTTGAAGAAAAGGGGCTTTTTTTAAACATGCCCCTTTTCTTTATGCAAGAAAGGGGGCTTTTCTTTTGCCATGCCCACGAGTTTGTGGGCATTTGGAAAATAAAACTCAAAAACTTGTTAAAAAAAAGCCCATGTAGTTTTTTTTCCAGCCCTGTCCATAACTGTATTAAAAAAACTTCATTTTTTAAAATACCAGCTGATAGTGGACCATGAATAGTATAATAAATTTAACAACTGGGCCCTATAAATTCAATTATACTTTTTGCGCTCCTATATTGTTGTTTTAAATGCCTTAACCCTATTTAATTTGCACAAAATTAGTTGCAAGTTTTTCAATAGTTGTCTTGCGTTCTAACATACTGTATATTTTTTTTATCTATTTCTGCTACAGAATTTTTGATAGATGAAGGAATGCCTGTTTTTACCGACATTCTTCCGAATGGCTACAACATAGCACCGTAAGTTTTTTAGATTTCAAATCTAATTTTTATATCTCATAGACGTCCAAAAATTTAAAACTGCTTTCCTATGTAACATGTTGCCAAAATTATGTGCACATTTTACAAAAAGAGAATTTTTTATTTTAAACATTTATAGCACCTTATAAAGAGCACGCACTTTGTATAAGATTCCAGGAGAAAACATTGGATTCTCCTATTTAGAGTGCTCGTTGTTTTTTAAATTTATATAATTTTTACTACTACCGCGCGTCAAATTGTTATAAGCTGTTGTTAATTTTGTTTCTTAAAAATGGTTTTTCTAATTATTGGAAATAAGCATTCAATAAAAATAGATATTTTGTGAAAAACGGCAGAAATTTTCAAGTAAAAACAATTGGTTTGAGGTTTCCTCCATACCTTTCCCCTTTAAGGGCGCCCCCGTTGGGGCTTTGACTTTTTTAAACCGAGCAAAGCAATTAAAATTGCCGACGTGTCAAATATGATTTGCTCGCACGCCGGCGACCTAGGTTTTTAGCCTAGGCTCTTACTTTTAGACATATCGTTTAGGACCTATTGCCTAAGCAGGTCACTCTGAAGCTTCAAAGTGGTTGCACATGTAAACTATTTTTCCGAAGAAAAAAGCTATTGTGCACGGATTCGAACTCGCAACCTCCTGCGTCTAAGGCAGAAGGTTTGCCTTTGAGCTATCTGAGCCGACAAGTTAAATAGGAAGTTACCTACTTTAATGATATCATGAGGATAGTTAATATAGGCTATTGGGATTTATTTAGTTCAAACAATCGGCGGAACCGTTTTTAAAAAAACATTCTTTTGTGGATTATGCGGAGATAGTGGATTAATTTTATGTCTATAAAACCTGCCAAAAAACATTCTAACTATTAACTCTTTTAAAAAAAAATTCCGTGTATTTGCGGTGTGAATATAGCAATCGTTGGCTGTAGGCTATATGACAAGCAAGCTGTAATAACGGGATCTCTAGATTTACATAATAGCAAATACTCTTTCTTATTATTATATTTAGGGTTGGCACAGCGGAGAAGAGTGTAGTGAACGTCAAAGTTTCCGTGGAATACGCCAGCGGACATGCTAGCTTACCCCAATCGGACAACGCTATAACAATTATAGCGGAGGCCGTGGTTAAATTGAACGCCATAACCCGCCGCATGTTTTTTGGAACTGTCGGGGCTCAAGATGCCGAAGTTATACGCCGCGTGACCCCTGTTTTTGACGAGCCCCTTAAGAGTGCTTTGGAAGATGCCGCTAAATCGGGAAACTCAAGCTCAATTGCAAAGTAAAATGATTTCTTGCATACCCAATTAAAATACGGGACAAACTAAGGTTGCTTAATATCCCGTTAAATATAATAAGTCATAATTTTTTTTTGGTAAGGGAATGAAACTATTTCCTATTTATGTCAGAAACGTGATTATTATGAAAACATAAAAGAATGCATTCCCATGGCCTAATCTCATATATGTTTTTTGTTTTTCTTAGTTTCTTCCGTCTTTGGCTCCTTAGATCCGTATATAACGAAAAATGGCTTTTTTTGACCAAATTGACAGATCTAAATATACCCTAAGAAGAAAAAATTTTAAAATCTTTTTTGCATATTAAAATCTCTTGTAACTTATATTTTTAATCACAAATAGTGGAAAATTTTATTTATTAATATATCAAGCTTTTACATCGGCATTTAGATAATACAATATATTTCGCGTCACTTAATTACGACACGATATATTATCGGTTTTTAATGAAAATATTATTCGAAATTTAAATTTAACAGTTTAACTATTGTGAATATGCAAAAATAAAATTTCAATTTATTTTTGTTTTTGAATCTTTTTAGTTTTTTAACCTTTTTTTAAATAATGTTTAAACAGACAGACTTATTAAGTTTGATTAGATAAAACGGTAAACGGTTTTGATATCCCCTAAGATGGCAGGTTTGATCTCTGTAGTTAACTCATAACTCTCAAAAAATTGTTGACCTGTGTAAATAGACTGGGACTGGGATCATCAAATACACCTGTAATTTCTAAGAAAAACAAATAAAAAAAATATTTTAAACTTAAAGTTGTAAATTCTACTTGTTGTTTATATAGTTCGGAATATTTAGTTTTTTGCTTGTGAAAGGCTTAAAATCCTCCCCGAGTGCAACCTCAAAAAACAAATTACAATGGGGACACGACTTAATGAAAAGTTTGGCGCCCTCTTGGCTCTCTTATGGATGCTTCGGCCATGATATAATTATGTTTTATTTATGCATTTCTCCAGCATAAGCGTTTTTTCCGATTTAATGAGATTGTATGATCGGTCCACCGGGGCTATAACCCTAGTTAACGGAGGCATTTCATTCAACGTGATTCCGAGCAATGCCGAAGCCAATATCAACCATCGCATCTATCCCCTCGAGAATTTTAACGACGTAAAAAACTAAACTCAAGATATCCTTTTTTAGTCCCAATTTCACTTACTCCAAAATTTACTTGATTTTGGACATTTTCTAATGCCTTTCTTTGTGTTTTTTCTGATTAATTAAATTAGAAATACAAAATTAATAACATATCAACTAACGTAATTTAAATGGCATCTAATCTTGTAATATTTTTGGACAATACTTTTTAATAAGATTTTTAAAAAAGGCCAAATTTTTAGGTTATTTTGTCATCTGCCGTAAACTTTAAGGGTAATTTATCGAAAATATATTTAGGAAGTATTTTCTTGTTTTTTCATATAACATTTAATTCATAAAATTTAATTTATGACATTATTTATAACATTTAGCTTATGAAGTTTTAAGATACATGTTATAAAATTTCATGTCTCTAATATTCATAATGTATAAAATTAAATTTTGCAAAATTAATAAATAAAATATTACGATTAATTTCAAAAAAAATTTTAGGAATTGGCCATATTGTAAATTAGTTGATCGCAAATATACATAATTCACAAAACTTTCATAAATTTTTGTATAACCAATATTAAGCAATGATGATAGGCATTTCATTGTATTAACAGATCGAAAAAGGTTAAATTAAAAAAAAATATGCAGTGCTTGAATAATAATTTTAATGACTAGCCGGGTTTAATCGGTTGATCAAGCTTGGTAGACCATTTTTGCGCCTAGTAATTAAAACTGATAAATCACCGGTTTTATCCAAATATATATTTCATTAATTTTTTAGATTTTGACCATGGATCAGCTAGCAATTAATGACTTGCGCGTAAAACTAACCCCCCTTAATGTCGGAATTACGAGCCGATTTTCCGAATACAATTCAACGGGGTTTAAGAAGATTGAGCAAACGCTAGGAGAAATTTTTCCAAAAACGATAGTTGTACCAGGTAATTATACACAGGTCAACAAATATGACAGAAAAAATAAGTTTATGAAACAAAGCATATCATGATGGCCTTATCTTACATAGGTCAACAAATATCAATGTCAGAAACGTGAATTTTATGAAAACATAAAAGAATGCCCCATGATGGCCTTATCTCATATATAATTTTTGTTTTTCTTAGTTTCTTCCGTCTTTGGATCCTTAGATCCGTCTATAACGAAAAATGGCCTTTTTTGATCATCTGATTTAAATATACCCTAAAGAGAAAATATTTAAAAATCTTTTTTGCATATAAAAATCCCTTGTAACTTATATTATTAATCACAAATAGTGGAAAATAAATTTTATTAATATATCAAGCTCTTACGCATTTAGATAATACGACATATTTCGCGTCCAAACTTAAATACGACACGATAAATTATCGGTTTTTAATGAAAATATTATTTGAAGTTTGAATTTAACAGTTTGGCTATTGTAAATATGCAAAAATAAAATTTCAGTTTATTTTTGTTTTTAAATCTTTTTTGGTTTTTTGACTTTTTTTTCTAAAATTATCAATGTTTATAACTGACTAATTAAGTTTGATTAGGAAAAACGGTAAACGGATTTGATATTCCCTAAGATGGTAGGTTTGATCTCTGTAGTTAACTTATAACTCTCAAAAAATTGTTGACATTTTCCGTTTTTCGTAGTTTCCGCCGTCGGCTACTTAGATCCGTCCATATCAAAAAAATGGTCTTTTTTGACCAAATTGACAGATTTTGCGACCTTGAGAATACCCTTAAAAGAAAAAACTTATGAATCTTTTTTTTTATATAAAATATAATTTTTAGTATATTAAGCTCTTACATCATCATTTAGATAATACAGAACATTCGGGTCCAAACGACACCATATATTATCGTTTTTAAATAAAAAATTTATTTGAAATTTGAATTTAACAGTTTAACTGTTGTGAATATGCTAAAAAAAATTCAATTTATTTTTTTTGAATTTTTTTTTTGACTATTTTTCTAAAATTTTGAATGTTTATAGCTGACTTACAAAGCTTGATTAGAAAAAACGGTAAACGGATTTGAAAACCCCTAGGTTTGATCTCTGTAGTAAGCTCATAACTCTCAAAAATTTGTTAACCTGAGTTATAGGACTTGAGGTGCCGGCAAGCTCGTGTTGTATTGTATGCTCATGTTAATCAGCGTTGAGCTACTTGGATGGGTAACTGCCATAGAAACCTTAAAGCCGTCTTTTTTTTAAAGTTTAGGCCTATAATCCTTTATTAGCCGGCATGCGTTATTTTATTTAACACCAAGTAGGAGATATAATGGCAAATTTGACTGATGAGCCGCTATAGCTTAAGGAATGCGTCAAAGCGAATAGCCTCCATAAATTTAGAGGGAGGTTATAGTTTTATAGTATAAAACAAATGACCTTTCAATTAGATCAAGCGACCTTGGAGTGTCGAAAGCTTTGTGAGCCTAGGCCTAAAAATATAAGTCGTAAGTGTGAATCAAATCCCATGTAATCTCCTGGGGCAATATTGAAAGCATTTAAAAAGTTGAGGGCACGTTCTAATTAGATATGCCGCCCCTAGTCAACAAGTTTTGGGTTACTATAACACAAGTCAACAAATTTAAATGGCATAACCGTGAATTTTATAAAAACATAAAAGAATTTATACCCATGATGGCCTTATCTCATACATATATTTCGTTTTTCTTAGTTTCTTCCGGCCTTAGCTCCTTACATCTCTCCATATTGAAAAAAAGACCTTTTTTGACCAAAGACAGATCGAGAATACCCTAAAAAGGAAAAATTTAAGAATTTTTTTTCATATAAAATTACCTTGTAACTTATATTTATTATATCAAATAATGAGAAATAAAGTTTTATAGTATATCAAGCTCTTACATCAGCATTTAGATAATACAAAATATTTCGCGTCCAAACTTAAATACGACACGGATGTATTATTGGTTTTTAATAAAAAAATTTATTTAAAGTTTGATTTTAACAGTTTAGCTGTTGTAAATATGCGGAAAAAAATTTCTATTTTTGTTTTTGAATCTTTTTTGTTTTTTTGACATGTTTTCTAAATTTTTCAATGTTTATAGCTGACTTATTAAGTTTGATTAGGAAAAATGGTAAACGGATTTGAAAAGCCCTAAGATGGCAGGTTTGATCTCCGTAGTTAACTCATAACTCTCAAAAATTTGTTGACCTGTGTAATAGCAGATTAATTTTTTTATTTACAGGCATACTAAATGGCGCAACGGATTCAAGATATTACAAAGAGCTGGCTGATAACATTTATCGCTTTGGACCAGTGTTAGCCGTTAAGTCTGATGCAACAATGATTCACGGGCTCAATGAACGAATATCTGTCAAAAATATCGACAAAATGATCCAGTTTTACTTCCGTTTTATTCTAAACGTGTCGGGATTCGTAAAAGTTCGCTAATATAAGCTTCACAAATATTCAAACATTAAAAATGTCTTTAATATTCTTTTATCTCAAATTCACTCATATTTTATTGAATTTATAAAAGCACATTTACAAAATTACTGAGAAAATATATCCTCGAAAAACCGAATTTGCAGACAATAAATAAAAATTTATTGTTTTTGTATTATGATATCTAATTTTTAATTAGTTTGCGCTATCCAAGTGGATTCAATTTTTTTATAAATAAAAAATCAAAAATATTTGCTCAATTTTTATATATAAAAAAACAAGACCTCTTTAAAAATTTAATGTTTTAAACATTAAACCAATACTTTTTTTTAAAAAAAAATTAAAATTTTTTGAAAAATAGAATGAACTTTGAATGCCCGCCCCTTATAGTTATCAATTTTGTTTTCATTTCAATACGTAAATAGATAAAAATTTGTCTAAATAAAAATATTAAATTTGGACCCCGCCTTTGCAAAAATTTATTTTCAAAAGTGAATAATATGAAATTTATCAATTGTTCCAAAGTCCGATAAATGCGAATACATAATGGGTCCGAAAATTATCGAAAATTGAATTAGCATTTAAATAAGATAACAAGATCTGAGCTGGCCATTATTGGCGTTTCTGGAGCACTTTTCTAGTCCGGTCAGCTAGCTCGGCTAACTTAATTCCAGTGAGACCATTTGCCTCGTAAACAAACCTTGTCAAAAGGTCTAAGTGTATGCGAGAATCGGAGATTTGACCATCCTAAAATGAATGAATATTATTCTCGCGGAGAGCTTAAAAATTTAAAAGTTGGCACCTTTCTTTGATGTTTCCAGCAAATGGCTGTTTTGAATATAAAATAATATAAAATGTATGTTTTAATGTTTCATTTGTCACCTCTCGACTTTCAACGCGGGACAGTTTATTAGCGGCGTCCTATAAAACTTACCGGATGGGACTGAAAAATTTGAAAGGACAGAATAAGCCTACTAAGAACGCAATCAATTACACTGGACAACAAAATTTGGACGACCCTAAGCATCATTTATGTTAACTATGGTTTTTGGTCAAGTTTTTGGCGCTGATCACGAATATGAAATCAGAAATTCAGCCAATGCCTCAGATTTTTAGTTATTCGGTGTCAAAGTTGAGATTTTTCAATTTTTGGGGTATTTTGGGCTTCTATATCATAAAACCTATGGGTAGTAACAAAAGTTAAAAATATATTTAAATAACGAAAACATTCATTATTAATGTAAGGGGTTTAAATTTTTTTTAAAATATTTAATTTTTTTTATTTTTCCATTTTTGTAAAATTAGTGGTTTTAGTCATAAACTCCGTTTTTTGATCCTATAACTTGAAAGTAAATTGCTAAAAATTTTATGTAATAACCTTTTTTAGATATTTTTATAAGGAATCTGAATATGCCAATATATTTTTTGTAGAATTAATAGTAAAAGAAATTTTGTGAATTTTTTTCTGAACTTTGGACGCGGTTAAAAAAAATTTGGAGGCATTGGAAAAAAAACTAAACCCATGATCGTTATCGCAAGAAAATTCTCTACAAAACCCTCAAAAAATCGTTTATGTTGTTTTTTTTGTTGTCCAGTGTTATTTGTTTAATTAACGGTCAAGCTTTCTTAGCTATAAACCTAGTCATAGAAAATATAGCTAATTGCTTGTATCTTACTGACCGACCACAAAGGCGTGATCAAAACTCTTTCGGGCTATTTTAGTGACCTGTATGGTGCAAAACTACTTTTTCTAAATACACAGGGTAAAATTTTTCCAATTAGGTCGCGTTCATTAAAAAAAATATTGGCTCAACGTTAATGTTTTTGGCGGTATTATATGTTATGATTATAATAATAACTACGTTTTTATATAAATATAATATAAATGAAATAAAGTTTCTAAATAAACTTAAAGCAATTGCACCAAAAAGAAATTAGAGTAAAAAACAATGGCTAATTATTTTCCTTGTAAAACCCATAAGTTTTTTTTAATTTTTCGAACATTTGAATAAACTTTAAACGCGTCCAATAAACTCCAAACGCGTCCAAGTGAGCAAACATCCGCATATAAAGTCTCATATTTCAAAGCAAAGGTAAATGAAGTCCTTAAAACGCCTTGATTATGTAGCTCGAGACCCGGTCCATATGTTTTGCCGTAAAAATCTTAATAAAATTCACTTACAGCAACACAAGCTTTAAAGTAATTGCTGGTGGGCCTAACGATTTGCTTGTAGCCGTGGTCATACGCCTCATTTGACAATTCAAAAATTTGGGTCCGAAGGCTTTTCGGCCGTTGATAATTCCCGCCCGCTACCTCCTCCAAATGGGGCACGATGTCGTTATTGGTCAGGAACGTTTTGAATTCCGTAAGATACATCAGTAAATACCTAAATTTTGTCCAGAGTTAGAAATTAATTTCCAAGGTTTGACATAAATCAAATGGCGATACATAGTCTTAAAACAAAATTAAAAAAAATTTAGGGACATACCATATTTTTTGATGCCTGATCTCATAAAAATGCCATTTCACCTAATATCTTTTTTGCGACACTCTTCGCCCAACAAATTTTTTAACCTTTCTTGGCTGGAAAGGATTATAAAACTTTGCTGCTAATAAACATATGACCTCTTAATTTGTGAAAAAAATAAGCGGTCATACAGCTTGAAATTGAACGTGATTGCAAATTTAGCAAAGTTTTATTCAAATTTATGATAAATTGAGAGATTTTAAAAAGATCAATACTGTAATTCAATGTACAAGATTTAAAATATATATAGGCGCGTTCAAAGTTCATTCAAAGTGTAAAAATTTGAAATAAAATTTGTTTTATCGATTTTATTATTAACCATTGTTGTTTACATTATTTTTTACCTATTACTCTTTTTTAAATTTTCATCTGAATCCATATATACATAAAAAACAATCATTTTAAAATGATTCAGTCGAAATTAAAACATTTTCCAACTATTTTTTATTAAAAAAATATAAAATTAAAAAAATTAACGAAATGTCTTAATATAATAACCTTTAATCTAAAAGCCCGTTCAGACTTTATACAAATTTTGAAAAATTTTACTTAAAAAAAATATTGGGTTAATGTATATATTTTTCAGGGTTAGAATTTTTTTAGAAATCTAGTTGATTTCTTAATACTTGAAGCAATTGCGCCGAGTGTTAGAAATTGTTGTAATAACAATTAATAATTTTCAATGTGAAAGTTCAATATCTAGAAATGTTAAATTTACAGAGTTTTCGATATTTTTTGTAAATACGAATAAAGTACGAACGCGCCCTAACATAAAGGTCAGTGTTTTTAGTTTTTTTAAATTAGTGACCGTCCACATCAAAAATACGGCAGGTCTACACGAGTTCATTTTACACCAAATAGTAAAAACGCTTTGCAACATATGTATTATATTTAAATGATGGTTTTCTTAGGGCACGTGCAAAGTGAGTTTTTATTTTCGTAAAATTTTCAAAATTTCGAAAAAAAATATTTTGTAATAAAACGCGAATTTTTAAAAAGTTGCCAAATTTAATATATGCACATAAAATGCTTTTTCTGAAATAAAAAATTTTCAAAAAATTTTTGAAAAAAAATAAATTTTCAAAATTTTTAGAATTTTTAAAATTTTACGAAAATAAAAACTCACTTTGCACGCGCCCTTATGTAAAATTTTATGAGGATTCCAAATATGTTTTTAATTTTTAACTCTCTTAGTTTTTAAATAAATGCGATTTCAAAATTTTATTAACTAAATAATTTGGCATATATGATTTTTTACAAATTTATTGATTATAATCGACCAATCTACCATTATTCAACGAATTTAATTATCTCATTCGCAAAATTACATTCTCTATCTTATAATTTCTGTTAAAATATAGATAAATAAAGCCCATTAAGTTCGGAAATTTTATTATAAATAAATGTATTGTGAGTATTTAATTTATAACTCGTGTAAGAGGCTAGGGTTCGTCTCTCCAGCCCATGCGTGCCTCGGTTCTATTCCCTGAGGATACACTTTTTTTAATATTTTGTTAACATAATTAAGTGTTGCCTGACTGGTTAAAATTTTAGTAGTTCCTGGAATGTTTTTATGTTATTTTAGGTAATTAAGATGATATTATATTATAATTTTTTTAAACCTTATTTTTTTGTCAATAACTTAAAGATAATTATTCTAGGAAACTTTGTTTATGTTCAACTAGTAGATTTAGGCGCTTCTTATGTTAATTTTTATAAAAGGTGAACCACATAATTCTCATTTAATAATAATTTCGGCGTTTTTATATTAATTTATAATTAATATGTTAATATAAATTGTTTCACTCATTTAAGAATTTTTTTTAATTAAATTTAAATATAAAGATTTTAAACTGCGATGATTAAGAGTTTTTACATATATAATGGTTGTTTTTTAAAAAAGGGATTTCGCCCCTTAAACTCTAAAATATATAAAATTTCATCATTTTTATAATTTATTTTATTTATCGATATCGTAATGTTATGGGTCATAAAATAATTTAAAATTGCAGGCAGTTCCAGGGATAAAATTAACAACATTTAAGTGTTCAAAATAACATTTTAGGAACTGCTAGTATTTAAACTAAGTCAGGCAACACTTGGGTATATTAAAAAAATATTTAAAAAAATGTATCCTCAGGGAATAGAACCGGGGCACGCATGGGCTGGAAAGACGAACCCTAGCCTCTCGGCAACACGAGTTATAAACTAAAGACTCACAATTCATTTATTTATAATAAAATTTCAGAACTTACATTTGGGCTTTTTATCTATATTTTAACAGAAATTATAAGATAGTGAATGTAATTTCGCGAATGAGATAATTAAATTCGTAATGTTATATTGGGCGATTATAATCAATAAATTTGTACAAATTCATATATGCTAAATTATTTAGTTAATAAAATTTTGAAATCGCATTTATTTAAAAACTAAAAGAGTTAGACAAAATTGAATAACACTTCTGAAATCCTCATAGAATTTTACATAAACCCACCATTTATTTATAATACATATGTTGCAAAGCGTTTTTATTATTCGGTGTAAAATGAACTCGTGTAAAAGTCTATTCGGTGTAAAATGAACTCGTGTATAAAATGACCTCGTGTTAAATGACCTTTTACACGAGTTTATTTTACACCGAATAGACCTGCCCTCAAAAATATATTAAAATAATTCTAAATTGGCCTTTTTTTGCCAAGTTCTTCAGTCAATCAATGAAATGTACTTTAGGATATTTATAGGAAATATAGTGTCAATTTTGTCCTCCTCGTCATCGTATAGGGTGACATTGGAATCTGAGTTTTCATGAAGGGTCCCGTGCATCACTTGGGTAAACAGCGGTCCGTCTTTTGGGAGTATGTGTGTCAACGTTTTCAGCAAATTGTTCATTACGACATCCATTCCATATTCTTCCATTTTTATTCGTTCTTTGATTTTGTGATTTTCTAAATGGTATAATTGGTTGTTCTTAAAGTTATAAATGGCAATACCACAGGAAAGAACATGACCATTAGCATAATTATCATTAAGGTTATTTGCTTTTTAAATTTGAATTCTTAGTAATTATAACGCAAAGTTATAATATTAATAAGTTGCTGAAATTAGACAACTAAACTTTTTTTTTGAATCTGATAAAATCTGATGACCATGCATTTATAATTCGTCAAGCCTTATATTACACAGGTCAACAATTTTTTGAGAGTTATGAGTTAACTACAAAGATTAAACCTGCCATCTTAGGGAATATCAAATCCGTTTACCGTTTTTCCTAATCAAACTTTTTTAGTCAGTTATAAACTTTGAAAATTTTAGAAAAAAGGTCAAAAAATCAAATAAGATTCAAAAACAAAAATAAATTGAAACCTTATTTTTGCATATTCATAATAGTTAAACTGTTAAATTCAAACCTCAAATAACATTTTCATTAAAAACCGATAATACATCGTGTCGTATTTAAGTTTGGACTGCGAAATATTATCTAAATGCTGATGTAAGATCTTGATATATTAATTAAATTTATTTTTCATTATTTGTGAATAAAAATATAAATTACAAGGGATTTTAATATGCAAAAAAGATTTTTAATTTTTTTCTTTTTAGGGTATATATTTTATATTTATAAATCAAAGTCAGGGTGCAAGTCGATTCCTTAAGAATTTGTCCAATTATGTTGGATTATTATAAAATATGGAAGGATTAAAATATTGTTATTTCCATGCAGTTTGTTAACATTATAAAAGTTCAAATCCGAGCCGTGTCGACCCACAGGACATTTTTTTCAATTTAAGCCCAGTCCGGTATTTGACATTTTCATTTTTCCATTTGTGATATATATTTATCACCTAGCTGTCGTAAGTTACATACCTTAGATACACCGAGAAGTGACATAGAGATGGCTTAATCATAATTTCAACAAAAAATTACTTTTAAGTATCAGCAAGCAATAACAGCAAATGGTAATTGAATTGTTTTAAACTTAATTGAAATTTGAAATCAAGAAATTTCGTATTAGCAGAGCCGTGATTGGAATTTGTATAACGGTGAAAGTAGGATAAATTTTTACATTTTTATATGGAGAGAGTCAAAAAAAATTATTAGCTAATAATGGCTCGCGTTAAGTCTGTTTATCCATTTCCGGTGGTAAGGAAACTTTGACAAATGTGTTTGTGCTCAAAACCATATTAAAATTAAACCATTTGTCAAACACCTTTTTAATGTAGCGCCTGATGATTTAAATTTTACAACAACATATACAACGCCAAATAAATAATTTTGACGTATATTGCTGTAATTAGGTTATGTGGACAGCATGCTATTATGTCATCTTTTAAATTTAATAACTTCTAAATCAGGTAGGTAAGGATTGGTCCCTGAACCTTTAAAAACCCCTCGATGAAAATTCTACCTGCAAAAAACTGTTTACCACGAATGTGTTAAAAACATATTTTGAGCAAATATGAAGGGGGCATCTGGAACTTGTCTAAAAAATGTATATTTTCTAGTCTGTTTGTAGATTAAAAATATTAATAGTTGTTCCCATTAAATTTAAATTTTAATGGATAAATTGCAGTTTTCTTTTTTCCTGACTATTTGGTTTGCATATTCCGTCCAATCCAATAATTCATTGACCAACGAACATTCACCGGCCTGGTATTATCTTAATTCCACACAAATTGGTAAATATTTGCACCTTTTAAAGTCCGATTTTAATTTCGCAATATCCTGAACTTTGTCAGTGTGTAGAGAACGTAGTACATTATAAGGGCCTAAAAAATTGGGTGCAAGTTTTTAGTCAAAAAACAAGCAAATACTTATTCAATTATTTTATTCGTTTATTTATATTTAGTAAAAAGAATCACAAAATTGAAAGATTAATTTACATATCGATGTTATAAATTGAATTATGTGAAATCCCAGGGACAAATTTATGGTGTTTAAGTGAGTCCAATTAAGAAATTCTTTTTTTTTATAATATGCTCTGGGCCTCAACAAACAACTTATACGTTTATATTTATTTGAAACACCTCGGTGTACTCTTAACATCATCAATGTGCTTTTTAGGTAATTATCAATTTATTAAATTAGCTTTAGTTTTTCTGTTTAAATGAAGCGTTCCAATTCTTATTGAGCAGGTGTTTAAATTATTGTAGTTGGGAGTCAATCAGGCTGGCGGATACCAATTTCAGGCAGGGGGAAGGTTTTAAAAGCACAATGGGTTATAAGCAAGTTTTAAATACTATTTAAATTGCAAACAGATTAAAATTTAGCTCTGCATCAAATAAACTGAATATTTACTTTGAAATATTTATCTATTGTACTAGATCTAGATGGCGCCGTTCAGAGATTTGTCAAATTTATAACGTTTAAAACTATTAGCTCTAGATCGGGTGAATGGAATACTGGCGAATTGACTAAATTTATCAATTACCTCAAAAAATGTAAAGCTTACATTACTTTGTTAAAACCTTTACCTGGCATTTTAAGCTTTAAATTTGGAGCCAATAAATAAAAGTTGTCGTGTCACTTTAACAATGAATTAGTATAAATACTTAATCGAAAAATTTAACATTAAATAATGAAAAAAACAAAAACATATATTTCCAGGACTAAAGGAGAGTTAGACTGGGTTTTTAATTGTTAGTAGGGCTGCCGCTAATAATTTTAAAATTGAAAAAATGTTTTTAAAATAAAATATTTTTAAACGGCTAATTAATATTTTTTGGTTGTTTTAGGATATGCCTAACAAATTGTTGATTTTAAAAGTTTATAATTTATTGATTTTTTTACACTAGCCACCTTAATGTTAATCAAATGCGCTCAATTTTTTTTCTACAAAACCTTTTTTTTAACTAGCAGCAGCCTAGGTACCGATTCATGCGCTGTCACATTTTAGACATAAATATTCTGAAAATAAACAATTTAGAAAATGATTGTTTTAGTGCACACCTTAGATCAATTTTGATTTCCTTTTTAAATTATCTCTGCGACAGAGCTTTATAGACATACGACAATCGAAAAATGGCTAAATTTGAAAAAAACCAATTTAACGACGTACAGTTTCCCTAAAAAAAATAAATATATTTTTAATTACTTCATTTCAATTTTTCATCAAAATAATAAAAAAAATTCTATGCATATCAAGCTACAAAATCTTTATTTAGATTTTACAAAATAATTTGCATCGCAACTTTCTAAATGACACGATCTTCAACGGGGTCGAAATAAAAATACTGTTTTAAGTGAATTTAATAGCCTGGCTGTTTTATTTATAGAGTATTTTAGTATCTCGTATTTAAGGTGTTTTTTTTAACAAATTTTCAATGTTTATAGCAACGAAATTTGAACAAAAAACATTACACGAATTTGACACCTTATTATAGTAAGTTTAAACTTACAAATCAGCTTTTATATCTTAAAAATTTGTCAAACTATGTATTAAAATAAAAATTAAAAGAGGCTGTAGGGTAGGCCATGTACTGGACTGTTTTGCAAAGATTAGAATATTACAGGAATATTCATTATTTTGTTCTTTAGCTTACCCGTTGATACACAAAAGTGCATGGATTGAGCACCGTAATGTGAGTCTAACCCAAATCTACATCGTCAAATCGTTGAGAGACGAGGAAGCTGGCCGTTTCGTCAAAAAACCCTGGGTCCTGCAATCCCACATGGATGTTGTGCCCATTACCAATCCCGCAATATGGAATGCGCCTCCTTTTTCCGGAAAAATTGTTCACCAGCCTTTCGGTTTTTCGGTGACTAGCACGGTATAATGTATACACATATATTGTAAGACTTTAAAAAAAAATATTAGATGTATGCATTAATTGAGCTAAATTTGTAAACTTTTTTATTTGATTAATTTAATTATCTTAATCTATATATCGGGAAAATAGCTAGGTAGACGTTTACGCCTTGCTTACAAGGTATTTTGATCAAATCCCATATTCAAACACTAAGTAGCTAGCTTTAGTGGTTAAATCAAGCGCCACTCGTTGTGATTAAACTGAATGGAAATTTAAGCTCTATGTCGAAACTAAATTTTATTAGGGCGCATTCAGAGTTCATTCATTTTGAAAAATTTATGATATAAAACGTATTCACAAAAAGTTTCCATTTTAATTATTAGCATTGTTAGAAAAAATTAAATTTCAAAATTATTCCAAAAAATAAATGAATTCTGAACGTGCCCTTAGGCGAGCGAGTAGGTCTTATGGTTTGTTAAAATAGCACCAATCACAAGTTAATTGATATGTGGTTTCAAATCTGCAATGATAAAAGTTGTTAACTTGCAACAACTTTTAGCTAACAGGAAAAAAAAAATCAAAAATACTTGGATTTTCAAAATTAAATTTTTTTTATAATAACTTAGCCCACTCAAAATACGGCACCTAGTGGGAGCACCGAACCCGGAAATTCAAAAAATCATACAAATGCCCTTCCGTATTTTGTATCTGGCGATGACCACATAAATAGTCAATATATTTTGTACGGGCGAGGCTCGCAAGACGCTAAACACATTATCGTAGGGGCTATGGAAGCGCTCGAGCTAATCCTGGCGCTCGGGTTGCGCCCCGCAAACCAAAGCTTTATTTACATATGGAACCACGATGAAGAGGTTAGCGGAGTGTACGGGGCAAAGGCCGCGGCCCACTATCTCGCCACCCATTTCAGGGCGGTCAGGCAAACAGCTAATAACAGGGGTGGATATAAACCATTCGGTAATATTTTTGATAGATTGTTTAAAAAGGTAATTTATATTTGATTGGCAAAACCGGAGCTGGGAAAAGCCCATTTTATGACTAAGCTCAATATTTTGTTAAAAATTTTATGACTTAAAAATTAACTATAAATAGATACAAAATATAGGCAGAAGATCCTGAATCTTATAAATATTTTTTTTTGATATAAGCTAAAATCCTCTATTTTTTCTTAATTTCAAAAAATAAAAATGAGTTTACCAAAAATGGGCTTTTTCCCAGCTCTAAAACACTTAAATCAAAATCAAAAAATTAAAAATTAAGTTCTTGTTGTTTTCATATTCTTGGTAAAAGTTAGGGTAAATATACAATTGTAGATAGCTTATGCCATATTAATTGATTTAGTGGAAAGTGAAGCAAATTTAAGACAAATTAAAAAAAAATTTGAAATATGTATAGAAAAATTGTAAGCCCTATTAATAATATTTATAAGTTATAAAAAATATCTGTATATCATGAATATTTTATAAAAAACGCAATTTTTTTCAAAAAGAGCTTAAAAATATTTTATTTTAGTCTCTTTCGTGTAAAACAGCCTTTTAATTTAATTTAGGCCGCTTGATAAGATTATGAACAAGCGATTGATAAATATTAAAGATCAAAGTTAGGACCCAAAAGCCCGCTCGGCCCTTGGCCTGCTCGAAAAACAGGCGGACCGGGCCGGGATATTTACAACGGACCGAACGCTGGCCTGCATAAGAATGAAAAGAATTAGGGTCCCTAAATGATTTTTTAAATCTCACTTGGCTTTATTTTTTAAACTATCAATTTAAAATTATAATTTTATTATCACACGATAAAGGGTATTACTTCTACACTATGTGTTTCGATAAAAAAAAGCAATTTTTTTTGGCTAGTAATAAATTTACGGACCGTATCAGAATTCGGGCCGGCTAAGGGCCTAAAACGAGAAACCAAATTCTGGGTTTAAACCGCAGGTTTGGGTCGGCCGTACTTAAATTAAAAAATGAGTCGGGGAGGCCGAGATCACGGTCCGGCTTGAACGTCAATACTCATAAACAGTTCTACGAATATTATCTCCGTTATTTATGTCCAATCAATACACAAATGAGGTTTCTACAGCCTTGTGATTAAAAACGAAAAAAAACGTATAATAAATTAATTACAACTATTTTTCTCTTACAATTTAATTGGTAAAATTAAACGCTTTAAAAGATTAAATACAAAAATTGTCAAACCAAGTAGGTTGTGAATAATATGAAATTTTGCTCGATTGATGAAAACTGATAAGAAACAAAAACAGAGTGTTTTTGCCAAATTTGGAAAAAAAAATTCCAAGAGCTTAATAAAATGGATATGCTACTAAAAAAATAGGTATGGTGTAGACCCAAAAATTTAACCAAAATCAAGAGTTTTAAAGCTCTGGACTCTGTTTTTTATTGTTTTGAAAAAGAATTGGGCTCATCATAAAATTCTAAGTTATTATTATTAAAAACTGTATATTAATTCAGCACGTTGAAGAAATAAATATGATTTTATCTTATACTACATAAATACATTAATAAGTCTCTTTTAATACACTAAATATTATTGAACAAAATTGTACTAATTATTATAAAAGAATATCTAGAAAATAAAGTTGTACTTTTTCCAGTTATTCATATGGAGGCTATAGGGTTTCAACATTAGAATTGACTCTGTAGGGTCCACAGGACCCCAATATGACTTCTAATTTTTAAAAACATTTTGTGTTGACCGAATTTTAGTATGTATAAGAAAGAGTCACAAAAATTTGATTAATAATATATTTTTTTTTGTAAATATTCAAAAATTAATTTTGGGTCCTTAGGGACCCTAAAGTGTCACTCGAGGGTAAAATAAAATTAACAACTAGACTTTAGCGTTATCCAGTATAGGCTAAAAGTTAATTAAACCTATTCTAAATCTTTTAATTGTGGTATTATTTTAAATTGTATTAACACCAATAATTGTTATTTTTTTTAGAATTTTTAATTGACGAAGGAATGCCAGTTTTGACCGATATTCTACCTAACGGTTACAACTTAGCACCGTAAGTTTTTTTGATATATCTTTAAGATTTTGCATTCAAATGTTCAACATTAAAAAAGACTTAAGATAGATCCTGTTGGACATAATTTTGATTATTTTTATATTTTTTTAAATGTAGCAATATGAAATTTTACTTAAATAATTAAAAAGCCATTTCTTTACCCTTATAAATAATAAACTTTAACTTAAGTTCTATTGTTTATTTTTAAGAACCTTAAATGAATAACACTTACATTGTGTTTTGCTAAAAATATATAAGAAAATTTATTAGACCTGTCCATACATATACAAAAATAAATTTAAATGAAGCAAAACATTTATAAATATTTATACAAATTAAGGCAACACACACTGATGTATTCATTTTAGATAATAATAGAATATGGTAAGGCTAAAATCGTGAGTCCCCTATTTCAAAATAATAAAAAACTGCAAAAGTTAACAATTTTATGAGTTAATCTCAGCAAAATTTTAAACTATTAGCTTTCTATGGACACCACTCATCTCTATGGTAGTCGCTGTGATTAAAAATGAGATTCGAGTAATTAAATCAGCCGTTTATAAAAATATTTTACATTAAGTTAAATCAAACAAATTTGATAGGGTTTTATTTCAATCCATAATTAACGAATGTCACGTCTTAATTAACAAAAAAACCCTCAATGCATTAATTCCTTATGCGAATACTATAAACATTACATATCCAATAGAGTCGGAGCTTCCGAAAAGAGTGTAATGAACGTTAGGGTGTCAGTACAAAACGAGGGTGGGCATGCAAGCCTACCTAAACAAGATAACGCAATAACTATTCTGGCGGAGGCGGTCGTCAGATTAAATGCCCTCGAACGCCCATCGTATTTTGGAACTCCCGGAACTCTGGATACCGAAATTTTGAGGCGGGTGGCTCCGTTTTACGATGAGCCCGAAAGAAGTGCTCTAAAAAATGCTGCTGAGCTGAAAGATGCCACTCTAATTGCAAAGTAGGACATTTGGTGCAAACTTGAGGCCGACGTTTGCCAGACATTTATAATACACTTGTTTCTTTACAAGACAATAGTTTGCCTATGTGTTACGATACTTAGGACCTTATAGCTTATAACATAATATATAGTAGTATTTAGTCTTAATGCATCGTGATGTTTCACAATTTACAATTATCCATTATTTTTTTTCCATTCCTAATTATTAAGAATATTAAACTTATGTAACGAACAATTACGAATCTCATTTTAAGATGAACATAAGAAAGCCTTATTTATAAAAAATTAATCAATAGTGTAAGGAAATATAAATTAGAAATACTCACATGTTAAATAAAATTGTTAAATAACATTTTAGCATAAGTATATACTCCAATTTGATGAGAGCGTTCGAGCGGACAACGGGGGCCATAACTTTGATCAAAGGTGGTGTCAAATCTAACGTTATCCCGAGCTATGCCGAAGCGAACATCAACCACCGCATGCATCCACTTGAAAGTTACGATCACGTAAAGTTTTATTTTTTAACCACATTTATGAGAAGTATAACCTATTGAAGATTACCAATTTTACGATATTCAGTAGTTTAAATTTAACTTTTAATGTATTTAATGTCAGTGTCTACCTTCCGGCGGACTGTAAGCTTTGGACGTTTCGGTAGAGTCCAATATTTCGCCTGCAAAATATATTCATTGCCAATAATATCGTCAATGTTGTTAAGCGATATCGATTGGCCAAAAAAAACAGTCAAAATTTAGATTTGTCTGTCCCTAATCATGATCCATATGTGGGCAGTTAAGAACATGGTTTCGCCCGGGTTTGGTTCTTTTTGATAGACTTATTTTAGGAGATATTTAATTCTTGGATGCATATCGAGGTTTGACCCTAGTGGAAATTAAGAATTCAAAGTCACTTAATTTTTGGCATTATTTCCAAACATCTGGAATTTTCATCCCACAGCATTCCCCAAATCGCGGTGCCATCCAATACGGGCTTTCTTTGAACGAGTAAAAAGCTATCAATACACAGTTTAACAATTTTTTGGGAGTCATGAGTATCAAACCTGCCATCTTAGGGAATATCAAATCCGTTTACCGTTTTTCCTAATCAAACTTAGTTAGTCAGCTATAAGCATTAAATAAACAAAAAAGTCAAAAAAAAAACAAAAAAGGTTCAAAAACAAAAATAAATTGATTTTTTTTTTGCATATTCACAACAGCTAAACTGTTAAATTCAAACTTTAGAAATATTTTTGTTATAAACCGATGATATATCGTGTCGTATTTAAGTTTTGATGCGATATTATGTATTATCTAAATGCTGATGTAAGAGCATGATATACTAAATTATTTTCTTTTTATTCTTTGAGATGATAAATATAAGTTATAAGTGATTTTTTTATGAAAAAGAGATTCTTGAATTTTATCTTTTAGGTTACTTCGAGGTCGCACAATCTGCTTGGTCTAAAAATGTTATTTTTTTAATATGAACGGTTCTATGGAGCCAAAGACGGAAGAAACTACGAAAAACGGAAAATATGAATGAGATAGGCCATCATGGGGATGTATGCTTGATTTTTTATACATTGATTGATATTTGTTGACCTGTGTTATATTATTTCAGATGAAAAATTGATGTTAAAGTGAATTATAATATTAAAAAAATCAAAATTTATTATATTTGGAATCTCGAGAGTTATAAAGGTGTATCCTTTGTTATTTGAATTCCTGATTTGTTAAGCGATTAAATCTAGATTTCACGTCAATTTCATAAATAATATATATCATTAATGTTATTTTATCCACATGGAATTAAATTACGTCTCGGTTAAGTTTACATTCACTATTTTTAATATTATATCATTTTCTGATGTCCAAAATATTTTAAAGATTTTGAATTTACATTATTTGTTTATATTTTGCAAGTTTGTTTAGACATAGAAAAAGTGCGGGGGATTTACAATGTTCCATTTTGAAAAAGTACACATAGGGCTCTTCATAAGATCATTAATAAAAAATTTCGTTATAATATAAAGTATAAGTAGCATCAAATATTAAGTAATAATGCAATATAAAATTTCCATTTAACACGGTTTTAAAGCGGTCATATTGAAACAAAAATTACAATTATAGGTCCTAAGGTTGGATAGACAGACAGTTAATGATTCACGCGTGAAGTTGGTTGCCACCAATGTCGAGATCAGGAGTGGAATTTCGGAATACAATTCATCGGCTTTCCAAAAGATTGAACAAACACTGACGAAAATTTTTCCAAATACAATAGTAGTGCCAGGTAAAAAGGTTTACAAAATAGCTCAATCAGTGTCAATAGAACTATTTAAAATTAAATGAACACATCAATTCATAATCTGTAAAAAACACATTCATAATTTAAAGGGTGATATTTTGTATCACCAAAAAAAAAATAAAAATTGATACCGAAATGTGTTAAGGGGTGCGATCAAAGTTCATTCATTTAAAAAAAATAAAATTAAAAAAAAATGTTGCCATTTTTCCAGAAAAAGTATTTTATGCTAATCATTAATGGCGACATTTTGTAAAATTAAATAAAATGTTAACATTTTAAAAAAAAATTAAAAAACTAAATGAACTCTAAACGTGAAATTATCCATAGAAAATTTAAAAAACCATCAGCAATGACTTTAAATATAACAAAAGATTTTTTGGCAAAAATTTAAAGTCTACCAATTTTAAAATAAAACACATTTAAAATGACAGTTTGACAAATTTTTAGATAAAGGAGCTAACTTATACAAACCTGCCATCTTAAAAATTCAAAAGTAAGCCAACTTAAAACACTTGAACTTTCTTTTTAAAAATGTTAAAAAAAACAAATGAAAGTCAAAATCAAAAAAAATGAATTTTTTTATAACAACCAAACTAATATATATAAACTTAATATTATAATTTTTTATCAAACCAGTAAAAACTGTGCTATATAATTTGGGGGACAAAATAATTCTTATAAAATGTGGTAAAGCTAAACTTAAAAATTTAATATAAGATGAAAAATTTAAAGTCAAAATTGAAGTTGTAATTTATAATTTTTTTTAATAAGGACACTGTCAAAACCACATTTTGATAAAACATATTCTTTTTTATTATGTTTTATTTTGTTGAACTACATAATAATATTTGAGTTAAATCAAAACCAGGCACGATTCTAGACCCCTTTGGGGGGGGGGGGGGGGGGGGGGCAGTGCCCCCCAAAAGTTTTTGATTGCCCCCCCCCCGATTGCCCCCCCCCCCAAAAAAAATAATTGAATTTGCCCCCCCCCCCCCCAAATACATAGTAATTTTATGTTTGCCCCCCCCCCCCCCCCAAAATTAAATTTGCCCCCCCCAAAAATACATAGTAATTTTATTTCTTCCACATAATATAATTAAATCTGCTCCGTTAAAAATATCTAAAAAATATTATCTTAAAAATATTTACTTTTTTTAAAAGTGTTTTTATTCATTAATACTTCTCATCCGCAAGAGAGGTGCCCCCCCAAAAGTTTTTGATTGCCCCCCCCCCCAAAAATAATTGAATTTGCCCCCCCCCCCCCCCCCAAAATACATAGTAATTTTATGTTTGCCCCCCCAAAAAAAATTGAATTTGCCCCCCCAAAAATACATAGTAATTTTATTTCTTCCACATAATATAATTAAATGTGCTCCGTTAAAAATATCTAAAAAATAATATCTTAAAAATATTTACTTTTTTTAAAGTGTTTTTATTCATTAACACTTCTCATCCGCAAGAGAGGTCAAACTAACAGGAATATATAGAAAAATTTGATTTTACAGAAAGCTTTATATTTGTGAAAGCAATTTATAAATCTGATGCCTAAGGAATTTTATCAGTTAACAACAATCTTTTGTTAGAATATAATCTAAAACCAAAGAATCTGATCCCACAATGCTACGATGGGGCGAACGTAATGCCCGGGAAAAAATGGTGTTCAAGTATTTCTAAGCAAAATAGCTGGACACCATGTCCCGTATATTCGCTGCTTTAACCACCGATTGCATCTTGTTGTAAAAGATTGTCTTATTTTAAGTGAAAGGAAAGATTTTTTTGATAATTTTTCTTCCCTTCATAAATTTTTTCATGCAATCAAAGTAGTTAGTGAATGCAGGACCATACCCCGGCTGTTGCCCCATTGGTGGTGTGGTCACCTGCCCATTGTTTTTTTTTAAATTACACAAAAATATTTAATACTCTTTTAAAAATTAAAATTAAAAAAACTTTTATATCTTTAGGTCACAGGGCCGAATCGGGGTTTTTTGACCATATTTATAATCATCTATTTATTTTTTTGTATTTAATTGAAAAATTATTTTATTTATTAAAAATAATTATAGATCAATTTCAATGCAGAACAATTTATATTTCTAAAACTTCTGTTTTAATACACCATTGTTTAGAAATTAAACAATTAAGAAATAAAAATACATTTGAAGATTTATTCAAAGTTTTGATTAATATTTTTTTAAATGACAATAATTTATCTATGGATAAAAGAAGAGCTAAACCTAAAAATTTTTCTGATTTTTATTCTACTCATAAGTTTGAAAATATTTTAAATATTAATGATGAAGTAAAAAGTATTTATTTTAATATTATTAATTTATTTATATTTTGATAATAGATTTTTTACCGATAATAGTTGTTTAAAATCTTTAGATTCCCTTTATAAATTTGATTAACCTTTATTTTAGATATAAATAAATTAGAGCCTCCTTTAAAAATAATATTGATAAAAATTCATTATCTAAAGAATTTGACGTAGCCAAAAATTTTTTAATAAGAAACTTAATAATTACAAAGAATGTGCTACTATTGATTTTGTTAAACTTTTATATGATTACAATGATGCGTTTTCTAATCTATTTAACATTTTTCCTATAAGTTTGTTAATTGGCTCTTCAACGTCGAGTTGTGAGGCCACATTTTCTTCTTGAAGAAGGATAATAACGGCTGACAAGTAGTGACCTGCTTAAAGGTGATTTGGTTCTTTTAGAACACGAAAAATCATTAACTAGGGGCGTTGAATTTTGATGAATATTTTAATTTAATTAAAATCTTCTAAGATAAAATAGTTTGATCAACACAATACACTGCTCATATAATCAGCTAATTATTGCTGTACTATTTGAACATGGTTGCAAACTTTTTTTATGCGCATTTAACGTTTATGTACATGTTTTATTTAATTTTTTACCCTAATATTAATAACTAGTTATATACCAGTGTTTTTTCATATATATTCTTCCAAATTAGCATACTTATACATTTTGTTTTCATGATAATCAATCTTATTTCACTTTTCATTTTCTAAAATCCAAAGTTTATATAATTCATTTTTATCATTCATATATATCATATTTTTAATTTTTTTCTGCCCCCCCCTCCCCCACGAGTTTTTTTTGCCCCCCTAAAATGTAAAAGCTAGAATCGGGCCTGATCAAAACTAATATGATAAATTACTTATATAAACATGCATAAATAATTTTGTTTTAAATATAATTTATTTTATATACGACGTTTTATTGAGTATATAAAACGACTGATTACATTTTCTCCTCATTTGCAAAACATAAATACCAAATTTATAATTTTTGGGAATAAAATTTGATTTTGAACGTGCAATATAAATAAAAGAGCCTTAAATATTTTCATAATTTAAAGTTATATTTTTAAAATTTTAACTAATAATATTGTTTATCTTGAATGGGAATAATTGTTATATGATATATTCCAATGTGTCAAGGAAATGAAAAATTTTTGCAGGATAAAACAAAAGACAGATGGGCCTGGTTATAGTGTAATAGCTCTTTTTAATATTAAACTTTCATTATAATTATTAATTAATTATCGTTTTTTATACATTTTTATATAAGGCGCAAAGTTTGACTGGAAAAAAATTGTATGCGGTATTATACACATTCTGTTTCAGGTATTCTGAATGGCGGAACAGATTCAAGGTACTACCAAGGCTTGGCGGATAACATTTACCGCTTCGGGCCGTTGCTACTGGCCCAGCGCGATCTTTCGATGATTCACGGCGTTAATGAAAGAATTTCCATCGAGAGTATCGATAAAATGATTCAATTTTACTTCCGCTTTATTCAAAATGTGTCAGGATTCGAAAAAGTTTCATAAGACAAGCCAACAAATTTTAACAAAATTCGCTAGATTTATACTCAAATAGCATCGACTATTCGAATTAAATTTTTTTTTAGATTGACCGGATACAAATAAAAAAAATGAAAAGTTATTGCTATTACAGGGTTTTAAAATAAATTGTTTTCATCAAGATCATGATAATTATGAATATTTATCTAAATAAACTTTTAATTTGCTCCACATTTGGTTTAATAACACAGGTCGACAAAAAATGGCGACCAATTTTAAACATATATATTTTGAAAAAGTTTTTTGAGCACATTCCAAATATCTTTTCCGTTTTTTTGAATAGGTCTAATTTTTTACCTAGATGGGTTTAAAAGTACCAAAAACCTCAATATGTCCTATATTTATAGGCACTTTTCGTGCCTTTAAAATAAAAATAAATAATAGAAAAATATATTTTATTATTGAAAAACTCTTATATTGTTATATAACTTTTTTAGAATTTACTTATCTCATTTACTTTTTTAAATATTTGATTTTAAAAAACTCAAAATTTCCAAAAAATACGCGCCTGAAAGTCTGTGCTTCAAAATCATTAAAAATTAAAAAATCATTCAGAAGAGTACAAATAACATTTGAGATAAGTAAAATAAATGCGATTTAAGCCAAATAAGTATTATATTTTTCATAAATGATAGAAGATAATGAAATATAAGCACATATAAAAAGTGAAAATACTACCCAAGCAACCTTTTTTGTTTATATTTAACATATCTTACTACACTACATCGAGATATGTAAGTAAGTGAAGGGTTGGAGATAATGCCAGTATTAGTAGCAGCACGCACTACAATCTCTAAGAATTTAGTAGCCCCTTTTTTAATATAAAAAATTTTGAAGCACAGACTTTCAGACGCGTGTTTTTGGAAATTTTGAGTTTTTTAAAATCAAATATTCAAAAAAGTAAATGAGATAAGTAAATTCTAAAGAAGTTATATAACAATATAAGAGTTTTTCAATAGTAAAATATATTTTTCTATTATTTATTTTTATTTTAAAGGCACGAAAAGTGCCTATAAATATAGAAATATTGAGGTTTTTGGTACTTTTAAACCCATCTAGGTAAAAAATTAGACCTATTCAAAAAAAACGGAAAAGATAATCGGAATGTACTCAAAAAACACTATCAAAATATATATGTTTATAATTGGTCGCCGACATAAAGTTGTTATTTGTCGACCAGTGTAATTGTTTTGCGTACAATAAACGGTATATTTGTTGTAGATGGAAAAAATTTTAGATATGAAAGTTAAAATTCTGGTTATTTCCTAAACTATGAATTATTATATCAAATTTTATTGGTTCATCTGATTTTTGATTCATTTTTTTAATGTTTATCAAAAATTTATCAGCAATGCTCTTTAAGTTGTAACATAATTATCTAAACTTAGCCAAACATTTTTAATTTGACATTTTGAAACAACAGTTGCAAAAAAAACCGCACAAGAGTTCACCTTTGTTAAATCTAACAATAGAATAATTTGCACAACTTAATGCGATCCGCATTTCGTTTAATTTCAATTTTTAAAAAATTTGGCCAACACACCAGACCAATGTTTTAGATTTTTAAAAATCAATTTTTAATATAATAGGTCAATACCATTGCTATTGAACCTGTGAATTTTAGTAATTCTACCTTGGGCATTTTTAAAAATTACATTTCCTATTAAACTTGCAAAAAATTCGCAAGCTATTTTAAAGGAATTTAAATATACTTAAATTTAGTGTATCAATTAATGTCAATCTTTTGATTGCCTTTCAACTAACCCTTTTTCCAATTGAAATATCAAACATATCGACAATGGTGATAAGGAATGGCTCACATTAAAGTTAACGGCCCACCCGACATATCCTATTAATTTCCAGGCCCATAAATTCGGTTTTTATTTAAAGCTCAGTCAGAAAATTTCATATTTCAAGTTAAATTTTTGCTTTAAATCAATAAAATAGAAGTAGTACACTGTATGATAATCAATTTGTCATTTTTTAGTTCTCGTTAACAAAAGTTTAAAAAAAAGCGATAAGATTTATAAAACGGCCCGGCCCTGAATTCTCTTTACTAATTTAGGCCCCACCCCCGTTGTTAAGCAGGCCGGCACCGAAAAGGGCTTTCGGGTTCCCAATTTAAATGATCACATCCGGCGGACTTCGCGCGCCTCTAACTCGGCCGCAGGGGTGAACAGATTTAGACTTTCGGTGCCACTAAAATAATGCGCCATTTAATTGATGCTCTAAATAAATTTTCGATAAAAAAGGTAAGAAAGCTTTTATTGAAGTCTTCCACTTAAAATAAACATGCATAATTTATATATTAAATCATATGCTTTATACAGCCGTAAAGAAATATAAAATTGATTGGTTCAAAATGCTATAAATAATGTAAATGACATATTAAATAAAATTAATTAATATAGATTATACAAACTAAAACAATTGTATTTATTAAAGTTCTAACAAATTAAAGCCCACCCGAAGCGAAATATAAATAAAAAAAATTAATCAAGCAAATCGCTCTATTTGAAGCAATTATCGTTTTAATTTAATTTTTATTTATAAAAATACAAAAAAAAACGGCCGGGCTAGAAAATTAAATCTAATAACGGACCAAATGATATTTCTAACGGTAGGCCAGGGCCTAAAATTGCGGGTCATGGAAATAACTTATATATGTAAATGTACGTCTTATAAAGGTAAATAAAAATTATCAAGGTTAGGGCAATACGGTAATTACTAGCTCAGGGTCAGTATAAAAAAACTCAAAAAAAAATCAACATTTCTTTCAAAGAAGCAAAATAAATAAACGATACGTTTATAACGAAAAATCAAACGGCAAAATATTTTTTAAGCTCAATGCACAACATTAAGCCATCTATTTTCCAGCAGTTTTCACAAAAAAAAGAACATCATTATAACGTTACCCTAAGTTCATTTCAGGACAGAATTTGACCAAAAATAAATATGGCGAAAATCGTCGTAAATTCAATTTATACTACGTTGGGTAAATCGTTTAGGGCACTCATATGTATTTATAAAAATAAAACAATTGTAGACCATATAAGTCTATATATTCAGATAAAGGTATAAAAAATTCCACATTTTTAACATACCCCTAAAGATATAATGTCAAAAAAAATTTTTTTTATATTACATATAATTAAATTTCATTATTTATAACCACATCAAAACAATTCTGTAGTAAAAATGCTCTTGCATTGTTTGACATTATAAATAAAAACCATGTGCAAACTCAAAGTATATCTTGAGAAAATTTAAAGGACAAAAGCTTGAAACTAAACTTATCACGTCTTATACAAACATATTTTCAAAATTAAATCAAATGCGATATTGATTCTAAAAATCCTCTTCAAAACTTTTCTTTTTTAGTATTTGATAAAGGCCGTCAATCGCTCTATAAAACCATGCTCTGGTAAAAAGCGGTATTTAACAAATTTTCAAGTGACCTCTTAAATTAAATTGACCCTAATTCATTCATATTTTCTGGCATAAATCGCCAATCCCAAAAGATGAAACAATCTGCCCATATTACATTGAAATAATATGCGACAATGATTGGGTACGCCGTTCAGTTGCTAATTTTTGAGGGTTAACATGATGTAAAATTTGGCTAAAAAAACGGGTAGAGGATTTTTTAGCTTTGTACGATCGAAATGCATCTAAGGAAAGACCAATCCGAGAAAAAGTAGAACGATTCAATTGTGCGAAGGCGGTAATCTCAGAGCTTTGCGCGATCAAGGATCGCCAAGGTTTCACTGAGTTACCAAAAGTATGTTTAGCGAGCTGAGAATCAGAAGTAGACCTACCTTGCGCATGATGGTACAGTTTGTGCTTGCCATTTTTCCGGATACCTTTTGGACTCGAAGAATTGACTCTGTGTTGTTTGACAGTTTTAGTTTGGGTGATAGCTAAGGGTGAAAGTTTTTTAGGAACATGGAGAGGTGGTGGGCTCGTACAAATAGTGTTTGAAGAACCGGATAATCGAACAGCTTTAAGATTGGTCAGGTTTCGTTCGACGGCGTCCGAATGTTGAGCAACCGTTTCGGTACAAGTCTCTGCTCGATCATCGAATGACGGTTCTGGCCGGTCCTCATGGTCCGAATGTGTTTCAGCTGGTGTGGTTGTGTCAGGTGACGGTATTCGTTCTTGGTGAAGTTTGAAAGAGAGCAGAGCTTCGTCCGGGATTGGAAGGTCAACAGGGGGAAGGGCAAATGGCGAAATACGAACATTAAATGGGCCAGGTAAGGGGCTTCTGGTAGCAATAGTGGGTGTTAGGAATGGTCCGTGAAAGGCCGAGGGCGGGGATATGGGGTATTCGTCACTCCAAATTGACCGTAGTGAAATGGCATCGACTATGTTTGGATAATATTCTTCGCGTGGTCTTTTAACGGGCGCGGGTTTGTTATCGTTATTGACAAAGCTGCGAGGCTTCAAACTATTCCTATTTTCGGCAGGTGACTCCTGACTCCCCCCAGCCCTGAGGGACAAAGCCGTTGTGAAGGATTCGACGGGTAAAGTTAGGTCACCCTTATTTCTTAAGGAGATGGAGGAAAAGGTTTGGGCGATTTGCTGTTTTAGTGAATCCTCAGGCCCTGTTCTAGGCGTATTAACAATTTGATTGGGGGTATACCCTAAAAGGGGTTTGCATGCGTTAGAGGGCAATGCATTATTATAGATGCCACCGTGGATATTGACAGACTGATCAATGAAATTATGAATAGGGGTAGCATAACATTTTAACAATGAAGATGTTGATGGCCCTTGTGCTTGTAAGGTGTGCTCATTGGTAGAAGACTTGTCTTCCAATATCAATTTTATATTCTGCATGCATTTGTCACAGATTGAGCTATCAGAATCATCGTGAACACAATAATCAGAAGTTAGGTTTGGGGCCTTATCAAAAGGTTCAATTGAAATTTGACTAAGGTCATTTGGAAGCACATAACCAGATGTAGTTAACCCAACAGGCGTTCTTGACAAGCCAGATGAATAAGGCTCTCTCAACAAATGATGTTGCAATGGCGTTCTAGGGGACAAACCCGTTCTAGTGGTGATAGGTTGATGTGGAAGTTTCTTGTTATTGTTATTAACATTGAGAGTTTCTAAAGTCATCTCAGGTTTTAAATCGCTATTAAGCAGGCTTGAGTTTGAACGCCTAGATTTTGATTTTTTGGTGGACCTGGTGTAAGCACTACCTGGAAATTTGCCTAAAATCCCTTTATTGGCTATTTTATTCAAATGAGCATGCTTAGTCAAATCATTTGTTGTATCAAGGGATGTATTTTTGCTTTTGTCATCCGTGCTTTGAGGTGAAGATGGACCAAGTTGTAGGCTAGTTGGAAGCATTGTAGTTATGCAATTGTCAGATATAGGTTCTGCTGGCCGGCAAAAAACATTTTTACCATTAATTTCAAAGGATTCTCCATACAAGGTATGGGCAGTATCCCAATCTAAAAAGGTGACAAAGGCATAATTCTTAGTAGGCACAAAAAATACATCTACAACTTTTGTATCAAACGTATTTTCAAAGAAAATTTTGATATCATCAGCTGTCATTGAATTGTCCACACCTCCTATAAAAAGTTTTGAGCCAGAAACTGCAGCATTACCACCCTAAATTTTAATTAAAAATTATTCTACTTTTGAATCTGGTAATTTTACAGTACACCATTTTCCATCAATATTTATTTTCTTCATCAACACCTTTAGCTGAGATTCAAAATCAGAAAATCTGATAAACCCATATCCTTTTGATTTTCCACCCTTATCTTTTTTGATCTTAAAAAATTATACTAAAAACTAAAACCTCAGCTAAAGCTAAAGTGCCATAAGGAGCAAATGCCTTTCTTATACTTTCAGGGGTAGTACTGTTATGTAGGCCTAACACAATAAGATCATTGCATTTTTTGGGCAACACTTTTTTCTTTAACTTAACAGTTTCATCAAATATTTCATCAATCTTTCTTTTGTTTTCTAAAATAAGAGAATATATGAATATTTAAAATGACAATATAATTAATGTTAAACATTTACACCTTTTAATTGAACTACTCTGTAAGTGATTTCATCCCAGTTTGGCATATCTTTTGGTGCCATAACACGATCGTTTTCTATTCTAAGAGCTCGCCAAAAACCATTAGGTCCTTGATATTTTAACCCAGAAGCTCCTTTAAATTGCGATGTTAAGGTTGGTAAACTTATCGACCTATCTTCTTCAGTTGGAATTTCAACAATATTTCCATAATTATCTGAAACTTTTATGTATACCTCCATCCTAATTTTTACAAGTCAATATGATCAAATACTATCTAAAAATAATACTTTTTATAAAGATTTCATTAGATATATATAAAATCATCTGTTCTTAAACCGCCAATTAACTTTATTTTAATTTTGCGATGTATGTTGTCAAAAGAAGTAAACATAAATGAAATTCTAATAGCTTATAGATGGTATACACCAAAATGTTATGTTTGATAAGATTACTTCAAGAATCACAAAACTTTGTTATGGCCTTAATATGGAATATATTTTTCCAGTATTTTGTTTTTTAAATGTTTTAGCCTTTAATCACACAAAAAGTTGTAAATGGGTTGTATCCTGGTGTGACAACTGTCGAGCTAGATAATTTAGCTGCTGAGACTGCTGCAACAATGACCACAAAACATCCAGATTATGCATTGTTGGCGGCTAGGATAGCCATTTCTAACTTGCATAAAGAAACTAAAAAGAGTTTTTCACGTATATTTTTTTGATTAATCATTGTCTTCATTCTAAGGCTAAATATGTTTTTTTTTTCAAATATTTTATTTAGAAACAATTACTGATCTCTATAATTACATAAACCCCAAAAATGGGTTGCATTCACCTATGGTTTCTTATAAGACCTACGAAATCATTATGAAGAATGCTGAGAAGCTTGATTCTGCAATAATTTATGAGCGGGATTATACATACAACTATTTTGGTTTTAAGGTTTGATATGTTATTTTGTTGTCATTTTACATAATCTTAATCACCTTATAATTTACCTACCTTATTAAATAATTTAAAATTATATAAATTCTAAACATTAAACAAAATTTAAATTACATTGAGCATTGCAACCATTAATCTTGGTCAAGTTTTTGGTGTTGATAACAAATAAGAAGTCATAACCTATTACCTTTGAATATAGGTTATTAGGGGTCAAAAATATATTTTTTTAGTTATTTTAGGATGTTATAAACTTTTACACCAAAGGTTAAAAACATACTTTTTAGCATTCACAATAAATATTTAGATGTTGATTATTATGCCAATCAATTTTTTTAAAAACTTCAAAGTTATTAAAAAAAATTATTAGTGTTTGAACTAATATTATAAATTTGAAGGCATTATGGAAAACACTTAATCTGGTAAATTGCAGAAAAATCTCTACAATTTTTTGTAAAAATTGTTTGATTTTTGTTGTCCAGTATATATGTTATTACACACCAAATCAATGTCAGAATAAATAAGTGTTTGAAAACATAAAAGCATACCTCCCCATCATAACATTTTTGTAGTTCTTCCATGGCTCCTCAAATCAATTCATATCCAAAAAATGGCTTTTTTTGACCCCAGAAATACCCTAAAAATATCTAATTTTTTTTAAAAAAAATTTCCTGTAACTTTTATATACATCTCATATAATGAGAAATTAAATTTTTAAGTAAACAAGCTTTTACGTTAGCATTAAAATAATACAGAATTTTTGCATCCAAAATCAAATATGACACAATGTGTTATCAATGTTTAATAAAATATTATTTGTAGTTTGAATTTAACAATTTAGCTGTTGTGAATATGCAAAAAAATTAATTTATTTTTGTTTTTCAATCTTTTTTTTGACATTTTTTCGAAAATAATGTTTAT
This sequence comes from Acutogordius australiensis, assembly GCA_030555515.1. NCBI lineage: Eukaryota > Metazoa > Nematomorpha > Gordioida > Gordea > Gordiidae > Acutogordius > Acutogordius australiensis. The sequence goes on from CM060243.1 coordinate 15,564,987, forward strand.
AGCTGACCTACTAAGTTTGATTAAAAACGGTAAACGGATTTGAAAATCCAAATATGGCAGGCTGATTTCTGTAGTTGGCTCCTGACTCTCAGATTTTTTGACCTGTGTTTTTAAAAAAAATTTCACAGGTTATATATGTATTAGGTTTTTGTATATCTTTAATTTGTGGAAACTGTGAGCTTACTTTCTTATATAATACACAATACAATATGTTATTAGACCCTTGAAAGATCCTATTTGCTTAAAATTGATGGAAAAGTAGCTGAAAGGCCACAACATTTGTTAATGCGTGTGTCAGTTGGTATCCATGGGGAAGATATAGATTCTGCACTTGAAACATATGAACTCATGTCTTCTAAATACTTTACACATGCATCACCAACCCTTTTCAACTCTGGCACATGTAGACCTCAGCTGTCAAGGTCTCAAAATCATTTATTAGTTTAAATAATTCTTGAATATTTATAATAATAATTAAATTTTAATTGCAATTTTTAAATTTTGATTTCAAAATTTTACTGTAAGTTTGATACCATCTTCATACAGCTTTGGCACAACCAACAGTATGGAATGTGTTGTATCAAAACGGCAATAAATATTTTACCGAATAATGTTAGGTTGATGTTGTACTCTTGTCATGATTTATAATCACCCAGATGGTTCAATTTTTTTGTTTTTAATTTATCTTATATTTTTGTTCTTTGTAAAGATTATTCTCTAAAATAATTAACTTTTAATTATTAGTTGCTTCTTGCTAACCATGAAGGAGGATTCAATCGAAGGGATATATGATACACTGAAGCAATGTGCTCTTATAAGCAAATCCGCTGGTGGTATTGGTCTAAACGTTCATTGTATTCGGGCAGCTGGTTCATATATTGCTGGCACTAATGGAAATAGTAACGGCCTGTTGCCTATGTTGCGGGTCTACAATAACACAGCTAGATATGTTGATCAGGGGGGTAATAAGGTAACTTGCATATATTTTGGGAAATTTAAAACTTAACATATTTTATATATAAAATTGGTAAAGGTTGATTTTTTGAAATTCTCACAATTAATTTAGTGTGGCACTTATTGTAAATTGAGGAGGGTTTTTTTAGAAGATTTAAAAATTAGCCTGGTAAGGAAATTTAACCTGGCCCATAATTGAGTAATAGAGGTGAAAAACAAATTAGTTTACTGAATTAAATGCCTGTATGAATTTTTTGCTCAAATGTTTTTCGAAAAATGTTTATATGGTACAATAAATAGCCTATTTTAAATTTTTTATTGTAATTTCGTGAAAAATATATCTACTTTCGTTTTTGTATACTTTACTAGTGCGACATTTGAATTGTTTTTGTTTTTAGCGTCCCGGTGCGTTTGCTATTTACCTTGAACCCTGGCATGCCGATATTTTTGATTTTTTGAATTGCAAAAAGAATACGGGAAAGGAGGAAAGCCGTGCCAGAGACCTTTTTTATGCCCTTTGGATACCTGACCTATTCATGGAACGTGTAGAAAAGTTAATCTCTTATTTGGCATATCTCTATAAGGAAGAATAATGTTTTACAGTTTTTTTATACATATCCACCAAAAAATTCACAAAGTAAAATATTACCAAAATAGTAACATGTATAATTGAATCCTTTTTACCGTTTTCCAAAATCTCATTTAATTTTAATATGAAATTCTAGATATTAACCCCAAAACTTGACTATTTTAACCATTAATTACTATTTTTATTGTAACACATGTGCAAAAGTTTTAAATATTGTTATTAAATAATCAAATATTGCAAATTTATAATGAAACTTAATCATATTTTGAAAAAAAATGCAAACAGATTTTAAAAGAGGGCGCATGTCTTTTTGCGAAATCGTATAGGTCCTTATTTTGACCAAAATTTCATTTTAGTTAATATGTGTCATACATTAATGTTTAATTTTGTGGCCCGGGGAAGATAAAATAATTTTTATGTGTGTAGAGTTAAATTTACAGCTTTTGTTATAAAAAAACACAATATATAATGAAATTACAAATTTGATAAAATTATAATATTATATGTTTTCTCAGGGACGAACATTGGAGCTTAATGTGTCCACACGAGTGCCCTGGACTCTCTGATGTATGGGGTGACAAATTTAAGAAACTTTATGAAGGGTGAGGCTTTGATTACTGTCATGTGTTTTTTTTATTTGGTTTTAATTGCTTTTCATTTAAGATTGAACATGTCATTTTTTTTTTAATTTTTTACTTAAAATACAATCCTAGTCTTGAAAAAGTTGAAAGGGTTTTTGAAATGCAAAAATGTATTGGACAATCAAAAAAATAAACAACCCATATTAATGTTTATATATGTGTTTTCTTCAAGTTATGAAAATGCCGGTAAGGCTAGAAAAACTATAAGGGCCCAAGAACTTTGGTATGCCATCGTTGAAAGTCAAACTGAAACTGGGACCCCATACATGCTATACAAAGACGCCTGTAACTCCAAATCTAATCAGCAAAATTTAGGTTTTTTTTGCCATAATAATTTGGTTAATTTATACATATGTCCAAGTAATATGTTTATTTAGTAAATTAGGTCTATACAAATTCACTTTTTATAGTATATATATAGGTAATTTGTTTAAAAATCTGCATATTACATACTTTAAATATTTTAATATATATATTTAAAATTTTTGTATTAATTATATCAATACACTTAGGTACGATTAAATGTTCTAATCTATGTACCGAAATTGTTGAATATTCCTCTCCTGATGAAGTAAGACAAATAGGAAAAATTTACTGTTTTAAATTAATATATTGATATAAATTTACAAAAATTGTTACATCTATACGCTTATATTGTTGTAGCAACTCTTTCATATATATTTGGTTATACATTAATACAAGTCGGCAAGAATTTATGTATTTTCTGTCAGGTTTATACAACTGCAGTACTAAATTACTATTTTAGTTAATTTATTTAATCTTTATTTTTTGCCCTACCGATTAGAAAAAGTTTAAAAATGTCCTTTTTGCAACGGGATTTTTTAAACAAAAATATAAATAACTCAAAATTTTTTCATAAATTTTTAATTCTTATTTTTGGCATTTGACCGGAAAAGACAGTACGTGTTACTAAGAAAGTCGGGTTGATCTTATAAATTAGCCTAAATATTTGAAAAAATTTGGCCAGCTGTTTTATTAATGGGTTAAAATGTTTTTTTGTAAATTAATAGTATTCGGCAGAGAAGCATTTATTAGTAAATTAACTAAAAATTAATTAATATCTTATATATTTTTAAATTTTTACGCTTATATATAACGTACATAGATTGCTGTGTGTAACCTTGCCTCGATAGCCGTCAATATGTTTGTAGAGTTTGACGAGCACAAAAAGCCGTTTTACAATTTCCCAAAACTTCAACGTGTAGCTAAGCTTATAACGCGCAATTTGGACCGAATCATCGACATAAACTTTTATCCCGTTCCTGAAGTAACATTTTTTTAGGGCATATTTATTATAGACTTTTGATTTCTAAATTTTGTTTTTCATGTGAGACAAAACTGTTAAATGTCGTTTTACATTTCCGATTAATTGTTATTCATAAACTAATTGCCATTGGAAATTGCTATATTAATATTTGTTTAAGATGTTGAATATTAAATTGATTTTTATTTAAGTAGATTTTTTTGTATAATTAGATAAAATAGAAAGATAAAACAAAAATAAAATAAAACTTATGTTAAAATTTGACTTTGAACGTCCTTTAGTTAACTTTTGTAACATTCGCAAAATTTCCGCAGCACTCCATTAGCTTATTTAAAAACCGTCCCTTGTTACTTGTTTTAACCAGCTCAATTTAGAAATAACGCAGAACTAACAATTTTTATCAACTATTATAAATTAAAGCTACAAAAGCGGATATAGAACCTGACCCTCAAAGGTCTTTCCCACTTAATTTGGCAAATGTATAATTTATTGGCAATAATTTTTTGGTCAAGAACTTTTGGGAACACGTAAAATAGATCCTAATGACCATGCACAAATTCATTAAGCTCCTGTGAATTGTATAAGGATGAGCTATTCTTAAATATATCATTTTTAAAAATTTTAGCGTTTAAAGGTGTTGGTGTAAGTTATCCAAACAATAATTTAAAATTGTCTTTGGTACTAACTTGATCACCTTTATTCCGTGTCTAAATGTTTTTTTTAATTTCCACCGTAATTTTATCCCGAAACTGCTTTACTTATTTTCTCTATTACCTCAATATCTACCCTATAACGGAAAGAGGCCATGCTTAAGTCATTTTAGTTTTAATATTCTCCTTGATAGTATATAAAAGGTAGTTAATTTAATATATTTTGGCTTATAATTTTAAATTTTTTAAGCTTTGTCATAAACCCGATTTATTGGGAAAACGACAATATCCAAAAGTTACGTTTTTATATTGATAGGCAGTTGCATTCAAAATTTTGTCTTTATATTTGGTATAAGAGATTCATTAATCGTTTTGTGTTTAAATTAAGCATTTTAATAGATATCAATTATTGGCCATTAATTTTTAAAAAATCATATATAAAAATAATTTTACGAATTTTTAGTGATTCAACAAATTACCATAAAATTTTACACGTAATAGTATTGTGCTGGGGACCTTTTAAACTTAACCATATCTGTTGCGGGTTAAAAGCTTAAAACTACAAAAATTAATGCCAACTATGTTGGAATTCCGTCTATATATTTTTTATCCCAAAATTTTTAGCCAAATTTATGTAAAATATGAGGCAATTTTTAAAATTATTAAAGGTTGGGTCAGACTTTTAAACCTATATACACATTATTTATAAAAGAGAATGTTAATTAACTTAGCTTAGCCAGCCATATTTAAAATTCTACATTATAAATTTGGGATGATATATTCAGAAGCACACTAGTTGTTTATCAAATTGTGTTTAATTGCAAAAATAATTTTGGCCATTATAATATATTATGCAGAAGATATATGTAAAATTACAAATTTATGGACCTTTAAAGTACATTTCTAAATTTGTACCTAGAAAATTAAAATTATAAGTTACGAGCTTTCACATTTACAATGGATTTTAACAAATGAATTTTTTTTGCTCATTCACCTATTATTTGTTTATATTTCTCATTATTTAAATGCATTGCTTTATATATATATAATTATTTGGTATTAATTTGTTTTTTCAGGCGGAAAAATCGAACAAGCTACATCGTCCACTTGGTATAGGCGTTCAAGGCTTAGCCGATGCCTTTATTCTTATGCGCTTCCCATTTGAAAGCGCACAATCCAAAGCTCTCAATATCCAAATATTCCAATGCATTTACCATGCTGCTCTTGAAGCAAGTTGCGACCTTGCGGCTCAAAAGGGCGCCTACAAAACGTATGCGGGTTCGCCCGTGTCTAAAGGGGTTAAATTTTTTTTTAAATTTTCTGAATTGTCAAATATATATTTAATTTTTTTAACGTAACGTTCAAATTTTTTCCTTAACCCTTTTTGTTAGTCAAAAATTTTTTTTTATAATTTAAATACAGATAAGTTTATGATTTAACTTTGTTTGTATATAGAAATAGCTATTTTTCCGGCACAGAATCGTGCTCAGCCTATCTCACACATAAATAAATTCTTTGACGACAAAATTTGGCAACTACTTTAATCCTTATTTTATAAACGCTTTGTAACTATTTGGCAGATTTTGCAGTACGATATGTGGGGCGTAAACCCCGAAAATACTGAATATTGGAATTGGGACGATTTAAAGGCTAAAATAGCCCAGCACGGGATACGTAATTCCTTGTTGATGGCCCCCATGCCAACCGCATCCACGGCCCAGATTTTGGGAAACAACGAGAGCATCGAGCCTTACACCACTAACCTTTATACTCGTCGAGTACTTTCGGGTGAATTTCAGGTAATTTTTTTCATTATATTTCATTTATCTTTATTGTTTTTTTGTATTTTCTTGGCTTTTTCTGTATTCATAGTGCCCTTTTAATGGGTTATAACTTAAAAAAAATTATTTTATAATTAAATAGCAAAATTTATCTTTACAACAAGGATGAATGTTGTTTGTTTAATTATAAATAATTATATGATCTAAATTCAAAATATTAGAGATATTATTACCTGTTATTTTTTTAGATAGTGAATCACCATTTGCTCAAAGATTTGACCGATCTAAATTTGTGGAATGATGATATGAAAAATCAAATTATTGCTAATCTCGGGTCTATTCAAGTAATTTTTTTGCTTGCTTTTGCTTCTTCAAAAATTATTTTTTGTATCATACACATACATATACCATCTATTTAACCTAATTTAAGATTAAATTATAAAAAAAAATTTAAATTTTTATTTGTCTAGGGATTGATTTTTGTTACTATATTAAATCCAGCAACGAGGTATAAAATTTATATTTATGAATTTGTATTGCAAAGAAAATTGACAGTATTCCTGACGATATTAAAGCCCTCTACAAAACAGTATGGGAAATATCTCAAAGAACTATAATCGATATGGCTGCTGATCGCTCACCCTACATAGATCAGAGTCAATCACTCAACCTGCATATTGCGCAACCCTCTTATGCCAAGATAACGTCTATGCATTTTTACGCTTGGAAAAAGGTTTTTTTATGGTTTTCGGTGAATGATTTTAGTCAACAAATTATTGCCTATATATCACTCCAAAATGAATATTTTATTTTGAAGAGATTGAAAAACTTTTAAAAATGTAATATATAATTTGGACTTTAAAAATTGTTATAGGGCCTTAAAACGGGGATGTATTACCTTCGAACTAAACCTGCTGCTAATGCCATACAGTTCACTGTGGATAAATTGAGGTATTATAGTTATTTTCTTCAAAAATTATTAAATTTTGTTAAGATTCAAACAAATTTTACATAATAGACAAGTTTAGACCTGGTCCAGTCTTTTTTATTTTTAGTTAATGGTTTTTTTTCTTAGATTTTGGCTCTACGATTTGACTAACTACTCACCATTAAATGATCTTCTTATGAATTTGAACGATGTAATTATAATTTTATTTGCACATTGAATAGGTTAACCAAATCAATTCGGAACAAAGATGTAAAGAGTGAAGAAATATTAATGGCTATGGAGGAAGACCATGGAGATGATATTCCTGCACACCCTCTCAATGGATATGCCAAATTTAAAGTCTTAAATATTTTTTTATATATCTCTGCTATATGTTTTGATATGAAGTTATATATTAAAAATTATCCAAAAGATCTTTTTGACTAGTAACTTGGCTAAATATAATTGTAAACTTTAAAGTATGTTTATTTATCAATTACAAAATATATTATAATCGACCTTACCTATTTGCAAAATATTTTACAATATTAAGCTTGTTTTTGCTTATTTTATTATATAATAACATTCTTATCTAGCTAATTTAATTTCAAAAATATATGTTTTGTAACAAATTACAAAAATTGCCAAATTTTAATTCATAAGTATTCTTAAAAATTTATTTAAATAAAAAAGGCAAATTATATTTTTTATATCCGTATAGGATATCTCACCAGCCAAGAGTCACGACAGCGATAAAGAAAACAAACCATTCAATCAACTGAGCGAAGAAGAGAAAGCTAAACTTATGTGCTCTATTAATAACAAAGAATCATGCCTTATGTGCAGCGGTTAATCACATTATCAACAAATTCATTTTTAACATTGAAAATATTTTTATTTTTTTTTCAAGCTACTAAATTTATAATTTTAAACAAGCAAGATACGTTGATAATTGATCAATGCCCACTTTCGCCTGAGAAATTTTATATTTTTATAATTAAAATATTTATGACTCTACAAATTATCATTAATTAGATATCTCAACAACACCTTCTCTCGAAGTTTTAAAATAATTTTTTTTTAAATATTTTATTAATTATGTAATATTTTTAACTCTATTGATTTTGTAACGTAGTTTGCCAAACATTCAATTCGTTTTTATAATTACCAATTTCCATGTGATATTTGAATTTACATATATCTTTATTTGTACACGTTTTATTGTAAAACTATTATATAATATAATCGACAATCATTTTAAATAAATAACAGTATTTTTAAATGTATTTTTATTCTTAAGAAAATATTTTTTTGGAATTAACAAAAATGAATATAAACAATAGTTGATTTGTTACTGCTCTAAATATTATTAAATAAGATCTCTTATCTTAAAAAAATTGCCTGCACATTGTTAAAAATTATAATTTTGTTATTTTTTTAATGTCATTAAATTAATGATTTTTTTTATATTCTCAACATTCCAAAGTTTGCTTTTTTTGCTAAATTATTATAAGGCATTTATTTGCAAATCAAGTATATTATTTTATAGATCTTAGAATTTCAACAACTCAGGACATTCATATACCCAACTTGCGTCATTAAATCTTAAAAACTGTTGAATAAGCAGTGTTTGAACGGTATTTATAGAATATTTTTTATACCAAGGGTCATCGTGTACGTGATACAAAACTTCAAAAATTATAAATGTTCGAAGAAGATTATAAAACTTCGACGAAATAATCTACAATGTGGCCTTATTTCTAGTTTTTTCTCGTTTTTCGAATTATCCCTTGGCGCGGGGCCCTCCCACAATCGGGAAAAAGACCAAATTTGGGTGAAAGTCAGTATTAAATGTTTATCAAGCTTTAACATTCACATGTATATTACACAGGTCAACAAATTTTTGAGAGTTATGAGCTAACTACGCAGATCAAACCTGCCATATTAGCGATTTTCAAATCGTTTACCGTTTTTTCACATCAAACTTAGTTAGTCAGCTATAAACATTAAAAATTTAAAAAAAAATGCCACAAAAACTAAGAAGATTCAAAAACAAAAATAAATTGAAATTTTTATATATATATTTACAACAGCTAAATGTTAAAATAAAACTATTAAAACCATATAATTTACTGTGTCGTATTAAAGTTTGGACGCGAATTATTTTGTATTATCTAAATGCTGATGTTAGAGCTTTATATACTAAAAAATAATATTTTTCATTATTTGAAATGATAAATATAAGTTACAAAGGATTTTTATATGAAAAAAAGATTCTAAAATTTTTTCTTTTTAGTGTATTCTCGATAAGTCAATTTGGTCAGAAAAGGCCATATTTCGATATGGACGGATTTAAGGAGCCGAAGCCGGAATAAACAAAGAAAAACGAAATATATATATGAAATAAGGCCATCGGGGATATATTCTTTTATGTTTTTATAAAATTCACGGTTGTGCCATTGATTTTTGAGGACCTGTGTTATAGATAATTTTCACTCCACCGTATAGTGCACTTTCACCGTGTAAAATTATCATTTTAAGTTTTAAATTTAATATTTTTTTTTGAATCTCATTTGTTTTTTTTTAAACATTTTTTCATAAATATTTAATGTTTATAAAGGACTTACAATGTATTAGAAAAAATGATAAACGTTAAAAATTCCTAAGACAGTAGTGTTGATCTTCAAAGCTTAAATATCTAAATAATTTGTCGAGTTCTATAATATCTCTGAAAACTTCAAGTTTAATTCCTATAATGCTACTAAATGACCTAAATTTTTAGTACAAGGTATACCGATTCGAAAGGGTAAATTGAATGATTCTTGAGGATGTTAGGAAATTTTTTTTTAAATTGTAGGAATAACGTATTAGGGGCCTGCATCTCAGAACCGATTCAAAACTATTAAATAAACTGATAGCTTGAAGTTATTACATTTCCCTGTTGTGATTTGTTCAATGCTATCAATTTTACGTATACGAGCCGTTATATGACGTTTGATTTCCTTGTAAATTTTATTTGCTTGATAGCATTGAACATATTACGTAAGCATGACGTAGAATCAAAATATATTAAAAAATATAATTTTATTCAAATTCTTACTATATATAAGTTTTTACCTCACGTACATGTAAAATAATAAAACAAAATGGTTAGGATTGTTATCTCAAAATTAGAAATAATGTTTAATTTTTGATATCACTTCCTTATAAATTAAAAATTTATACAGACCAAGCGTTTTATATAGATGAAAAGCTTAGTTATAGAATTTGGGCAAAGCAGCACATGCATTAAATATATTAAATAGATCTTTAAGGTTGTTAATCTTTTTTGATTGGGGAATGCTGCAAAACCAGAGCATTTATTCAGTCTATTTAAATATACTTTACTTAAAATTTCAATTTAATTATTATTAACAACGTACTTAGATATAGGTATGCAATTAAGCTAACTAATAGTTCCAGGCAAAAAAGTACTCAACAAACTTAGGGGGCGGGCAGATTTCAATATCAAAAAAAGACACCTGTAAGGTCTGTTTTTTTTACGTAAACTATTTTTAAGCCTAAACATACTCAATTTAGGCACCTTCATTATGGCGCGAGGTATTCCTCTTAAGCAACGCAAGATTTTACTTATTAATATTCCTTAAATAAACTGTTTGAGGAGAAGCAGCTCTATAAGGGGCTCGGCTAGGAATTATATAACCCGATTATATCAAACTTAAATACACATTTCTTATAGCCCTGTATCTTGTCTTGCCCATGGAATATTCCTCTAGCAAACATATACAACAAGAAAGTTTACCTAAGACCTATTTTCCATTAGGTAACGGCTTACCCGTCAGAACTTTGCCTATTAACTCTACGCGGAGTTAAATGAGATTTAATACGGTCCAGGGACATAGATTTTTAGGCTTAGGCTCACAGAAAAATTGATGGTTTTGGGATTCTTTAGCGGTCACCCATCACAACTATAATCCAGGCTCAACGCCTTAACTTAAGTGTAAAACACAAAAAAACTTACATGTGCTCAAGGTCGCCCTACCTGAGGGCAAACATGTGATAATCTCTATAAAATAAAGCACTTTTAAATGTCAGGTTTTAATTAGTAAATATAGTACCACTAACCCTCAGTATCTCGCGGACGGTGACATTGGAAAACTTCGGTAAAATTTAGACATATTTGCTACAAACAGCCCTTTATGCAAATATTTTAATTTTTTCAGTTTTTATTTTGCCAAATCACCAGAATTCATTATCGTAAGTTAAATTCTACACTAATCCATAATTCATTAATGCGTGCGCTCGAATTTCAACATTAAACTTGATCGTGCTATTCCGTTAACCTTATCCATCACTTACCGCATGCAACACACAATTAAACTTTTTGTTGATTGGAATTATAGATTTGACAAAGATTTCTTATGTTAAGTAATAACCTTTGAGCTTTGAGACAAGCCCACTCTTCTTAATTAGCGTCGATGGCGCCAGATTAATTGCTACAGTGTGCACGAAATACACCGTGGGAGACAAGGTTGCAGCCACTTTGAGACTGTCGAAACGCGGCGGCTTACAAAAAATATTTTATTTGTCAGTGAGATTAGAAAAAAATGTAAAGGTCTGGAGAAAAGATACAATGTGACAGACTACGAGTCTGAAAATTTTTTTTTGTGGGGATTAATTAAAAAAAGTATCAATGTGAAAAACCCCAAAGCCGGCTAATAAAACGTTGTCTCCGGTGTAGAAAATTGTTCAATAAGCACCGGGGAATATTAAAAATTATCGGCATATTTACTCTGTTCGTCCTGAATTTCCACAGCCCAGGCATGTTAAGCTCGGTACTTTGACTCTTAAACTATTTTTCATGATCGCATAGCTAATCCACCCATTAATTAAAGTTCTTTAACAAGCTTGTGTGATATGTGATTTTTGGGAAATATACAAAGTTTTAGTTTTTCAATATTAATTGTCAATCAAGGCGGGTTTAGCGTAGTTCTTGATAGATAAATGTAAGAAAAAAAAGTTTCTGCTAGGAGATTAAGAACCGTGAGACTGTAACAATGTGTCAGGGAGCATGATTTTTGCTCAATTTTCCTATAATTTCATAATTTCTATCTATGAAATTTATAAATTTATTAAAAAAATGTTTTGCAAAAATTTATTTTGGCGGCAAATTACGTTCTAAAGACATATCAACCGCCGACCAGTCTTTTAAAAAAAAACCATTTTGTATCAATCAAATCACTCATATTAATGTAAGTCGCGTCTTTGTCGGTCGGTTAATATTTAACATTGTATTAATTTTTGAGCGAAATCAGAGTTTTCTTTAATAAATTTACAAATTTTTATATCTTACTCTATTAACACATTAAGTTCAAGATCAAGGAAAAAATTTAATCCATATTATAAGTTACTTTTGAGGATAAAAAACATTGTTGTTGCTCTAACAAAAGGCCGAAGATTATCGATTTTGGTATAGTTTGGTTAATTTCAAAGTTTAAAAAACCGATGGAGATACCCTAATAAAGCTTTAAGTTTTCATAAATATATTTTGGTCAATTAGATTGTATCTTTAAACAGCTAAGTGCTGCACTCTTTACTGATTACTTTTAACTTAAAACATTGGATTGATTCTTTCGTATACTTCTTGGTTAAGAACGGAACGTTAAAATGTACTGATTTAACCCATTAAAAATCAATGTTGATAAAATAGATAAAAAATAAATATAAAAATAAAAAATAAATATAAAAATAATATTTTTTGGCCAGCCTATATTCCTAATTTGATTGGTTTTTTCCCCCATATTTCCCAGCTTGAAATATATAGACATTCAGTTTTGTTGTTTTTTAACCACCCGAATATATGTTGTTGCTCAAACTCAAAAAATTATTATAATTTATTATTTTTTTTGCGCTAATTTAAAAAAAAACATATTTGCTAAAATAAAAAAAATTTAACCGAGCCTAGATGACTATTATTTTAGTAACATTGTTACGATCTATCTATCCCATTGCCTCTTAATTATTTTAAAAATAATATTTTTTTTCGCCTGTTTTTTAATTAGCGATTTAATTAATTTTTTTCTTTGATTTTTCAAAAATATATCTTACATATACGAAATTAGGCATCATCTCTTCTTCCTAGCTCCAGCATACCGCTCGCTGCTTCATATATATACTTTGGCTATTTTTAGCACTCTTTTTTGAGATAAAGTAATTATCTCATATTCTTCAATTACAACACCGTAAAATTCGGTTGATTCACACCATGATACAAAAATCATATTCTGACGACATACTGATGAAAGATATTCAAAAAATAAAGAAAATTCTTACCCATCTCATAGGTAAATGCAAAAATACAATTTATATTCTAAAACTTTTATTAAACAATTTCGTTAGCTTAATAACTAAGTATACATTGGGCAAGTCGTTGTATTTTGGTAATACATTGGGCTGAAGTAAAATTTTTAAACTAGGGTACCGCGTTCAGAGTTCATTCATTTGTGAGTTTTCATTGTTACAATATTTTTAGCACTCGGAGCAGTTGCTCTAATATATTTAGAACTCTTTTTCTTGATTATTTTATATTAACATCCTTAAGATCCTTAAGCTAATAATTTTAACATGACCCTTAGAAAATTATAACCCTTAACAAATTTTGCAACATTTAACCATTTTTTTAGACCAATAAAATATTAATAATTTTTTTTATAAATTTGAATGAACTCTGAACTTGCCCTAATAAAATATGTTGTATTTTGAACCTAAAAATGTACTTTTAAATTTCAATTTTTTAATTTTAGGTCATTTAAAATTTTGTAATGCCATATAATATCCGGAGGGTATAAATGTTTGTAAATAAAATGATTAGGTGCTACGATCTTATACATGAACTAAATGCCCTGAATCGCTTAATACCCTAATTTAAACGCTAATCATTTACGATTATTATATCTAGAAATCGCCCATTTTCTTGCTATTTAACTTTTACCTCCCCCCAAAATACTTTCAGACAATTTTTATTTAAGTGTCCTCAAAACTAGGGTTACGCCGTAACTCTTATACATTAGTCGATTTTCTTTTTCATAATAGGATCTTTTATCAACTTGTCAAGGTGCATTTTTGGCTAAAAAGGTATAAAAGTGTACCGAACGCTTTTACGTGGTCCCGTTCCACAAATTTTCACCACTTTTAAATTTTTGGCCACTGTTTATTTAAATTCGCAAATCTTATTTAGAGTACTATTCCCGATGCTGATATAAACATCAGCGAGTTAGATTAGAATCATTCGGCAGATTTTAATTGATATAGCCTTGGATGTGGTCGCTTTAGCTCAAATTTACCCTTTCCATTTCCTTAAGAGATTTCATCGAGGCAAATTGCTTATTCAAAATCATTCTCTATAAATTTCTGTTATTCAATGTTTTAGTACCTTATGACCGAAAGTGACGGTAAATGGCAGGGCCAGTTTAAAACTTTTTGTACTCCAACAAATTTTTTATGAGATTATATTAGAAAATTTTGGACCAATTTTCACCCTGAATACAGGTTATAAAATTATATCAACTTTTTCTACGTGTGCTTGCGCCTTTACGGCCCTCATCAAGGGATTCTTCTTTTTTTTATAAAAATATCGCTTTGACATATTATTATATTAATATTTCCTTTTAAGGAATAGTCATTGTGATGGTTATTTTCTTAAGGGCTGGTTTGGCCAATAGACCCTTGATATAAAAAAAACTAAAAGCGGTTTTAAAATAGTTACATCCAATTATTTTTTCCATTTGGTATATCGCTTCCATGGACCTTATATAAGCACCTTAGAACGTTTATAAACTGTGAATTATAACTAAATTTTAAAAAATGCGCAAGATTTAAAATTCGGCAACCACTCACTCACACCATACCACTAATGCGTTAAAAGGGTCTTGCATTATTTTTCACACAAATATTATAAAATAATAATTTGGCGGCTTTTGCAAGCTTGTCAGCCATAATTTTTTCGCTTATTCACTCCTTTCAGCTCTGTTTCATGTCAAAGGTCTCCATGGGACCATGCAATGTATTAAAAGCAACAGTGTTTGACGAGTCCATGACTTTGCTAATACATTCAACTTATGCCACTTCTCCGGAAATTACATTTTAACATAAAATAAAATTTCAATGTTAATATAATATTGTCACTAACGAACACGGGAGATGTAACCTTGAACTTTATCCGCCGAAATAGTTAAGCGATATCAATTTATCACTAAGCCATCTGCGCGGCTAAATACTTGTAAAATCCACGTTGTTGATCTAATAAATG
This sequence comes from Acutogordius australiensis, assembly GCA_030555515.1. Taxonomy (NCBI): domain Eukaryota; kingdom Metazoa; phylum Nematomorpha; class Gordioida; order Gordea; family Gordiidae; genus Acutogordius; species Acutogordius australiensis. The sequence continues at coordinate 15,580,123 of CM060243.1, forward strand.
AATTTTGGCCACGACTTGAGGCATTTTTTTTTAATTTACAAAAATCTTGTTAACACTGTTTTATAAAAAAAACCTGTGGTATAGGTGTTTCTTCCAAACATTTTTCCCTAATAGACAACGGCACATCAGTTAGGGCTTTGCCTCTTTTAACTCTACAGCATGCCATGCAGAGTTAAATGAGATTTAACACGCACCGGTGACTTACGTTTTTAGGCTTAGGCTCTTAGAAAAATGGACGGCTTTGGGATTCGTTGGCGGTCTTATATCCATCAATTAACCAGGCTTAACGTCCCCTAACTTGAGTGTAGAACGCAACCAAGTTTACATGCGCTCAAGGTCGTCCGACCATTTAACATTGTTTATACAACACATAACTAAAATGTGCCAAACAATAAGCATAGATTGCACTTTTGCTGAAATAAATATTTTTGGAAGGATCAGGCACGATTCTAGACCCCTTTTGGGGGGGCAGTGCCCCCCCAAAAGTTTTTGATTGCCCCCCCAAAAATAATTGAATTTGCCCCCCCAAAAATGCATAGTAATTTTATGTTTGCCCCCCCAAAAAAAATTGAATTTGCCCCCCCAAAAATACATAGTAATTTTATTTCTTCCACATAATTTAATTAAATTTGCTCCGTCAAAAATATTTAAAAAATATTATCCTAAAAATATTTACTTTTTTTTAAAGTGTTTTTATTCATTAATACTTCTCATCCGCAAGAGAGATCAAACTAACAGAAATATATAGAAAAATTTGATTTTACAGAAAGCTTTATATTTGTGAAACCAATTCATAAATCTGATACCTAAGAAATTTTCTCAGTTAACAACAATCTTTTGTTAGAATATAATCTAGAACCAAAGAACCTGATCTCACAATGCTACGATGGGGCGAACGTAATTCCCGGGGAAAAAATGGTGTTCAAGTATTTTTAAGCAAAATAGCTGGACACCATGTTCCGTATATTCACTGCTTTAACCACCGATTGCATCTTGTTGTAAAAGATTGTACTATTTTAAGTGAAGGGAAAGATTTTTTTGATAATTTTTCTTCCCTTCATAAATTTTTTCAACATGATGCAATCAAGGTAGTTAGTGAATGCGACCATACCCCGGCTGTTGCCCCATTGGTGGTGTGGTCACTACCTGCCCATTGTTTTTTTTTAAATTACACAGATATATTTAATACTCTTTTAAAAATTAAAAATAAAAAAAACTTTTATATCTTCAGGTCACAAGGCCGAATCGGAGTTTTTTGACCATATTTATAATCATCTATTTATTTTTTTGTATTTAATTGAAAAATTATTTTATTTATTAAAAATAATTATAGATCAATTTCAATGCAGAACGTTTTATATTTCTAAAAGTTCTGATTTAATACACCATTGTTTGTTAGAAAACAATTAAGAAATAAAAATACATTTGAAGATTTATTCAAAAATTCTTTTGATATTAATATTTTTTTAAATGACAATAATTTATTTATGGATAAAAGAAAAACTAAACCTAAAGATTTTTCTGATTTTTATTTATTTTCTACTCATAAGTTTGAAAATATTTTAAATATTAATGATGAAGTAAACAGTATTTATTTTAATATTATTGATTTATTTATATTTTGATAATAGATTTTTAACCGATAATAGTTGTTTAAAATCTTTAGAATCCCTTTATAAATTTGATTAACCTTTATTTTAGATATAAATAAATTAGAGCCTCTTTTAAAAATAAGTAATATTGATAAAAATTCATTATCTAAAGAAATTGACGTAGCCAAAAATTTTTTAATAAGAAACTTAATAATTACAAAGAATGTGTTACTATTGATTTTGTTAAATTTTTATATGATTACAATGATGCGTTTTCTAATCTATTTAACATTTTTCCTATAAGTTTGTATTGGCTCTTTAACGTCGAGTTGTGAGGCCACATTTTCTTCTTTAAGAAGGATAATAACGGCTGACAGTGACCTGCTTAAAGGTGATTTGGTTCTTTTAGAACACGAAAAATCATTAACTAGGGGCGTTGTTGAATTTTGATGAATATTGTAATTTAATTAAAATCCTCTAAGATAAAATAGTTTGATCAATACAATACACTGCTCATAATCAGCTAATTATTTACTATTTTAAGACATGGTTGCAATTTTTTTTTATGCGCATTTAATGTTATGTTCATGTTTTATTTAATTTTTTACCCTAATATTAATTACTAGTTATATTAAACCAGTGTTTTTTCATATATATTCTTCCAAATTAGCATACTTATACAATTTGTTTTTATGATAATCAATCTTATTTTACTATTCATTTTCTAAAATCCAAAGTTTTATATAATTCATTTTTATCATTCATATATATCATATTTTTAATTTTCATGCGCATTGATACCAAATGATAAAATACTTAAAATTAATTTCCAAATCTCATATCTTTTTAAGCAATTGATATTAGTGAAAACAATTAATTTTAATCCACATATCCAAATTATAAACGCAATTAATTTTTTTATTTTATGAATATAATAAATTACTATTAATTTGTTAAAAAATTTTGAACATGGATTCTATTGTTGTACATGTATATTTTTTGCCGTGACCGAAGGTCACGGCCAATTTTGCCGCCGAAGGCGGCAAAAAATTTTTTTCTGCCCCCCCACAAGTTTTTTTTGCCCCCCTAAAATGGAAAAGCTAGAATCGGGCCTGGGAAGGATTTAAAAAACTTCACGTAATTTTAGACACGCATTACACAAATTGAAACTTTTAATAAATTACAATTCGACAATACCAAAAGGTAAGAAATATGGAAATTAGCTCATATCCATTAAATTCAATAAGAAACAACACGCTTAAACATTTTCTAATATGGCACGTACAGCTTTAATCGTTTAAAAAATGCTTTTTAGGAATCATTCTAATTCGGTTGTTCGACCTCTTATAATACAATTAAGCCTATTTTTTTATGTGATAAATCCATTGACATAAAACATATTTTTATTTATTTATTTAACCTTGATCCTGAACTTTTTCTAGTTAAAGTTTAAAAGCGAGCATCTTTATATTTTTCCGATCAACAAAATAAAACACGTAAACAAAACAAGGATCTATCTAGCTCCCCAGGCTGGAAGGAAATCTGATTTGATTAATCATGGGAATTACAAAAAATATATGGTATCGATTGCCAGACTTTATCAGAGTCTGTTTATTTTGTGCCTAAATCTAAATATATTTTTGGCTTACTTCGGAAACAGCCTTTAAGATGTTTTTTTAGTACATTTTAACATTTTTTTATATAGACAATAAAATTTAGCAATTATTAAGTCAAGAATTTTCTTGATATTCTTAAATTTAAGTGCTCTGAATGAAATTGACCAATAAATGTCGCCATTATTAACTCGAGATATCTCTTTTCAGGCGTCGTCTCATATTTTTGAGAGACCAGTAATGCCAAACATTCACCAATTTAGGAGCTTGACATTCTGTAGTAAGATTTGGTTAACCATTTAGCACACCTGAGTTTGGCAAAAAGTGATACTTTTCGTATTTAAATGCCTTTGTGGTGGCATATCGTAAGAAATTTTGTTGCCTCTTTGGCGTTTTAGGCACTTGATATTATAAATTACCTCACGATAGGCAATTTTTAAATTGCTTATTTAAATTAGCTTTACCTGTTATATTTTCCCCAGCACTTTCCGTGTTTTTTATTAAACATTATTCTATTTTTTGTTTATGCTTTAGGTAGCAATAGGTAATTAATAGTATCTTTGTAGCCAATATTATATTTTTTTTAAATAATACACGCACTACATATGTTAAGAGTTGAATGTTAGCCACGAAAACCCACGCTCGATCGGCTAACGGTGCAAATATCATAAGGTTAGGTTTAAAAAATATTGATTTTGTATTTTTAACATTGATAGTCGTTGGGGTGTACGCTTGAGGATTGATTGAAGAGGGCACGCAAAGCACTAGGTGAGAGCGGCAAGTAACTTAATCCATCCGGCCCTTTCCCCTTTCTTAAGCCCACTTCCCTTTTTCCCTCCCCCGTATACCTTCAACAAAATTGATTTATCAAAAAACGTTGAATGTGATTTCAAACATCGATATTACATATACATTGTATATACATTGTATATACATTGTAATATATACCATTAATATAAATCAACTGTATCATTCCTTAATCGCAGCTTCAAAACACTAAATTAATAAAATAACAAGTCAGCAGTCATGTCACTGGGTCATATATATTCAATCGGTGCTGTTTCTTAATTCCAATTATATTATATAGTTTTTTTTGCCTTGAATGAAAACTATTTTTTAATCCTTGACCTTGATTTGTAAAGGTAGTGAAGATTTTTGTGATCGTTCCAAAGCTGATGTTTTTGATTGATCCACACGTTAAAGCTTAAGTTTAAGTGCAAGGTTTATTTAATTAAATTCAATCAAGCTTTAATTGAGGCTTAGACGGATTTGGACAGTTAAACTATCCGTATTTTAAATTTTAATGGAAAATTTTTAAGGCATAAGGATTGGATCAATAGATAAATAAACTGGCCCTAGTTGTTTTCAAAAACTTAGTTTAGATTTCGATGGTAAATGGCACTTTAAGTTTTTAACATCTATAAATTTTTGTTTTAACGTTTAAAATGCTTTTTTAAATAAAAAAATATTTGACTATGTGTAAGCATTTAATTTATTCATTTATTCCTAGCTTAAACAAGACAAAACCTATATTCCCCCAACGTTGCTCGTTATAGTTAACTAATAATCGCTTCTCTATGAGTAAAGTCCTACTTTCGGATATCGAAAAGGAATACGGTATGATTTAATTATTTATATACATTGACTTAATTTAGTCATTTAGTGAGTCACTCAACCAAAAAAAAACGATATCATTTTATTTTTAGCTATTTTAACTAAACAGCCTCATAATATATGAATTTGCCCTTAAGGCATCACGTATTTTTTTTGAGATGGGCGCGTCATTCAACTTACGGTCTTTTAAGAATTTATAGCAAAAATTTATAGCTCGAATAAAAATAAGAATATTAGAGCCTTATACGTTATTTCGGGCCGGACTCGTCATATTAAGGCAAATAAATATGGCGGGTGGGGCCGGAATAACGTCCTGGTTTTATCTAACGAAGAAAGTTACAACTAAAAATTATGGTATTCAGCGGACTACAAACGAAAACAACATAAACGACCTAGAAAACTCTCTTGCCATTTCGTTTTAGTTTTGCTCCAATTTTTTATTGTGTCCAAAGTTCAGAAAAGGTTCCAAAAGATATTTTAAAATTTACCATGTCCTCAAAATCAGACATATCTAGATTCTTAGTAAAAAACCGGTCAGCAATTTACTTTCAGATTATTTATTTAAGATACGAAGAAATAAAAGTAAACAAATTCCTTATATTAATTAATGTAAACAAAAAACTTAAATTAGGCCTAATCTATAATGATTTGCATTGCCTGTTTTTCAGGTCCAGCTAAAACTTTAATCAAATATTTTTTACCTGCCCCAACCCAGCTCGTCGGTTAATTTCATTTTAAATATCCATAAAGAAGAGGTAACATTGTTAAACAATGTTAATAAGGTCGGACTTTAATTTGGGCCGACACCTGGTCAACGCGTCTGGAAAATTGAAAAAAAAATTTATTCAATAATCAATTATGATAACGTTAGAAAATTGTTTTAGGTGTGATTGCCACATGGGTCAAATACAATTTGCTTGGTCTAAGTTGACGCATTTTTTTGGCTTTCAAAACTTTGACACCTATCATACCTACTTCAATTTAGAGTGGCTCATCAAAATAAAGTTATGTATCATTATTTAACACTTTTAAGTTCTGACAGTTAACCAATAAATAAATTTAAAGGTTTTAATTTGACATTCACCGCCCGATCTCGGGCCGTATTTTTTGGCATCGCTTCGAAATGTAAAAATGAATTCGTATCAAAAATTACCTTTCTTGACACCGTTATGATGTTGTATATCATAATCATGCATGCATATAAATTTTTTATAAACAAAAAAAAATTAATAGTCCATCTATTAGTTGGCAACCTATGCAATGTTATTTCAAATAAGTCGTTTTGTAATCGAGGCATCATTATAAATTCAGTTATTTAAGGTCAAAATCTGGGTGTGGTATTCATCAAATATAATTCTCATATGTAACAAAAAACTGGCTCAGCCTCGTTTGAGTTATCTGCAACTTGTTTGGGTAAAAAAGAGGAAAATTAATAGGCAGCCATCTTGGCATCAGTAGGGCTTAGTATGGCTTACCATCAATAATAAAAAATTTATTTATATAATACCGCATTGTTTGATTAAGTCAGCATGAATCTTTACAATTATTGCAAAAACTGGTCAAATATACTATACCAATCATTATACACTTTTTAACCCTTGGATGGCATAGTGCCTGTATTTAAAAATTTAATTCACCGCTCAACCCGTTCCAATTTGATTCTTTTCAGGCATTAAATGCCTAGCGCATAAATTACGATAGGTATGAACCTACTTAGACCTTTGTATTTGACATTTAAATTTTAATTCTCACAATTTTGGCATTTACAGAGGTTCCTTTCCAAAAACGAAACATTGTGATAAAGAAAAATGAAAAACCGGCTCAAACATACGACATCCTCGAGGAAATTGGAAAGTAAATATTTATAGTTTTTTAGATTAATTAACTATACTTTTCACTTGTAGTTGAAGGATCATCAACGGGGCCCAACCAGTTAACAAAATATCTTCCATTTTTCTCTCGCTAGGTAATTAATAAGACAGAAATAAGTAAAAACATTTTCCCCATCTTTTGCAGAAAAGCTAAGGCTTCCCACATTTAGCCAAAATATAGTACAGTTTTTTGAAGGGTGTCCCCACTTTTTTTCTAGCAATTAGGGAGCTTTTGTATAAAGGGCTTTGGGAGCTATATATAATAATAAGCCAAACTCACTTTTTGCTTAAGTTTTGTATCTTTTAATAGTTTAATCTTTTATAATATTGTTGAAAAACGAGTTTAGCCTAAATATGGCCTTTTTCCTACCTCTCTTTTTTGAAAAGGGTTTTTTTCTAATTTTTATTCGGGGATTTTTAGTTATTACTATAGCTATTTCCCCTTTTACTTGGCCTGAGAAAAAAAAACCCATTTTTATCCCCTTTGTCTCACACTTTTTGCAAGAGCCTACAAAATTAAATAAGTTTAATTTTTAGGCTTTTTCCGATAGGCCTGTTTTATTAAATATGTGGGTTCAAGCGATGACCATTATTGATTGTATTAATTGATATGAGAGTTAGAAAAGGGTGCCGAATCAAGATAATGACTTAAAGTTAATATTTTAACTTTTTCTACTTTAAAAAAAAATTGGTTTAAGGTTTTCCCCATACCTCTCCCCATTAAGGGGCGCCATACTAGGGCTTTGACTCTTTTAAGCAAAACAATTAATATTGCCGACGGGCATAAATAGTGAGATTTGCTCGCACACCGGTGACCTAGGTTTAGCCTAGGCTCTCACTTTAGGGATATCGAGGGCATAAGCAGCTTTAAAGTGGTTGCACTGTTTACTGTTAAAAAAAAGTTCCTGTGCACGGATTTGAACTCGCAACCTCCTGCATGTAAGAAAGGAATGTTTGCTGAGCTATCTAAGCCTAATGCTTTAAAATGTAAATAATTCCAGTGTGGAGATTCAAATTAAGATCCTTTAAATCGGCTTTGGGTCAACATTATTGCAAGTTATGTTGATTAGGTTTTAAGTCTCTACCCAGAAATGGGCAAGATTTAGAAAAATTATAGCTAAACTAAATACTTGGCCAGCTTAATAGTTAAACTTATATATGCGAAGTAAACCGGCATGACCTAAAAAACATATCAACATTTTTTTTATGGGCGCCTTATTATTTTAAATAAGCAACGCAGAGGTCTAAACATAGAGTTATACTTTATATTTTTTTACTAAAACTCACTTTGCACCTGGAATATAAAATAAATTTTTTAATTATTTTTTTTATTTTTGAATCTTATTTGTTTTTTGACATTCATACAAAAAATTTTAATGTTTATAGTTGCTTAAAGTTTGATTGAAAAACGGTAACGGATTTCAAAATTTCTAAGATAGCAGGGCTAGTCTCTTAAGTTGGCTAATAACTTTCAATAATTTGTTAATCGTCTGTGTTAAACAACCTTTAATGACACCACGGTGCAACTAATATATTAATGTTTATTGCCCATTTGTCATAAAAGGCGTTTGATTTACTTTTTTATATATAAAAAACATCAAACTATTGCCCTGATTCGCTTAATTTCCTACGAGCATAAAAAGGAAAAGTTGAAATCTAATGTTTCTGTTTTTTTAATCGATTAATTAACAAGAGGCAAATTTGGTACGGTATACAAATGTCGAGAAAAGAAAACTGGTCAATGGCTCGCCTGCAAAAATATCGACGTGTTAAATCCCCAAATCCGGAAGGAAGTCGAAAACGAAATAGATATCATGAAATGCCTACAACACAGACGCCTCCTACAACTATACGATGCCTACGATTACGGCAAAACAATGGTCCTAGTGCTTGAATTGTAAGCGATAAGCTAATTTTTTTTTAAATATCTTACTTTTTCGTTTTCTATAAAAATAATTTTTAAATATGATCTAAATTACATAAAGCAATTAGAAGCCAAGTCGAAAGAAGCTCTTCATGCAAAATTATATAGTTAAAATATAATTTTCTTTCTATTTTTAAATTAAATTTGGCATTTAATTTACTAGCACGCTTAAAGTTTACTTTTGGTTTTTTTTGTAAAAAAAATAAATATTATATTTTTAATTAAAGGCAGCACAAAAACCGTTCAAAGTCGTAATATATTTTTTAAAAAAATTTTAAATTTAATTGTGATTTTTTATAAAAAATTATTGATTTTTAGTTATAAATAATTATATGTAGATAACTAGGTATACAATATATTATTTTCAATAATGCAAAAATGAAGAATTTGTATATGGATGTATTTTGCACCTCATTTATTTTTGCGAATATCGTATTTTTTAAACAAACTCGAAGTAAACAATTATTTTAAAATATGATTTTGAACTTGTCATAACCTTAAATATATTGCGACTTTAGGAATTTTCAAAAGGTAAAGGTCATAATTTTTTATACGGTGCATATATATAGAATAACCGGTGGTGAACTTTTTGAACGCGTTATAGATGACGAGTTTGATTTGACCGAACGATCGTGTGTCCTTTTTATGCGACAAATCTGTGAAGGTGTCGAATTCATGCACTCATTAAATATCCTTCATCTCGACCTCAAAGTTTCATTTTAATCCTTTTTTAACGGGCGAACCTCAATTTTATAGTAGCAATGAAATTACATTTCATGTCATTTTTTTTCATTTTAAAAAAATATAATAATTTTTAGAAGCTAGAATAAATCTATATGTGAACCTAACTTACAAAAAGTTAAAAAACCATTCAATTCCTTAGGTTTGGCGTTCTTTACAGGTAATTTGCTAGGTTCCAGATTTTAAAAGCCGCCCTGACTTTCGTCATAAACATTTTGGTATTAATGATGCCCTAGATCCTCCCTGTTAGTTCCGCCCTTAGAAATTTATGCATAATATTTATTGATAACTAGATTTATAATTTATATTTTAGCCCGAAAACATTCTATGCATTAGTCAAACGGGAAATCAAATAAAAATTATAGACTTTGGCCTTGCCCGACGTCTTGAGCCCAACAAAGATATTAAAGTCCTATTCGGAACTCCTGAATTCGTGGCCCCGGAAGTCATAAATTACGAGAAGATTGGCAAAGGAACCGATATGTGGAGCATCGGCGTCATAACATATGTTCTGTAAGATACATTTATATATCTATGTGGTAGGGAATTAAGCAATTTAGGGCAATACCCTTCTGCTCTAGGCAGTTAGCAATTTGGCCAAGTCTAAAACGTAAAAGTGCCCTGTCTAATTTTTTATGTAAAAAAAGTATATTACAACTTTATTATTATCAAATAAATCTTCTTGCTCATTTATTTACACATCCATAAACTTTATAATTACAGTTTTTTACATTACCCTTGTAAATACCTCATACCGGTAAAAATAAATAAATATAGAAAAATAATACTTTAAGATGTTTATTACTTATTTTAAAGCATGTTATAAAATATTTTTACCACAATTTATTAACATAACACAGGTCAACAAATATCAATGTCAGAAGCGTGAATTTTATGAAAACATTAAAGAATGCATCCTCATGATGGCCTAATCTCATATATACTTTTTGTTTTTCTTAGTTTCTTCCGTCTTTGGCTTCTTAGATCCGCCTATAAACCTTTTTTGACCAAAGTCACAGATCTTAATATACCCTAAAAATAAAAAATTTGAAAATATTTTTTGCATATAAATATCCCTTGTAACTCATATTTTTCATAACAAATAATAAAAAATAAATTTAATTAATATATCAAGCTCTTACATCGGCATTTAGATAATACAAAATATTTTGCGTCCAAACTTAAATACATTACGATATATTATCGGTTTGTAAAGAAAATATTATTTAAAGTTTGAATCTAACAGTTTAACTATTGTATATGCAAAAATAAAATTTCAATTTATTTTCGTTTTTGAACCTTTTTTGGTTTTTTGACCTTTTTTTCTAATATTTTCAATGTTTATAATTGACTAACTAAGTTTGATTAAGAAAATAAATGGATTTGATATTCCCTAAGATGGCAGGTTTGATCTCTGTTGTTAACTCATAACTCTCAAAAAATTGTTTGCCTGTGTAATGTATTACACGTGGCGAAAAGATATACCCTAGCCTTTTTTCTTACTAAATGTATTAGGCCGTGTTCAGAGTTAATTCTTTTTCAAAAAATTTAATTCAAAATTATCTAAATTTGAGTTTTCATGTCAAATGTCATTTCAAAATTACACTTATAAAAAAATCTAATTCTTAGAAAATTTTCCATCATTACAGGAATATTATTTAGGAAAATTCTATATAACACTGAACGAAAAAAGATAGTCAAACTTTTGTGTTTTATCTTATTTTCAAGGAAGGTGTATTTTTTGTAATTTTTTTAAACAATTTTTTTGCGAGTTTTAACACTAAATTAAAAATAGTTACCATTAGCCACATTTTGTTAATTTCGTACATAGGTTGTCGGGACTTTCGCCTTTTATGGGACAAAACGATGCAGAAACCCTTTCCAACGTTACCAAAATCGAATGGGATTTTGAAGATGAAAGTTTCGATGAAATATCCAAAAACGCGAAAGATTTCATATCAAAACTCCTTATTAAAGATCAAAAGTTTTTCATATTTTTTTTTCAATGCTTAGTTTATAAAATAACACTAACATAAGAATGATTTGCCTAATTTTCTATTGAGCCAGACTTTTCATAGAATTGACATTTTCCAAATTTTTTAATTTATATGGGTATATGTTGTTTTTAGCCAATAGTATTAACTACAAAGATTATTCGAATAACTATTGCCCGAATTTTACAATTTCTCACCATACCTATTTGGCCGGATTTTGTTAGCTGAGATGAATTCTCTCCTGAATATAATCATTTTTAATATATGGATAAAGTTATGTAATTTTTTTTTAGCTAAGGGTCGGCTTTTAGCATTTTAATATATATTCCTCCCATATTTTTGGAGTTGAAATAATAAATCCAAAGCACACCTTGGAGGAATATAGGATTTAGACGCTGACATAACAAAGGCACCTTTGTTTGTTTTGCAACATGTTGACAAACTTAATATATTACAGAAAACGCCTTACAGCCTCCGAATGTCTCAAACATACATGGCTAACGGTATAATATTTTAAATAATGTTTATGTAATTTTTTACATTTAATAAAATAGGGCGTATTTTTTGTGTCTGTTAAACAATTAATTATATATAATCTTTTTGTTTTTTTTGTAGATGACCCAAGCCGAAAAATCCCTTTCTAAGGGAAATCTCAAGAAATACGTTATTCGTATGAAATGGAACGTAACAATTTTTTTAACGTTTTAGGCCACGTGCAAAGTGATTTTTTATTTTCTTAAAATATTAAACATTCTATTTAAAAAAAAATTTTTTTTAATTTGTTTAAAAATTTTTTATTTCAGAAAAATTATTATATGTGGATAAACATAATTTGGCAACATTTAAAAAAATGCATTCATTTTTTAAACAAAATTCTAAAAATTTTTAAAAATTTTACGAAAATATAATCTCATTTTGCACGTAACCTGCCTTTATAGTTTTTTATATAACACTGGACAACAAAAAACCAGAAACAATTTTTGCAGGGTTTTGCTGAAAGTTTGCTTAAGATTACGATTAAAGGTTTAGTTTTTCTCTTAGTCTTGAATTTTAAATTGGGTCTAAACTCTAGGAAAAAATTTTTATAGCCTATACGCAAGAGAATCTCTGGTTCAATGAAGTTATTTACTATCATGAGCAATATTCCTTCCTATTATTTAAGGTAAAAAACCGATTTATGACCAAACCAGAAAAGCGGAAACTTAAAATTATTAAAGTCTATAAAAAAGTTCAAATAACGTTATTTATTAATGTTTTGTTAATCCAAATATGTCTTTGGACCTTTGATTCTACCGGTTTTATGATATAATAGCCCAAAATTACAAAATGGAAAATTTTCAAGCCACTAAATAACTAAAACTGAGTTATTGGCAAAAATATTAATTTCATATTCGTAATTAGCATTAAAAACCTGATCAAGAATGATATTTGCTTTAAATGATGCTTAAGATCGACTTAATTATGTCCAATCTAACTAGAGTGCTTTTCCATATTTATATGGGCATCTGCCAAAGTTAGTGCTAAATGTCACAGAGATTATTAGAATAAAATGTAACTGTAAAAGGTTTTTTAATTCTAAATTTTCTGGGGTTAACCTTTTTTTAAAAATTAATGAATTTAAATTTTCCAACTCATATGTCATCCTGGCACGACACTGTTCACTCTTAGTTTCCGTGTTTTTATTTAGATTTTGACGTTAATATATTATATATTGTATGAAAATAGAAAGCAAAAAATGCCTTCTTAGCCTTAAAACGTATGGGCGCGCACATAAAATAACAAATATAAATGTCAAAAATATGCAATAACCAACAACAAACCCTAATAAACAGCTCAGTATACAAATTTTTTTGAATATACACAAATACATTATATTTTTTATTATATATTTATTTATATTATTATTATTATCATCATCCTCAAATTACTTTATCGAATTTATTATTTTATTATTTAGGGCACGTGCAAAGTGAGTTTTTATTTTCGTTTAAATATTGAAAATTGAAAAATTTAATTTGTAAAAAAAACGTACATTTTTAAAAAGTTGCCAAATTTGGTATATGCACATAAAATGCTTTTTCTGAAATATTTTTTTTTACAAAATTTTGAAAAATATTAAATTTTTAGAATTTCACGAAAATAAAAATCACTTTGCTTGTGGCCTTATTCAAAAATTGTTTAGATATATATTTATATATGCTACCCAAATCAAGCAGGTGATTAGTTAGGCTCTCACTCTAGGAAGGTCGATCGGGCACCTCCTATTTTTTCAGTTTTCCTTAACTTTTTAGTGACATCCGTCTTTGATTTTATTTGGAAACTCGGAAAATATTTCATAGACATTTTGCAAATGGATGTTCCTTTATCAAAAGTGATAAAATTTTTAAATATTATTTCTTTTTCTAAAATCCTGGTCACGCGGATGATACGAGATTAGCAAGTTTTTTTATATTTAAAACTGTGCCTTTTAAATAAATGTAAATAATAACTAAAGGTTTCGCAGAAAATATAGTTTTTAGGTCATCAATTTCTCTAAATGTTAATTATTTTGTATTTATACAGCGATATTATTGCTGTGACCTGATAAATCTAACGGCCTTTTAAATGAAATACTAATATAATTTGCCCGTTTACGGCAATTTAAAAAATAAAAAGTAATTTTTTAACAATCCTTAAAAACAAGTTTTTTAACATATAATAATAGTGTTCAAGTTTATTTCCTACATATTTTTTTAACAGGCCACAGATTACATAACAACCTCAAAGATAATTAGAGTAATATTCACTTAATATTTAATTTTTTGTTACTAATCATTTAGTTAAATTAAAGTTAACTCTAAATTATTAACGTCTAGTTCTGAACAAACTCGTCAATTTTTTTATATTTTAAAAAGTCAGTTTTAGGGCACGTGCAAGTGAGTTTTTATTTTCGTAAAATTTTGAAAATTCTGATAATTTTCAAAATTTTATTTTTTCAAAATTTTTTTAAAAATTTTTTATTTCAGAATATGTATTTTATGTGCATTAACTAAATTTGGCTATTTTTTTAAAATTTGCGTTTTATTTCAAAATAAAATTTTTCAAAATTTTGAAAATTTTACGAAAATCAAAAACTCACTTTGCACGTGCCCTTCAAAAAGAAAAAATTTTTCATCTAAACACGTGAAAATTTTTTCGTAATTTTTTAATTTTTTTTAAAATTCTTTCGTTTGTCTACCCTTATATCAAAAATATGAATGATTATAAACTCAATTATCTATCCCGATTTAGCACATATTATCAAAGCATAGCGTTTATATAATACCTATAATATAAATTATTTTTATTTATTATCAAAATAAAATTCTATTAAATATTACCTTTCGATTTGCAAATATTCTAGCTTATTCAAATAGCACGACTGGTTTAAGGTTTCCCCCATATTCCGCATATAGGGGTGCCATCATACCCGTTTAGAGCTTTCACCCTTTTAACCCAAACAAAGTAATTAATATTGCCGACGGGTTTAATAGTAGCTCGCATCCCGGCAACCTAGGTTTTTCGCCTAAGCACTTACTTTGGGCACACCATATAGAGCCTACTAACTCAGCAGCTACAAAGTGGTTGCACATGTGTTCTATTTTCCGAAGAAAAAATACGCCTATAACCCCCAACCTCCTACATGTAAGACTGGGATGTTTGCCACTGAGCTATCTGAGCTCTAGCCTATATGGAATTTAGAAAAATTCGTCATTAATTAACATGATTGTAAGGGATTGTAACATGCATTCTGGAATTAGTTTTTTATTTACTAAATTTGTGAAACTAAGATGTCAAAAAAATTTTATATGGTTTTTCCTAACCTTTTAAAAAACAATCAATAAATAGGAAAATTTAATTTATAGGGCAAATCTTGATTGTACCGGAGCCCTGAATATTAAAAATGTCCGACCGCTTCTTAGGCATGTTCCAATTTGCTTTACTTCATCCCAAATAGTAGCAGTATTTAAACGAAAAAAAAATAATTATATAGGCAGCTCAATTAGAAGCGATGAGTATTAATGTTAAAAACAAGCATTGCGTTATCATAAAATGTGGTATAGGAGTTTTTTCCACCTTTTTCTAATTTAGGGGGCGGGCTCTGCCTATTCTAACTCAACAACACGCTTTATAGAATTAAATAAGATGACACGCCGGTCACCTAGGTTTTAAGGCCGTTTCACGAAAATGGATGGCTTTACGATTTGTTGGCGTCATTCAAAAACTAACCAAGCTCAACGCCCCTTAACTTGAGTGGAAAACACAACAAAGTTTATATGTGCTTAAGGGCACGTGCAAAGTGAGTTTTTATTTTCGTGAAATTTTCAAAATTTTGAAAAAAAAAAAATTTATGTAATAAAACGCAAATCTATAAAAAGTTGCCCAATTTAGTATATGCACATATAATGCTTTTTCTAAAATAAAAATTTTTTTTTAAAAATAGAAATTTTAAAATTTTACGAAATAAAAACTCACTTCGCACGTGTCCTAAAATAAATATCCGTCAAAATGAAGTATGACGTGACTTCAATGCTAATTAGTTTATCTTATAGTAGTTATAGGCAATAGTAGAGGCTAAAAAACATATGTAATATGATTATATGAAAGAACTTGGCATATAGATTAGGGCTGTTAGAGACAGACCCTAAAATGCGGAGGATTTAATATACCCACTGTCGTAGCCAGTAATACTAATGGATTATACTACTAGACAATTGATTGATTGATAGGCTAAGTTCAGCTTTGTCATCGCAACTTGCAAGAAATAGTTTTTAAATATAGAATATATAATATTATTTTTACTTAACTATTTTAATAAAGAAATTATAAATTTAAACAGATAGTTTCACAATTTATTAGTATAATCCTGGTGGACTAGCCACCAGGATACAAATTACTTAATATTGAGCTACTAAATTCCAACCAATCTATCATCATATTTTTCAACTTAAACAATGGTGCCGTCAAACCCGAGGACGAACCAGGGAATATTAAAAAAAAACGTCGTTAAAAAAACATTTTGGCTTACACCTTAGATCATTGCCGATCTACGTCGGTAATATTAACGGTCCTGATGAATATACATTGGAGGACAGCGTTTAACTTGACAGTGAGATAAATTCTGTTCTAAACATATTCCCTTGCGTAATTCTCTGAAAGCAACATAAATATATCGATACTCGTCATATAATTGCTTCTACACCCCCCCCCCCTTCGTTAAACGAATTAAAGATTGACTTCCAATATTCTAAATCGACATAAACTAAATTCGAATTCTCATTAATCGGCCCGAACTAAATTGATCTCTCAATATGCTAAATTGGTATAAACTATTAAATGGTAACATTAACACTCAAATAACCCACAATTAAATATCACTCTACTCAAACCACCCCAACAAATTCTTAACAGATATCAACCAAACATTTCTCAAACATAAAGGAGATCACACCTCAACAACGAAATCAAGGCTTGCATACTGATGGAAAAGAAGGTGGTCGCGCAATAGATACCGGTTCGTTTTTCCTTATTTTATAAGGTTGCTTTACAACTCGCGAAAGTTTAAGACCTAGAGTTACCAGTACGGCGAATTCCGACTGAGGCTAGGCACATCGCAGAGGAGCGTAAAAAAATATAATAATAAATTTATTAATCAAAATCTGATGGTAAACCACCGGTACACAGAACCCGACTTACGCAGGCCGCACACAAGGAGAGGTGACATAACTTTAAAAAACGGAACAAGAGATCAGCAAACAATTGTACAATAGCAGTTTGCAATTTCAATCTAATCAAGTCAATTACGATAGCCGACCTTAGCAACTAAAAAAATATTCAACACCTCTGGTCCATACGCAAACACTTATCTTCTGCAATCATCTAATTATAAATCGACACTACGACAGGTACGATGCCCCTGAAAAAGGGAGGTGTCGTAGCCAGTAATACTAATGGATTATACTACTAGACAATTGATTGATTGATAGGCTAAGTTCAGCTTTGTTATCGCAACTTGCGAAATAGTTTTTTCATAATAAATTAGTTTTTAAATATAGAATATATAATATTATTTTTACTTAACTATTTTAATAAAGAAATTATAAATTAATTTAAACAGATAGTTTCACAATTTATTAGTATAATCCTGGTGGACTAGCCACCAGGATACAAATTACTTAATATTGAGCTACTAAATTCCAACCAATCTATCATCATATTTTTCAACTTAAACAATACTATAAGCTTTGTTCATAGATTTTAAAAGACAAAGATGGCGACTAGTCCAAATAAATTAATCGGCATTCAAAATAGCGTTGGTAGGCAAACATTAATTCGGACGGGAAAAATAAAGTTTTTTTTGAATTGTGGGCTAATTATAAGCAATTTTAGTCGAAAAATTAAAAAATTTAAATAAAATATTTAATATCTTTTGATAAAAACATAAAAAAAAAATTTCCATGGAAAAACGCCATAGTTTTCAAAAAAAGCATTTTTGGTATCGTTTTGGCTATCTTTATAAATATAAATTTAAATGAAATACTCCAAAAACTATATTTTTTTAATTTTTCTGTAACCTACCAATCAATTTTGCCTCACTGGGTAGAGTTATTTAGGCTGTAGCAATTTATTTTATATTTAAATCTATACCAAGACCATAAATTTGTATATCCAACCTTAATTGAAATATAACGACTTAATCTAACATAACCCCTTTACTTTATTTACCCCTCGCAAAAATGCACTAAACCTTGCGTATTCACCAATGCTACATCATTTATTAATTCGTTTAGGTATGTTCTATTTAAAGGTTTAGTTAGATAGGGAAGTATTAAGCTATGGTTGCCTAAAGGTTAAGTTTATTTGGGTGAGGGGGTAAGGTTAGAATCTTTAAAAAAACTAAACTTTGCCTGTGAACCAAAAAAATTATATAGGCATGTAAAAACAAATGGCGTTTGTAAAATTGCCCACTTTACCTCCATTTTTTAATTACAACGAACCTTGTTATTATGTGTCAAATATCAAATTTCTATTAGTTTTATATACCATTAAGCCAACGAAAATCATTAGTGTTTTTCAACCCGCGATTGGGTAAGTCGGGGATCTGGGAATCCCTTCCCTTTTTTAATAGAAGATATCAACAAGCGAACAAAAATTTAAATATTTATCTGTTAAATTAATTGATATTAATTCAAAATAAACAAAAAAAAATTATTGTATTAATGTCTACTAATATTAACTTATAAAGTCCCATGGTGACTTTTTGGAAAATATGTCGAGGCTTTGTTTTATACAATATGCATCTTGGAAAATATAACTTCTAATACAATTATTGTTACATATAAATGTTTACAAGTTTATGCCGGTATATTACATTGTTTGAAAATAAATAATTTACGAAGAAAATATAAAATATGAAAACATGTAAATAGATACTTAATATCAAATTTATAGCAGTTTTATAAATGTTATTTTAATCTAGAATCATTTTTTTTAACTTTGTGACAATTTATTTCTTATTTCAAAACCCATGCTTGCAAAAAGCGAATATTGAGGCATTAGAAATTTTTCCTTTTTATATAATAATTTTAAATAAAATTTTGTAAAATTGTTCAACCACATCAGAAACATAATTTATGCGCTTGTTGCAGCTTTTTATGTTGATTTTTAAAATTAACCCGCGGTTAGGTAGGTGAAAAAAAGTTACACGAAGTTCTTTATGGGGAGCGTACTCCAATTTAAACTCTATATCTTAGAAAGTAATTAAGTTTAGAATTCGTCTCCATTAATATTAAAGTAAATCACGTACTATTTGATTTAAATAAATGCATTTTTTCCGATTTATACTTTCGCCTATTTAGCAAAATACAGAAAAAAATTACCAAAATATGATTTTAAATTTTATTTTAATTATTTACTAAATTCTAGAAATCACTAAAAAGAGTCGCAACAAGCGCATAGATTATGTAGATGTGGTTAAACATTTTTAAAATAATTCATAATTTTAAAAATTTAAACGTAAAAATTTGATTTAATAAATTTTTTTTTGGTATTTTAAATTAATAACATTTAACTTAAAGTCAAAAATTTTTTAGCATTTTTGTT
This sequence comes from Acutogordius australiensis, assembly GCA_030555515.1. Lineage (NCBI taxonomy): Eukaryota > Metazoa > Nematomorpha > Gordioida > Gordea > Gordiidae > Acutogordius > Acutogordius australiensis. The sequence goes on from CM060243.1 coordinate 15,599,593, forward strand.
CGCTTGTAGATATCTTCAATTAAAAATCTGCCGGATACCTTGTTACCCTATTCCTATCGCGGGTTAAAATTAAAAAGGTAATTAAATATTTTGTTAATTTGCTTCTGTATTTTGCTTAAGGCCACGTAGAATGAGTTTTATTTCCCTAAAATTTAATTTTTTTAAATTTATTCATAAAAATTTAATATTAGAATTAGTTTTATGTGTGCTTAAAAATAAATTTGGCAAGTTTTATAAAAAATGCGTTCATTTACAAAATTTAATTTCGTTAAAATTTGAAATTTTTTTATAAGGGCACCTGCAAATGGAGTTTTTATTTTCGTAAAATTTTCAAAATTTTGAAAAATTTTATTTCGTAATAAAATGAAAATTTTTAAAAAGTTGCCAAATTTAGTTTATGCACATAAGCTTTTTCTGAAATAAAATTTTTTTTTCTGAAATAAAATTTTTTAAAAAATTTTTGAAAAAAATAAAATTTTGAAAATTTTCAGAATTTTTAAAATTTTACGAATAAAAACTTTGCACGTGCCCTAACGTGTAAAAAAACAATAAATTAAAAATCGAAAAAAATGCATTCAAATTTAAAACAAAGAACACGTAATTCTCTTCGAATTGAATCTTGTTTTAAACTTAATTCCTAAGATATAGGAGGTTCAAAATTGAAGTACGCTGGTCCCCAACTAAGCTTCGTGTCACTTTTTTTTTACTTCCCAACCGTGGGCTCAAGCCACTTGCAAATGAGTATATATTTTTGCAAAATTTTTGAAAAACTTAATTTTGCATATGAACGCAATTTATAAAAAATCGCCAAATTTAATCTAAAATAAAACACTTTTTAGATAAAAAATTTTATACCATTTTGAGAAAAAAATATAATTTGAAATTTTTCAGAATTTCAAAAATTTCACCAAAACATAAACTCACTTCGCACGTGTCCTAAAATAAATTATAAATGATAATAATTGACTACCGTTAGAATATGCTGTTTTGAAATACTATGTTAAATTATTAATTTTTGGGGAATATCTATTAGGTTATTGTAAACGGGCAAAGTCTAGAATATTTAATTTTTTTTAATTGGCTCTATTTTATTTATTAAATTAAAAAACAGGCTCTAGCCTTGCTACTAGACAATCTATCATTAAAATTTTGTACAAAAATTTTTATTTTTTTTTGTATATGATTTGTAATCAATTTGTAATTTTTAAATAATTATTAATTTGTAAAATATTTTAAAATCGTAAGTTATTGGCATATTGAAATATAAAATAGGGAATTTTGTTAACAAAATCATTAAATTATGATAATTTTTATTTGTTGGTAATGAGGCATTTTCTTTATAAAACAAATTATCCCCAAACTACAGCCTTGAGACTAGTACTATTTTAAAAAGAAATAAGAATATGTCTAATATTAAAAATTAAAAATTAATATGCCTCCAGACTTTATTTAAATTTTAAAAAAATTTTAAAACTTTTCTAAAATATCGAACCCGTGAAATTCCCAGAATTCCTTTTTGTTATCGGTAAAACTTTTGGTTACATTTTGATTAATTCGGTCTCAGGTAGGCTCTTTATTTATATTGTTTTTTTTTATATTTAATGATATATACTCTTGAAAATTCTCGAAATCTGCCCCCAATCCTAAAATATAATAAATATTAAACATTTTTTGAAGGTTAGAACACTTCTAATAGTTTTATTGAAGGGATTATCAGCTATTTTTCTAGAGTAGTTATAATGCAAAGAACAACTGCTTTATGATTTAGAAAATGTAAATTGGTTAATAATTTTGGATGTAAAACTTATTTTTAAAGTTTTTTGTAAACGCAAATAAAGTCTAAACGCGCTCTAACAATTTTTTAAGATGAATAAATTTTTAAACTGGCCAGTTTTAAATGCGTTTAATATGTTTTTACAAAACTGATTTGGTACTGGCAAATGTGCAATTACGCTTTTTTAGTAATAACACGTGATATGCATTAAATTTTTGTTAATTTAGAGTTAAGGCAGAGTTAGGAAAATTTTATGTGAATGTTATTTTAAGGTTTGGGTTAGTTAAGTAAGTACAGGTTACAGTTAAGGTTCGTATCAAATTAAAAATTTTAGTTAGAAACAATAATGGCTGCGGCTAGTGAAAAAAAGTTTTGAAGAATAAAAATTGAGCGCATATGATTAATCTTAAAGTAAATAGTGTAAAAAAAAATTAAAAAATACAAATTTGTTTTAAAAAACTTTTTTAGGCATATTCTAACCAAAAAATATTAATTCTATTTTATTATAGCCGCTAAAATTTTTTACAAAAATATTTTTTTTTACATTTTGAAACTAGAATTAGCCGCAATTAATTATACAGCGAATTGCTAGCCAAAACCCTCGAAGGATCAAAACCGGACTTGATTGGTTAAAAAACGCAGCTGGCAAATTTAAATTTAGCGGAATTATGGCAAAAGAACCAATTCCAAAGGTTTTTATATAACTATTTGGCTTAGTAGTCATCTATCTAGATTTATACGTTTTTTTATAGGAATCAGTGTATGTATTTAATGACAGCAATCCAGCATCGGGTGAAAAAAGAGTTACAAAAGCTAAAAGAGCTAGGAAAAAGCGAGCAAGTAGATTAAGATTGACAAATAAATCTCTAATTTATGGTTCTCGCCTTGGAAGTAAATATAATTTTAATATATGTTTCATTATATATTAATTTATTTTTATATAAGGATTGAATACTACCTATGCACAAATAAGTTTACAAAAAAATAATCAAGCTTTAGCTGCAGCCTTGCAATGCTCTAAGCAGGAAAACAAATTGCTACAAGATAATGTTTATTTCCTTCAATCACAAATCCATGACATGATGATTAAAATTAATGCCCACAATGATAATGATTATAATAAACAGTTGATGAATGTAAGAATTACAAATAAATATTGAAAAATATTTTTTTAGTTTTTTACTTATTGTATGTAGCTTACATCCATGTTGAAAAAAATTATTGAAAGTTCTATGTTTTACAAAAGTAAATTTGATGAGTGTGTTTTTGGAATGAATAACCTTACTAATTGTCTACAACAAAATATTGAAAGCTACATGAGTGTAATAACTCTAGTTCAACCTTACTGCAATAATTCTTCTTATGATAATGTTAAAGATATTCAATCAAATCCAAATGAAGTTCTATCAAATTTGTCAAACATAATACAACCTCTCAGGTTATAGTTTTAACCTTTTTAATTTTAAAATGAATTCACTCTTATTGGGTTTCAATGATTAAAATGCAAAACTTAAAATAAAATTTTTAACCAACCAATATATAAAACTTTTAGATTGTAAATTGCAGATTTAATTTTGAAATTGAAGGTAATTTTAAAATATTATAAATTTTGTTATTGTATTTTAAATATAATTATTACTGAGATTGTGAAATTCCTAGAAAATAATTTTGTTACTCAAATGGTTGCGTAATGTCAAAGTATTCGAATATAAAGCTTTTTGTATTTTATCAGAGCTAAAAAAGCCCATTCTCAAATATAAAATGGGGGAATCTGCCCCCAACCCATTCCAAAAATTTTTGTCAAAAACTGTTGCTTGTTTCTATCAAAAACTCTTGTTGTTTTTTGTCTTTAATCTTTAGGTTTGTTGAATTTTGACAATGTTGTTTGTGTTTGTTGATTTTTTGACAAAGCTGAGAAATTTTATGTTTTACAGAATAAATCCTGCACAAAATTGCTATAGGGTAAATCCCTATTAATTGCTTTATGCGCACGAATGCTCTGTGTGCACATTATAATTCCTCTACACGCATTAATTGTCACACATGCAACTAAATTGCTATGCGACAAGTTAAATGCTTTGTGCGTGTAAAATTAAATGCTTTATGCGTGCAAATTTATTTGCCCTATGTGCACAATTTTGCTCTATGCGTCCTAATTGATATAGGCTCGATAAATAGCATAT